>CM040838.1:30154104-30211604 GCA_022828995.1 Vimba vimba
GGTCGATGACCATAATGTTTGTATAAACTGTAGGTAACAACTGGTAAAATGTACATTTAGGTCATAAAAACCATAATATTTTCTTCTCATGTCAACAATTATCCGTGAGTGAAATCTCCTCCCATCTGTTGTCTGATTGGCCTTTCGCAAGGATTCCTGGGTAGTTAAAGTGTGTGGAGCCTGCTTCTATGCGGGCTTCGCGGAAGACCGCTTCAAGGGTACAAAGGGGGCGCTGCTGAGCACACTTCAGAGCGGTAAAATGCTGAATGGGACGGCCTACGGACTCGTAGACTCAGCGAGCACGCGCAATTCAAGTCCACGAGACCGAAAGTCCGCATGAAGTGCGCCATTTGGGACAGGGCCATACTGTCTATGGGAGCTCTCGGCATCTCGAAAACACCGCGCTGATATTGATTCTCGTTTTAGTTCTCCTTTTTTATCCACAGTCTGCTTGCCATGGTGCATAATGTTTGAACAAAACAACAACAGCGTGCAGATAGACATTGCGAACTACAGTGGTCCACGTCTGTCGCCTTGGTTACTATCAGAGGGCTCTGGTTCATAGCTCTGGTTACCATGGCAGCACGAGCGGAAACCAGGGACAACGCGGATATGACGCCATTGACTGCGACAAAACGGAAATAAAGACACGGTCCGTGTCTTCGCATTAAAATATTAATTTCTCTGGATTTAGAAGTTAATTGGAACTGTCGGGATAATGTAAAAACACAACTTTAAAAAATATATAACATAGATATAGTGATTTTTTATATTTTTAAAGCAAAAAAAATACATATTGTGCCTTTCAGTTATGTTGTCTGAAATGCTTCATGGGATTGTAGTTTCTAAAAACCGCACATTTTTTCATACAAAATCTCCAACTCGTAAAATAGTTATATTTTCCTGTGAGATCAGGTTGAATATTAACAGAAAAAAAAGTTTCATATAAAAAAAGTGGTACATAAATGTGAAGAATCACCATTATGAAATTGACCTTTGTTATTATTTGCTCTTCTATCTATTCATGTACATATCCATTCACCTTTTAACTTTGTACAATATTAACCCTTTCACGCATGAATTATGATAACCTCAGTCACGATTTTTTGTCTAATGTGTTTTTATTGCTCTTAGGGCATGAAAAACAAGATGTGAATATTTTAATGTGTAATTTTTTTTTACACATTTTTCAAAGAGATTTTCAGATGTCCACTTGAGTGGACAGCATGCGTCTATGGTTAAAACTGAAGAGATACTGTATTAAACATAATACAATAATCAAACAGATATAGTGTGTGTATTTAACAAACCAAACAATAAAATTATATCAAATCATGTTAAAACTATAAAATATATACACAAAATATAAATGCGAAATATTGCAAAGGCAATTGAACTTCATACAAGTTGCACTTCGCGTATCTTTGATATCACAACATGAGGACGTGATTCCATCAGAAATTTCAGCCTGTCAATGTACAACTGTGGAAACCACTCAGATGCTCCCTCCAGTATACCAGAGTATGGAGATTTACCCTTATTAGCTGATAATTCTGATTATGTTCAAGATGGACACATTTATAGCATAGCCCTCCTCTGAGAAAACCTAGCGATCAGGTGTTTTCAATCTCATCTGAAATGAGCAGTGTTGGATTACAAGTAACGTGCATCACGCAATCAGATTACTTTTTTGATGTTACAAGTAATGTATTACAAGCAACATGCATTACGTAATCAGATTACTTTTTTGATGTTACAAGTAATGTATTACAAGCAACATGCATTACGTAATCAGATTACTTTTTTGATGTTACAAGTAATGTATTACAAGCAACATGCATTACGTAATCAGATTACTATTTTGATGTTACAAGTAATGTATTACAAGTAACGTGCATTACGTAATCAGATTACTATTTTGATGTTACAAGTAATGTATTACAAGTAACGTGCATTACGTAATCAGATTACTTTTTTGATGTTACAAGTAATGTATTACAAGCAACATGCATTACGTAATCAGATTACTATTTTGATGTTACAAGTAATGTATTACAAGTAACGTGCATTACGTAATCAGATTACTATTTTGATGTTACAAGTAATGTATTACAAGTAACGTGCATTACGTAATCAGATTACTTTTTGATGTTACAAGTAATTAATTACAAGTAACGTGCATTACGTAATCAGATTACTTTTTTGATGTTACAAGTAATGTATTACAAGCAACATGCATTACGTAATCAGATTACTATTTTGATATTACAAGTAATGTATTACAAGTAACGTGCATTACGTAATCAGATTACTTTTTGATGTTACAAGTAATTAATTACAAGTAACGTGCATTACGTAATCAGATTACTTTTTTGATGTTACAAGTAATGTATTACAAGTAACGTGCATTACGTAATCAGATTACTTTTTGATGTTACAAGTAATTAATTACAAGTAACGTGCATTACGTAATCAGATTACTTTTTTGATGTTACAAGTAATGTATTACAAGTAACGTTCATTACGTAATCAGATTACTTTTTTGATGTTACAAGTAATTAATTACAAGTAACGTGCATTACGTAATCAGATTACTTTTTGATGTTACAAGTAATTAATTACAAGTAACGTGCATTACGTAATCAGATTACTTTTTTGATGTTACAAGTAATTAATTACAAGTAACGTGCATTACGTAATCAGATTACTTTTTTGATGTTACAAGTAATGTATTACAAGTAACGTTCATTACGTAATCAGATTACTTTTTTGATGTTAAAAGTAATGTATTACAAGTAACGTGCATTACGTAATCAGATTACTTTTTGATGTTACAAGTAATTAATTACAAGTAACGTGCATTACGTAATCAGATTACTTTTTTGATGTTACAAGTAATGTATTACAAGTAACGTGCATTACGTAATCAGATTACTTTCTTGATGTTACAAGTAATGTATTACAAGTAATGTGCATTACGTAATCAGATTACTTTTTTTGTTACAAGTAATGTATTACAAGTAACGTGCATTACGTAATCAGATTACTTTTTGATGTTATAAGTAATTACAAGTAACGTGCATTACGTAATCAGATTACTTTTTTGATGTTACAAGTAAAGTAATATGTTACAAATAACGTGCATTACGTAATCAGATAACTTTTTTGATGTTACAAGTAATGTATTACAAGCAACATGCATTACGTAATCAGATTACTTTTTGATGTTACAAGTAATGTATTACAAGTAACGTGCATTACGTAATCAGATTACTTTTTGATGTTACAAATAATGTATTACAAGTAACTTGCATTAATTACGTAAGATTACTTTTTGATGTTACAAGTAATGTATTACAAGTAACGTGCATTACGTAATCAGATTTTTTTAATGTTACGACTAAAGAAACGCATTACAAGTCACATACATTATGTAATCACATTACTTTTTTGATGTCAATGAAAATTACATTCTAATGATACAAATACATTTATTTACAGTCAAAAAAAGTTACTGCAGATTAAGTATTTTCAAAAACAACATTCACAGTATAAGTATGAATTGTAGATGAAATATAGCCATTGATACATGAGGTCCACTATAGTGGACAGATGATTAATCAGAATTTTCTCACAATCTAAAATCAAATCTTGGAAAATGTAAGTGTGATATGACTCATTAGATATTGCTTGATGCTGCAATATTGTTTTTTACCTACTAGAGTCTCCTAGGATAGAAGGAATGGGTGGATATTCCGGAGCAACTCTGACTGACCATTGGCCATCTTGGTTTGGAGTGGGAAAAAATCAACACACAACTTCTTGCCACTTGGTGGCAATGTATAGAATGATGCACCAGGATCCACTGAAGAGATTGATGTGCAACTATGCCATCAAAATCTGTGCAAAGAAAATGCTTTTTTAATAGCTGTCCACTGTAGTGACCTCTATGCATGAAAGGGTTAAAGAGGCCCGGTTGTGCTCATGTCCATGTTCGTCTGTGTTTAGTGTGTAATGTTGCTGTTCGATCATGTAAAAGCTCCAGTTCTTCTCTATATCAGTGTCAGTGTTTCTGAACTCCTGAAACGAGTCTTGAGTTTCTTCCGGAAACGAACACATCACAGTATTTCTGTGTCCCCATTAGGGCTGGGCGGTATGACGGTATATATCGTTACCGCGGTAGAAAATGTCAACCGTAACAGATTTTTTTATTCCGTGATACCGCGACATGTAAATAAATGGGCGTGGTTAACTCAATGCAGCGTGCATGAGACTCAGACACTGAGATTTGTCAAAGAAACATGGAGAAAGCAGATCAAGAGGATCCACAAAGGAATTACGTTTTCTAAAGGGTTGTTAACGTGATATTTTCGGGGGGAAAGGTGCAGCAGTCAACTAGAGCAGTGCAGCACCCAGGCTACAGTTTAGAGGAGTGCACGATCGCAGCGGGGAAAGCATGAAGCTTACTTGACAACAACAGTTCATATATCAATATCGTAACGAATAGAAATAACCTTAAATGATGTATTATCTGCATCTTTCTATCTCTTATGTATAGTTACTTTTTAAACACGAAAGCATTCAGTATGACACGCGAGCGGTTGCCGTGGTAATGAACAACCTGCTTGTTAAAGCAAATGTATAATCCTGTATCTGAGGCAAAATTACTAAATATGCAGCGCGAGTTATATATTTCTAAATCCAAACAATTGGCCACTGAAACAGCTGATAAAATCTTGCTTCGACTCAATGCGATTACAACGTGTAACTCAAATTCCGATCGCATTTTACTGATGCAAAAGACGCGCGCGTGCACACGCACTGAGAGGGAGCGCGGTGTGTCGGTGTTCACCGGGCTATGTAAAATAATGACGCAGTTACAAGGCGTGTATAATTTACACTACTTAACAGTAGCTGCTGTTCGGTTTTCATACTGCTGTTCTCCTATAGTCACTTCTGTTCTGAACTTGATGAACTTGACACTTCTGAACCTCTCTTGGTTAAAGCTTTAGGCTAGGTGATGGGTTGCCAGATATCACAAAAAGAACAAAACAAGCCCTTTAAAAGCAGACATGGCAAAAATGTACCGGGAAAACATTTAAACATAACTAGTATCTACTAATATCCTACCAAATTAAAAGGAAGTAACTAATTTATTATGAATAGAATAGTTCAATATAAAATATTCAGATATTATAAACTGATTGATGAAGTAAAGCAATAACATGAGATTGAAAAATTATTCAGCAACACTTTAATTTAAAGTTTAATTGCATATATATGAGTTGCATTTAATATCAATCAGTTGGGGGCAGTTCATCTAAAAGTTGATGAGAGTATTTTGTTTACTATATTTAGCTATTAAAAATAGTTTAACAGAAATAATTTACCAAATAAAAGAAAAAGAAAATTCAAACAAAGTGACATACTTTTCATTTCTAAAGTAGCCTATTTGGGTTTATTTATTATACAAAGCCCATTTTGTCGATTTTTCGAGAATAATTACAGATATAAATAACTATATCGTGAAATATATCGTTACCGTGAAATAAAATTAGTCATACCGTGAAACAGAATTTTGGTCATACCGCCCACCCCTAGTCCCCATATAACAATGTCAAATATGGAGAAAATAATGAACATGCAAAAAATGAAGCATGAAAACCTGTTCTTGTCATGGTTCTGTTTAGTTCCGCCTTCTTCACACTTCGGTTGTCTTTGTGTCACGTTCACACTGTTATGCCTTTGGGATTTACCTGAGCTTATTTTATTATTACAGTAAAATCCCGTGGAATTGGAACCTGTTGTCTCGTCTTCATCTTTGTAACAGTTCCAGTAAAGCCCGAAAACAACATCAAGACTTTGTGAAAGTGCACAACATGTGCTCTTTAATACCTTGCAATGTTGCACAGCAGTGAATGTTGTTGATGATATTCCGCAGCTTTGGCATGTAACAGAAACACATCAGTTGAGCATTTATTGACTTGTGTTTAACTGATCTCTGCATCTGAATCTGCCTTTTCTCTTGAACCGGTTACATCTAGATCCGGTTAAGCCGTGTTAAATGTGGCAGGGGCTTCATCAGAGTGGTCATGTGACCCTGCCTCTGGTCATGTGACCCAGAGTGGTCATGTGACCCTGCCACACAGCTCCATTCATAGCAGGCTGATAAATGGGGTGTAAACATGTGCATTGATTAAAGCTCTCGCTCTCTCTCTCTCTCTCTCTCTCTCTCTCTCTCTCTCTCTCTCTCTCTCTCTCTCTCTCTCAGTGTGTGGTGATGTAATCCATCTCTCTCTCTCTCTCCCTCTCCCTCTCTCTCTCTCTCTCTCTCTCTCTCTCTCTCTGTGATGTAATCCATCTCTCTCTCTCTCTCCCTCTCCCTCTCTCTCTCTCTCTCTCTCTCTCTCTCTCTGTGATGTAATCCATCTCTCTCTCTCTGAATGATTTCCGGTTGTTTCGGAGCTCAATGGGTTCACTGCGGCGCTGCATGACTAACTGTGCTGCAATACTCCTGATCCGACAGCTTCCACTCCCTCCGGCCTTTACTGAGACACAAGAGATGCTAATGCTAAAGCATCACAAGAGGAAGCGTAGTGTTCAACCAAAAGATAAATGCTCATGCTTTACAATTAATCCAAACTAGACCAGATCTGATTCAAAAAAGACATTCATTCACAAATCATACATCTCTGCCTCTCTGGATGAATGAATGCATGTTGGATTTCCTGGTGCAGGAAACTGCTAGTAAATTTCACAAATAATTACATAGTAAATAATGTAAAAAAAAAAGTGTAACCCTGTGGAATAATGTGCATCAAAGAGTTGTGGGGGGGAAAAACAATAAGTAACATGTGTTGGGGAGGGAAGAGAGTTCATTTATGTTGACGTGTTTCTCCACACACACACACTCACATGTTCGGCTGCCGAGGTCGTAAAGGTGCTTTTATCTCTCACGTTTGCTCTGGGCGAGTACATGTGACGCGTGTGAAACACACATCTGTGTGTTCATGATGTGACAGGTTACTAACACTGAGCTTGTTCTGGGTCACGGGGAAAAGCCTTCAGGTTGTAGATCTATATAACATGAACATGATCACAGCTGTAGACACGAGACCACAGGTGATCACATGACTCACATTCACACCAACAGCACGAGTGTGTGTGTGTGTGTGTGTGTGTGTGTGTGTATGTGTGTGTATGTGTGTGTGTCATGTTGCTTGTACGCAACAGTAAACAAGACATTCTTACTGATTATACCATGGTCTGGGTGAATACTCGATTCTGATTGGCTGCAGGGTGTCCGTTAAAAAGTGATAATGTACACCTAGGAAAGGCGTCCCGTCAGTTTGCCTGATGTCAGTTCTAAATGATTGCGCTGGCTCAAACTCGCTGATCAACTGCTGCGGTCGGGTCGCTGTGGCCACGTTGCTTGGCAACGCCTGTATACGGGAGATATTAAATAGTGCGCTCGACTTGATAAATAAAAACCCTCACGATTTTTACTCTAAAACACATTAAAGTATTATTAATTGATTAAATATTTCTTTCTTTCATAAGTGACCATGGTATAAGCGGGTTAATGCCCTTCGAGGTGTCCACTGTCAGGTATTAATGGACTTTGGCGGAGGCTGCGCGCTGCTGCGCGTCGGACGGTTCTCGCCTCGCCGTCATCCATTAATACCTGATAATGGACACCTCGAAGGGCATTAACCCTTACATAACTTACACTGCCGTTCAGAGGTTTGGGGCTGGTGAGTCTCGTCTGTTCACCAGGGCTGCATTTGTAGCGTAATAAAGTTCCTTTCAGCATCTCTTGAGTTCAGAGTGTGTGAGAGCACCTGTAGATACGGCTCTCGGTCCAGCTCGGAGAACACTGTCACAGAGCTGTGAGTTCCTCGGCATCGGCAGTTGGTACAAGTCAAGTCACCTTCATTTATATATATACACGCAAACTTCAAAAACGTGAACCAGTGAGAACGCTGATGGCGCGCACATGCGTATTACGAGTTCAGTCTATTGGTATGTGTGTTTGAATATATGTGCGCAGGCGTGTAGTCCTTCCCTACAAACCAACCCTCAACAAACTACTTCTCTGGCCTTAAAATTTATAATACAGAATTTTTTTGCCACGCGAACCAGAATTATCCCGATAACACTTAAAGGGAAGGAGGCCTTCACAGGGAAGAGACTAGTGACACTTCAGGACTGCGCTGTTGTCGCGTCCAGGCACAGGTCCTTCATCAGATCTGGATACGGCCTGAATCTGGCGGATTCATGGGAAGTGTTCCCATAGTGTTAGAAGTCTATAATGTGTTATGTGTATGCTAGGTCAAAGAGATGTGTTTTTAGTCTAGCTTTGAACCGACAGAGTGTGTCTGCTTCCCGGACAATGTTAGGAAGACTGTTCCAAAGTTTTGGTGCTAAATAGGAGAAGGATCTACCGCCAGCAGTCGATTTAGATATTCTAGGTATTATCAGCTGGCCGGAATTTTGAGATCGCAATAGACGTGAAGGACTATAATGCGTTAAGAGCTCGCTCAAGCACTGCGGAGCTAAACCATTTAGTGCTTTGTAAGTAATCAGCAATATTTTACAATTTATACGATGTTTAATAGGGAGCCAATGCAGTGTTGACAGAACCGGGCTAATATGGTCGTACTTCCTGGTTCTGGTAAGAACTGGAGCTGCTGCATTTTGGACCAGCTGTAGTTTGTTTATTAAGCGTGCAGGGCAACCACCCAGTAGAGCATTACAGTAATCTAGCCTTGAGCTGGACTGCAACACTTAGATCCTGTTTCATCTCTCTGCAACCAACGCTGACTTTCTTTCTAAAAAGGAAAATAGTTGTGAGGATACTGCCTTTTCTGGTATTCTCCCTTACCGTAGCAATACTGTAGTAGACGGTTGCATAGTTATAATTTTCTCCCTGATATTATCAATCTTATAAGTGAAGAAGTTCATAAAGTCATTACTGCTGTGCTGCTTGGAAACGTCTGGGCTTGAAGCTTTATTTTTTGTTAGTTTAGCCACTGTTTCAAATAAATACCTAGGGTTTTGTTTATTTTCTTCTAATAGGGTTGATAAATAAGCAGATCTAGCAGCGATATCAACAACACATCCAGTTACTTTCATGCGTTCTCTGTACTTGCATTCTTGAGTATTGGAAATTGACTTTGATGGTTGATAATCACACACTACAAGAACGCATATTGAGAAACCTCTCAAAGATCTTTGCTTGTACATCATATATAGTCTATCATAAGCTTCTCACGTCTCCAGCTGGTTTTATTGTAAGACAGAGTGGTGTATTTGTGTCTCCAGCTGCTTCTCTGGAGGTTTCCCTGTTTGCGTGTCAGAGCGTCTCCTCCACAATCACAGTGAGCTGAGATGAGCCGTGTTTCAGCCAGCAGCGGCACGGTCTAACAGTGTTTCAGCTTCCCTTGTGTGAAATACAAAAAAACAACAAGCAATGCATATTGAGTACATTGACAAATTGGTCTGCAAAAATCTACTGGAAAAAAAAGAAGAACAAAATGAGTTGAAGAACATTGAAGAGTTTTCTGCGTTTGTTTGCATCTCACAGGCCAGCTATTTATGAATGCAAAAATGTCTTGTATATAATTACTTCATTTGACACACATAAACATTCAATATCATCAGCGAATTCTCATAAAGTGTTACACTGCGCCTTTGAGAGCCTTATGCATGCTTCATGAAAGTGCTGGGCTTTTCATTTATAAAATAAAGATGAGCCATATGCTGCTGTAGAAGTAAAACGCTGAGCTCTCACTGGATGCTTTTATTATTCCTCGTGCAACAATCCGTACGAGTTTCTTTCCTCTGTGGGACATGAAAGGTTCAAATTGTGAAGACTGTGTCGGTCGCTCTTTTCCATTCATTAAGCATGAGTGGCTTTCAAGCTTCAAAACGGATGAGAAAGCATCATAACACTATGATAACGATTTAATTATCTTTCAATGGCATTCAATGGATTTGTTTTTTATTCACTGAAATTTGTTATTCACTCAAAATCTGCCCAAGGTCGGCTGGTCTGGTTCACAAAACTGAAAGATTCACTCAGAAATCGGAGTAATGCAGTTCTTGAGATATGCACAAAACACAGATACACACCGGATCGTTTGCCAAATGTTTCACCAATATGCTATTATTACGAAGAAAACTGATCCTAGACCAGCAGTTATAGGCAGCTTTTCCCTCTGAAAGCGATCAGAAGCGGCGGTCAGGGGTTCGAGGTAGAAAACTGATCCTAGACCAGCAGTTATAGGCAGCTTTTCCCTCTGAAAGCGATCAGAAGCGGCGGTCAGGGGTTCGAGGTAGAAAACTGATCCTAGACCGAGAACAGCAGTTATAGGCAGCTTTTCCCTCTGAAAGCGATCAGAAGCGGCGGTCAGGGGTTCGAGGTAGAAAACTGATCCTAGACCAGCAGTTATAGACAGCTTTTCCCTCTGAAAGCGATCAGAAGCGGCGGTCAGGGGTTCGAGGGAGAAAACTGATCCTAGACCAGCAGTTATAGGCAGCTTTTCCCTCTGAAAGCGATCAGAAGCGGTGGTCAGGGGTTCGAGGGAGAAAACTGATCCTAGACCAGCAGTTATAGGCAGCTTTTCCCTCTGAAAGCGATCAGAAGCGGCGGTCAGGGGTTCGAGGGAGAAAACTGATCCTAGACCTAGACCAGCAGTTATAGGCAGCTTTTCCCTCTGAAAGCGAACAGAAGCGGCGGTCAGGGGTTCGAGGGAGAAAACTGATCCTAGACCAGCAGTTATAGGCAGCTTTTCCCTCTGAAAGCGATCAGAAGCGGCGGTCAGGGGTTCGAGGGAGAAAACTGATCCTAGACCAGCAGTTATAGGCAGCTTTTCCCTCTGAAAGCGATCAGAAGCGGCGGTCAGGGGTTCGAGGGAGAAAACTGATCCTAGACCAGCAGTTATAGGCAGCTTTTCCCTCTGAAAGTGATCAGAAGCGGCGGTCAGGGGTTTGAGGGAGAAAACTGATCCTAGACCTAGACCAGCAGTTATAGGCAGCTTTTCCCTCTGAAAGCGAACAGAAGCGGCGGTCAGGGGTTCGAGGGAGAAAACTGATCCTAGACCAGCAGTTATAGGCAGCTTTTCCCTCTGAAAGCGAACAGAAGCGGCGGTCAGGGGTTCGAGGGAGAAAACTGATCCTAGACCAGCAGTTATAGGCAGCTTTTCCCTCTGAAAGCGATCAGAAGCGGCGGTCAGGGGTTCGAGGGAGAAAACTGATCCTAGACCAGCAGTTATAGGCAGCTTTTCCCTCTGAAAGCGATCAGAAGCGGCGGTCAGGGGTTCGAGGGAGAAAACTGATCCTAGACCAGCAGTTATAGGCAGCTTTTCCCTCTGAAAGCGATCAGAAGCGGTGGTCAGGGGTTCGAGGGAGAAAACTGATCCTAGACCTAGACCAGCAGTTATAGGCAGCTTTTCCCTCTGAAAGCGAACAGAAGCGGCGGTCAGGGGTTCGAGGGAGAAAACTGATCCTAGACCAGCAGTTATAGGCAGCTTTTCCCTCTGAAAGCGATCAGAAGCGGCGGTCAGGGGTTCGAGGGAGAAAACTGATCCTAGACCGAGACCAGCAGTTATAGGCAGCTTTTCCCTCTGAAAGCGATCAGAAGCGGCGGTCAGGGGTTCGAGGTAGAAAACTGATCCTAGACCAGCAGTTATAGACAGCTTTTCCCTCTGAAAGCGATCAGAAGCGGCGGTCAGGGGTTCGAGGGAGAAAACTGATCCTAGACCAGCAGTTATAGGCAGCTTTTCCCTCTGAAAGCGATCAGAAGCGGTGGTCAGGGGTTCGAGGGAGAAAACTGATCCTAGACCAGCAGTTATAGGCAGCTTTTCCCTCTGAAAGCGATCAGAAGCGGCGGTCAGGGGTTCGAGGGAGAAAACTGATCCTAGACCTAGACCAGCAGTTATAGGCAGCTTTTCCCTCTGAAAGCGAACAGAAGCGGCGGTCAGGGGTTCGAGGGAGAAAACTGATCCTAGACCAGCAGTTATAGGCAGCTTTTCCCTCTGAAAGCGATCAGAAGCGGCGGTCAGGGGTTCGAGGGAGAAAACTGATCCTAGACCAGCAGTTATAGGCAGCTTTTCCCTCTGAAAGCGATCAGAAGCGGCGGTCAGGGGTTCGAGGGAGAAAACTGATCCTAGACCTAGACCAGCAGTTATAGGCAGCTTTTCCCTCTGAAAGCGAACAGAAGCGGCGGTCAGGGGTTCGAGGGAGAAAACTGATCCTAGACCAGCAGTTATAGGCAGCTTTTCCCTCTGAAAGCGAACAGAAGCGGCGGTCAGGGGTTCGAGGGAGAAAACTGATCCTAGACCAACAGTTATAGGCAGCTTTTCCCTCTGAAAGCGATCAGAAGCGGCGGTCAGGGGTTCGAGGGAGAAAACTGATCCTAGACCAGCAGTTATAGGCAGCTTTTCCCTCTGAAAGCGATCAGAAGCGGCGGTCAGGGGTTCGAGGGAGAAAACTGATCCTAGACCAGCAGTTATAGGCAGCTTTTCCCTCTGAAAGCGATCAGAAGCGGCGGTCAGGGGTTCGAGGGAGAAAACTGATCCTAGACCAGCAGTTATAGACAGCTTTTCCCTCTGAAAGCGATCAGAAGCGGCGGTCAGGGGTTCGAGGGAGAAAACTGATCCTAGACCAGCAGTTATAGGCAGCTTTTCCCTCTGAAAGCGATCAGAAGCGGCGGTCAGGGGTTCGAGGGAGAAAACTGATCCTAGACCAGCAGTTATAGGCAGCTTTTCCCTCTGAAAGCGATCAGAAGCGGCGGTCAGGGGTTCGAGGGAGAAAACTGATCCTAGACCAGCAGTTATAGGCAGCTTTTCCCTCTGAAAGCGATCAGAAGCGGCGGTCAGGGGTTCGAGGGAGAAAACTGATCATAGACCAGCAGTTATAGGCAGCTTTTCCATCTGAAAGCGAACAGAAGCGGCGGTCAGGGGTTCGAGGGAGAAAACTGATCCTAGACCAGCAGTTATAGGCAGCTTTTCCCTCTGAAAGCGATCAGAAGTGGCGGTCAGGGGTTCGAGGGAGAAAACTGATCCTAGACCAGCAGTTATAGGCAGCTTTTCCCTCTGAAAGCGATCAGAAGCGGCGGTCAGGGGTTTGAGGGAGAAAACTGATCCTAGACCAGCAGTTATAGGCAGCTTTTCCCTCTGAAAGCGATCAGAAGCGGCGGTCAGGGGTTCGAGGGAGAAAACTGATCCTAGACCAGCAGTTATAGGCAGCTTTTCCCCCTGAAAGCGATCAGAAGTGGTGGTCAGGGGTTCGAGGGAGAAAACTGATCCTAGACCAGCAGTTATAGGCAGCTTTTCCCTCTGAAAGCGATCAGAAGCGGCGGTCAGGGGTTCGAGGGAGAAAACTGATCCTAGACCAGCAGTTATAGGCAGCTTTTCCCTCTGAAAGCGATCAGAAGCGGCGGTCAGGGGTTCGAGGGAGAAAACTGATCCTAGACCAGCAGTTATAGGCAGCTTTTCCCTCTGAAAGCGATCAGAAGCGGCGGTCAGGGGTTCGAGGGAGAAAACTGATCCTAGACCAGCAGTTATAGGCAGCTTTTCCCTCTGAAAGCGATCAGAAGCGGCGGTCAGGGGTTCGAGGGAGAAAACTGATCCTAGACCAGCAGTTATAGGCAGCTTTTCCCTCTGAAAGCGATCAGAAGCGGCGGTCAGGGGTTCGAGGGAGAAAACTGATCCTAGACCAGCAGTTATAGGCAGCTTTTCCATCTGAAAGCGAACAGAAGCGGCGGTCAGGGGTTCGAGGGAGAAAACTGATCCTAGACCAGCAGTTATAGGCAGCTTTTCCCTCTGAAAGCGATCAGAAGCGGCGGTCAGGGGTTCGAGGGAGAAAACTGATCCTAGACCAGCAGTTATAGGCAGCTTTTCCCTCTGAAAGCGATCAGAAGCGGCGGTCAGGGGTTCGAGGGAGAAAACTGATCCTAGACCAGCAGTTATAGGCAGCTTTTCCCTCTGAAAGCGATCAGAAGCGGCGGTCAGGGGTTCGAGGGAGAAAACTGATCCTAGACCAGCAGTTATAGGCAGCTTTTCCCTCTGAAAGCGATCAGAAGCGGCGGTCAGGGGTTCGAGGGAGAAAACTGATCCTAGACCTAGAACAGCAGTTATAGGCAGCTTTTCCCTCTGAAAGCGATCAGAAGCGGCGGTCAGGGGTTCGAGGGAGAAAACTGATCCTAGACCAGCAGTTATAGGCAGCTTTTCCCTCTGAAAGCGATCAGAAGCGGCGGTCAGGGGTTCGAGGGAGAAAACTGATCCTAGACCAGCAGTTATAGGCAGCTTTTCCCTCTGAAAGCGATCAGAAGCGGCGGTCAGGGGTTCGAGGGAGAAAACTGATCCTAGACCAGCAGTTATAGACAGCTTTTCCCTCTGAAAGCGAACAGAAGCGGCGGTCAGGGGTTCGAGGGAGAAAACTGATCCTAGACCAGCAGTTATAGGCAGCTTTTCCCTCTGAAAGCGATCAGAAGCGGCGGTCAGGGGTTCGAGGGAGAAAACTGATCCTAGACCAGCAGTTATAGACAGCTTTTCCCTCTGAAAGCGATCAGAAGCGGCGGTCAGGGGTTCGAGGGAGAAAACTGATCCTAGACCAGCAGTTATAGACAGCTTTTCCCTCTGAAAGCGATCAGAAGCGGCGGTCAGGGGTTCGAGGGAGAAAACTGATCCTAGACCAGCAGTTATAGGCAGCTTTTCCCTCTGAAAGCGATCAGAAGCGGCGGTCAGGGGTTCGAGGGAGAAAACTGATCCTAGACCGAGACCAGCAGTTATAGGCAGCTTTTCCCTCTGAAAGCGATCAGAAGCGGCGGTCAGGGGTTCGAGGGAGAAAACTGATCCTAGACCAGCAGTTATAGACAGCTTTTCCCTCTGAAAGCGATCAGAAGCGGTGGTCAGGGGTTCGAGGGAGAAAACTGATCCTAGACCAGCAGTTATAGACAGCTTTTCCCTCTGAAAGCGAACAGAAGCGGCGGTCAGGGGTTCGAGGGAGAAAACTGATCCTAGACCAGCAGTTATAGGCAGCTTTTCCCTCTGAAAGCGAACAGAAGCGGCGGTCAGGGGTTCGAGGGAGAAAACTGATCCTAGACCAGCAGTTATAGGCAGCTTTTCCCTCTGAAAGCGAACAGAAGCGGCGGTCAGGGGTTCGAGGGAGAAAACTGATCCTAGACCAGCAGTTATAGGCAGCTTTTCCATCTGAAAGCGATCAGAAGCGGTGGTCAGGGGTTCGAGGGAGAAAACTGATCCTAGACCAGCAGTTATAGGCAGCTTTTCCCTCTGAAAGCGATCAGAAGCGGTGGTCAGGGGTTCGAGGGAGAAAACTGATCCTAGACCAGCAGTTATAGGCAGCTGAACTGATCCTAGACCAGCAGTTATAGACAGCTTTTCCCTCTGAAAGCGATCAGAAGCGGCGGTCAGGGGTTCGAGGGAGAAAACTGATCCTAGACCAGCAGTTATAGGCAGCTTTTCCCTCTGAAAGCGATCAGAAGCGGCGGTCAGGGGTTCGAGGGAGAAAACTGATCCTAGACCAGCAGTTATAGGCAGCTTTTCCCTCTGAAAGCGATCAGAAGCGGCGGTCAGGGGTTCGAGGGAGAAAACTGATCCTAGACCAGCAGTTATAGGCAGCTTTTCCCTCTGAAAGCGATCAGAAGCGGCGGTCAGGGGTTCGAGGGAGAAAACTGATCCTAGACCAGCAGTTATAGGCAGCTTTTCCCTCTGAAAGCGATCAGAAGCGGCGGTCAGGGGTTCGAGGGAGAAAACTGATCCTAGACCAGCAGTTATAGGCAGCTTTTCCCTCTGAAAGCGATCAGAAGCGGCGGTCAGGGGTTCGAGGGAGAAAACTGATCCTAGACCAGCAGTTATAGGCAGCTTTTCCCTCTGAAAGCGATCAGAAGCGGCGGTCAGGGGTTCGAGGGAGAAAACTGATCCTAGACCAGCAGTTATAGACAGCTTTTCCCTCTGAAAGCGATCAGAAGCGGCGGTCAGGGGTTCGAGGGAGAAAACTGATCCTAGACCAGCAGTTATAGGCAGCTTTTCCCTCTGAAAGCGATCAGAAGCGGCGGTCAGGGGTTCGAGGGAGAAAACTGATCCTAGACCAGCAGTTATAGGCAGCTTTTCCCTCTGAAAGCGATCAGAAGCGGCGGTCAGGGGTTCGAGGGAGAAAACTGATCCTAGACCAGCAGTTATAGGCAGCTTTTCCCTCTGAAAGCGATCAGAAGCGGCGGTCAGGGGTTCGAGGGAGAAAACTGATCCTAGACCGAGACCAGCAGTTATAGGCAGCTTTTCCCTCTGAAAGCGATCAGAAGCGGCGGTCAGGGGTTCGAGGGAGAAAACTGATCCTAGACCAGCAGTTATAGACAGCTTTTCCCTCTGAAAGCGATCAGAAGCGGTGGTCAGGGGTTCGAGGGAGAAAACTGATCCTAGACCAGCAGTTATAGACAGCTTTTCCCTCTGAAAGCGAACAGAAGCGGCGGTCAGGGGTTCGAGGGAGAAAACTGATCCTAGACCAGCAGTTATAGGCAGCTTTTCCCTCTGAAAGCGAACAGAAGCGGCGGTCAGGGGTTCGAGGGAGAAAACTGATCCTAGACCAGCAGTTATAGGCAGCTTTTCCATCTGAAAGCGATCAGAAGCGGTGGTCAGGGGTTCGAGGGAGAAAACTGATCCTAGACCAGCAGTTATAGGCAGCTTTTCCCTCTGAAAGCGATCAGAAGCGGTGGTCAGGGGTTCGAGGGAGAAAACTGATCCTAGACCAGCAGTTATAGGCAGCTGAACTGATCCTAGACCAGCAGTTATAGACAGCTTTTCCCTCTGAAAGCGATCAGAAGCGGCGGTCAGGGGTTCGAGGGAGAAAACTGATCCTAGACCAGCAGTTATAGGCAGCTTTTCCCTCTGAAAGCGATCAGAAGCGGCGGTCAGGGGTTCGAGGGAGAAAACTGATCCTAGACCAGCAGTTATAGGCAGCTTTTCCCTCTGAAAGCGATCAGAAGCGGCGGTCAGGGGTTCGAGGGAGAAAACTGATCCTAGACCAGCAGTTATAGGCAGCTTTTCCCTCTGAAAGCGATCAGAAGCGGCGGTCAGGGGTTCGAGGGAGAAAACTGATCCTAGACCAGCAGTTATAGGCAGCTTTTCCCTCTGAAAGCGATCAGAAGCGGCGGTCAGGGGTTCGAGGGAGAAAACTGATCCTAGACCAGCAGTTATAGGCAGCTTTTCCCTCTGAAAGCGATCAGAAGCGGCGGTCAGGGGTTCGAGGGAGAAAACTGATCCTAGACCAGCAGTTATAGGCAGCTTTTCCCTCTGAAAGCGATCAGAAGCGGCGGTCAGGGGTTCGAGGGAGAAAACTGATCCTAGACCAGCAGTTATAGGCAGCTTTTCCATCTGAAAGCGATCAGAAGCGGCGGTCAGGGGTTCGAGGGAGAAAACTGATCCTAGACCAGCAGTTATAGGCAGCTGAACTGATCCTAGACCAGCAGTTATAGACAGCTTTTCCCTCTGAAAGCGATCAGAAGCGGCGGTCAGGGGTTCGAGGGAGAAAACTGATCCTAGACCAGCAGTTATAGGCAGCTTTTCCCTCTGAAAGCGATCAGAAGCGGCGGTCAGGGGTTCGAGGGAGAAAACTGATCCTAGACCAGCAGTTATAGGCAGCTTTTCCCTCTGAAAGCGATCAGAAGCGGCGGTCAGGGGTTCGAGGGAGAAAACTGATCCTAGACCAGCAGTTATAGGCAGCTTTTCCATCTGAAAGCGATCAGAAGCGGCGGTCAGGGGTTCGAGGGAGAAAACTGATCCTAGACCAGCAGTTATAGGCAGCTTTTCCCTCTGAAAGCGAACAGAAGCGGCGGTCAGGGGTTCGAGGGAGAAAACTGATCCTAGACCTAGACCAGCAGTTATAGGCAGCTTTTCCATCTGAAAGCGATCAGAAGCGGCGGTCAGGGGTTCGAGGGAGAAAACTGATCCTAGACCAGCAGTTATAGGCAGCTTTTCCCTCTGAAAGCGAACAGAAGCGGCGGTCAGGGGTTCGAGGGAGAAAACTGACCCTAGACCAGCAGTTATAGGCAGCTTTTCCCTCTGAAAGCGATCAGAAGCGGCGGTCAGGGGTTCGAGGGAGAAAACTGATCCTAGACCAGCAGTTATAGGCAGCTTTTCCCTCTGAAAGCGAACAGAAGCGGCGGTCAGGGGTTCGAGGGAGAAAACTGATCCTAGACCAGCAGTTATAGGCAGCTTTTCCCTCTGAAAGCGATCAGAAGCGGCGGTCAGGGGTTCGAGGGAGAAAACTGATCCTAGACCAGCAGTTATAGGCAGCTTTTCCCTCTGAAAGCGAACAGAAGCGGCGGTCAGGGGTTCGAGGGAGAAAGCTGATCCTAGACCAGCAGTTATAGGCAGCTTTTCCCTCTGAAAGCGAACAGAAGCGGTGGTCAGGGGTTTGAGGGAGAAAACTGATCCTAGACCAGCAGTTATAGACAGCTTTTCCCTCTGAAAGCGAACAGAAGCGGCGGTCAGGGGTTCGAGGGAGAAAACTGATCCTAGACCAGCAGTTATAGGCAGCTTTTCCCTCTGAAAGCGATCAGAAGCGGCGGTCAGGGGTTCGAGGGAGAAAACTGACCCTAGACCAGCAGTTATAGGCAGCTTTTCCCTCTGAAAGCGATCAGAAGCGGCGGTCAGGGGTTCGAGGGAGAAAACTGATCCTAGACCAGCAGTTATAGGCAGCTTTTCCCTCTGAAAGCGAACAGAAGCGGCGGTCAGGGGTTCGAGGGAGAAAACTGATCCTAGACCAGCAGTTATAGGCAGCTTTTCCCTCTGAAAGCGATCAGAAGCGGCGGTCAGGGGTTCGAGGGAGAAAACTGATCCTAGACCAGCAGTTATAGGCAGCTTTTCCCTCTGAAAGCGAACAGAAGCGGCGGTCAGGGGTTCGAGGGAGAAAGCTGATCCTAGACCAGCAGTTATAGGCAGCTTTTCCCTCTGAAAGCGAACAGAAGCGGTGGTCAGGGGTTTGAGGGAGAAAACTGATCCTAGACCAGCAGTTATAGACAGCTTTTCCCTCTGAAAGCGAACAGAAGCGGCGGTCAGGGGTTCGAGGGAGAAAACTGATCCTAGACCAGCAGTTATAGGCAGCTTTTCCCTCTGAAAGCGATCAGAAGCGGCGGTCAGGGGTTCGAGGGAGAAAACTGATCCTAGACCAGCAGTTATAGGCAGCTTTTCCCTCTGAAAGCGAACAGAAGCGGCGGTCAGGGGTTCGAGGGAGAAAGCTGATCCTAGACCAGCAGTTATAGGCAGCTTTTCCCTCTGAAAGCGAACAGAAGCGGCGGTCAGGGGTTTGAGGGAGAAAACTGATCCTAGACCAGCAGTTATAGGCAGCTTTTCCCTCTGAAAGCGAACAGAAGCGGCGGTCAGGGGTTCGAGGGAGAAAACTGATCCTAGACCAGCAGTTATAGACAGCTTTTCCCTCTGAAAGCGATCAGAAGCGGCGGTCAGGGGTTTGAGGGAGAAAACTGATCCTAGACCAGCAGTTATAGACAGCTTTTCCCTCTGAAAGCGAACAGAAGCGGCGGTCAGGGGCGGTCTCAAATCCGTGGAAAGGGGAAGACTAACTTAACTAAGTTTCTGACTCATATTTCTCAAGATAATGTTTTATTTATAGTTATGTTTCCCACTGAACCACTTCGCTGTAAAAGAGGAATAAAAAGTAATTGCAGAACAAATGATTTCAGAAAACTGGAAGTTGATCCCTCCTAATTATTGATATTTGGCAGAGTCGGACCTATTGTTGTGGACATTAGATCATTATGCATTATTAAACATGTTGTTGAAAATTAGCAAAGTCTTTGAGACGTTGTTGTGAAATAGTGTGATGGATATGAATCGACTTCCTCTGGTCACTTCCACAATGGAAAGTCCATTCTACAGTAATGCGTAATTACTATCAGAACAGGTTCTGTTAATTCCAGGTAAGATACTTCTATTGTTACTGAGTGCTTAGTCACAGTTTTTCAGTAGCGAATGAAACACATTTTCAGGAAACACTTTATTTTGAGGTGATGTGGTTATACGTTACATATATTTACTATAGTAATAACAGTAAATTATGCATAATTACAGGCAACTAACCCTAAACCAAACCCTAACCCTAAAGTACACGCAGCTCCTTAATATTACTCAATCCATATTTGTGTAATTAACATGCATTTCCTGTGAAGCTGCTTTGAAACGATGTGAATTGTGAAAAGCGCTATACAAATAAATGTGAATTGAATAATTACACTGTAACAACTTCACCTTTAAATAAAGTGTAACCCGCTTTCAGTCTGTTCCGGGAAAAAGTGGCGTGGCCAGTCTAATAATCATCTGCTTTTGTGTTTCATGACAAAAAATCAAGCCAAACAACATAAAGGTGAATAATTGAGTGAACAATCTTACAGTGAATACTGTAAACACCAGTGGACATCTGACAGGATTCATGACTCTCTCACATTGTGAACTGTGAACTCACTTCATCTTTTCTCAAGCTGAAATGGTGAAATCCTGTTCTCTGGGCTCCATTTTTAGTGCTGTCAGATCCCACACACACACACGCACACACACCCCGCGTGGGCGACGCTTGTTGTGTGAAGGGAAGTACAGGCCTAAAGCCTGTAATCTAGAGCTTCTGTCATCCCTGAGTCACTGCTATAGAGATCCGCCGTCTCTCCGGTTTGCTTCGGTCTCCGGCTCGAGAGTGGGCAGATGTGTCGAGCGCTCACGAATAAAGCCCAGACGTGCTCTACATCCCCACTGACGGCACGGACTGTAAGATTTGCATCCAGCACCCGTTTAAAACTACAACATAATGAGCCAGTTTCGCTGGCGGACCGTAAGAACGTCCAACTCTGAGCCGAAGGACTCCAAGAAAACCCAATTCCCTGAATGTTGGAAGGATTACGGGGATTACCAGCTTCCAGTTTCACAGTGACACTGGTAATCCCTCAACATCCCGTCGTTCCTTATTCTCTGGTTTATTTACTGTACTTTCTGTGTGGTCCTGTTACAGTTGTGCCGGGGATTTCCTGCATTGCTGAAATGTTTAGGTAGCAAAACTGTTCACCGCCAAGACAAGTTGAATCATATTTGACGTGTGTTTGATTGTGTCGTCATTCCTCTTTTTGAAAAAGACATTAATTCTGGCATTGAGCTGCCAGGGAAAGTGAAACTGAATATCTGCTTTTTAAATCAATGTAAATGTGCTAAATTTGTCATTATTTGTCACTTAAACAAGAACAAATATCTGCCAGTGGAGTCAGAAAAATAAACTTAATTCAAAGGGAAAACAAGATTATTTTTCTGACCCCATTGACGGATATTTGTTTTTTGTTTTCAGCAAAAGATTGATTGTTTCAGAAGTCATGTTGCTTCTCCAGTAAGTGTATCTTGATTTAGGAATGTTTAGTGCTGGAAAGCAGGACAGAAACACTGAGGAAGAGGCTCATGAAATGGTCTTGTATAGTCACTATAACTGTGCATGTCGAGACACGGGTTTGTTCAAGACACTACAGGCAAAACTGTTTTTTTCATGCACTAGTCAGTTTTGAGATTTTGGAATATTTGGCTTTTCAAAACATATTGTTTCAGACTATTGGAAAGAAAACATCCAAAATGAGTTTTTTCTCCAGCACTGAGCCCAAACTTCACACACACTTCGTGCAGCGCAGGTTTGCTCACACAACACCTCATTCATGACCTCATCTTATTTCTGAAAACATGGTGAAAATGTTCTGATTCATGGAGTGCTAAAAAGAGAAATTCAAAATCCTCTTTAACATGTCAACAAAATCAAAGAAGAAATTTGAACCTGACTTGTTCTGAAAATGTATGCAAATTAGTGCATAATTAATTAGCAAATGCCTATTTGCATATTTCACCATTACATTGTTATACAAAAAACATGGTCAATTCTTAAAGCGCCCCTATTATGGATTTTTGAAAATGCCCTTTCATGTAGTGTGTAACACAGCTCTAAGTGAATGAAAACTCACTTTTTTCAGAATTAAATCTGAAAGTGCACCGTATATAAAGTTATTGTCTTTCAAAAGTAAGAGTCGACTCTCAAACGAGTCATAAGCCGTTTCGTTGTGGCGTCAAGATGAAACATTAGCATATTGCCCGCCCACTTATTGCGCACGCAGACACCAGGGAAAACTCGAACCTCAAACCAGCAGCTGATCCCTGTGGACACTGGAGAGCATCATGTCCAGGAGACACTGTGCTCTATAATGTGAAGGTAAAGCCAGTGTTTCACTGCCCAAAGATGAGCATGTGAAGAACCAGAGGTTAAAGTTCATCTTTACCACGGTATCACAGCAGTATAATCAGTATAATCAGCAGTATAATCCTAAATTTTTGCTGTATTCCCTTTATTTCATTGACGACTGCTTCTCAGATCTCAGAGTTCAATGCAGGATTCACAAACCGCTTTTACTCTTAAAGATGGTGTTCAAAATACTTAGTTTTGAGTTTTATATTGTGTAGGTCTCCTGCTAACTGGCTAACTCACGTTATCACTGTCTTACTGAAATACTTCTGCTAATCAGCTGTGGGCCACGATTACCTATAACTGTGTCTATTAATGCAGATCGTCTGTCGTTCTCACTACTTTGAGGAAATATTTGTTTTACCAACGTTTATGTTACATCAGATCATTCACGCTAGAGCTCGGCTAATGCATGCATGCACTGTTATTGATACAGTTTCCACATGTTCACTGCAATATATTAGAAAAATACTCGGTAAATAAATTAGTAAGAGTAAAATAATGGGTTTGTTGATGGACATGCACTTGTTAATGCTGATGGTGAGGAATTACAGTTGCAACATCTCATAATGTACCTCAAACTGAGTAGAGTATCACTGAGAAACACTGAGTCCTGCTCGAGTCGTCCTGATGGAGGTTCGGGTTCACTGAGAGACACTGAGTCCTGCTGGAGTCGTCCTGATGGAGGTTCGGGTTCACTGAGAAACACTGAGTCCTGCTCGAGTCGTCCTGATGGAGGTTCAGGTTCACTGAGAGACACTGAGTCCTGCTGGAGTCGTCCTGATGGAGGTTCAGGTTCACTGAGAGACACTGAGTCCTGCTGGAGTCGTCCTGATGGAGGTTCGGGTTCACTGAGAGACACTGAGTCCTGCTCGAGTCGTCCTGATTGAGGTTCGGGTTCACTGAGAGACACTGAGTCCTGCTGGAGTCGTCCTGATGGAGGTTCGGGTTCACTGAGAAACACTGAGACCTGCTGGAGTCGTCCTGATTGAGGTTCGGGTTCACTGAGAGACACTGAGTCCTGCTCGAGTCGTCCTGATGGAGGTTCGGGTTCACTGAGAAACACTGAGTCCTGCTTGAGTCGTCCTGATGGAGGTTCGGGTTCACTGAGAGACACTGAGTCCTGCTGGAGTCGTCCTGATGGAGGTTCGGGTTCACTGAGAGACACTGAGTCCTGCTGGAGTCGTCCTGATGGAGGTTCGGGTTCACTGAGAAACACTGAGTCCTGCTCGAGTCGTCCTGATGGAGGTTCGGGTTCACTGAGAAACACTGAGTCCTGCTCGAGTCGTCCTGATGGAGGTTCACTGAGAAACACTGAGTCCTGCTCGAGTCGTCCTGATGGAGGTTCAGGTTCACTGAGAGACACTGAGTCCTGCTCGAGTCGTCCTGATGGAGGTTCGGGTTCACTGAGAGGCACTGAGTCCTGCTGGAGTCGTCCTGATGGAGGTTCGGGTTCACTGAGAAACACTGAGTCCTGCTCGAGTCGTCCTGATGGAGGTTCGGGTTCACTGAGAAACACTGAGTCCTGCTCGAGTCGTCCTGATGGAGGTTCACTGAGAAACACTGAGTCCTGCTCGAGTCGTCCTGATGGAGGTTCAGGTTCACTGAGAGACACTGAGTCCTGCTCGAGTCGTCCTGATGGAGGTTCGGGTTCACTGAGAGGCACTGAGTCCTGCTGGAGTCGTCCTGATGGAGGTTCAGGTTCACTGAGAGACACTGAGTCCTGCTGGAGTCGTCCTGATGGAGGTTCGGGTTCACTGAGAGACACTGAGTCCTGCTCGAGTCGTCCTGATTGAGGTTCGGGTTCACTGAGAGACACTGAGTCCTGCTGGAGTCGTCCTGATGGAGGTTCGGGTTCACTGAGAAACACTGAGACCTGCTGGAGTCGTCCTGATTGAGGTTCGGGTTCACTGAGAGACACTGAGTCCTGCTCGAGTCGTCCTGATGGAGGTTCGGGTTCACTGAGAAACACTGAGTCCTGCTTGAGTCGTCCTGATGGAGGTTCGGGTTCACTGAGAGACACTGAGTCCTGCTGGAGTCGTCCTGATGGAGGTTCGGGTTCACTGAGAGACACTGAGTCCTGCTGGAGTCGTCCTGATGGAGGTTCGGGTTCACTGAGAAACACTGAGTCCTGCTCGAGTCGTCCTGATGGAGGTTCGGGTTCACTGAGAAACACTGAGTCCTGCTCGAGTCGTCCTGATGGAGGTTCGGGTTCACTGAGAAACACTGAGTCCTGCTTGAGTCGTCCTGATGGAGGTTCGGGTTCACTGAGAGGCACTGAGTCCTGCTGGAGTCGTCCTGATGGAGGTTCAGGTTCACTGAGAGACACTGAGTCCTGCTGGAGTCGTCCTGATGGAGGTTCGGGTTCACTGAGAGACACTGAGTCCTGCTCGAGTCGTCCTGATTGAGGTTCGGGTTCACTGAGAAACACTGAGTCCTGCTGGAGTCGTCCTGATTGAGGTTCGGGTTCACTGAGAGACACTGAGTCCTGCTCGAGTCGTCCTGATGGAGGTTCGGGTTCACTGAGAAACACTGAGTCCTGCTTGAGTCGTCCTGATGGAGGTTCGGGTTCACTGAGAGGCACTGAGTCCTGCTGGAGTCGTCCTGATGGAGGTTCAGGTTCACTGAGAGACACTGAGTCCTGCTGGAGTCGTCCTGATGGAGGTTCGGGTTCACTGAGAGACACTGAGTCCTGCTCGAGTCGTCCTGATTGAGGTTCGGGTTCACTGAGAGACACTGAGTCCTGCTGGAGTCGTCCTGATGGAGGTTCGGGTTCACTGAGAAACACTGAGTCCTGCTGGAGTCGTCCTGATTGAGGTTCGGGTTCACTGAGAGACACTGAGTCCTGCTGGAGTCGTCCTGATGGAGGTTCGGGTTCACTGAGAAACACTGAGTCCTGCTCAAGTCGTCCTGATGGAGGTTCACTGAGAGACACTGAGTCCTGCTGGAGTCGTCCTGATGGAGGTTCGGGTTCACTGAAAGACACTGAGTCCTGCTGGAGTCGTCCTGATGGAGGTTCGGGTTCACTGAGAAACACTGAGTCCTGCTCGAGTCGTCCTGATGGAGGTTTGGGTTCACTGAGAGACACTGAGTCCTGCTCGAGTCGTCCTGATGGAGGTTCACTGAGAGACACTGAGTCCTGCTCGAGTCGTCCTGATGGAGGTTCGGGTTCACTGAGAGACACTGAGTCCTGCTCGAGTCGTCCTGATGGAGGTTCACTGAGAGACACTGAGTCCTGCTCGAGTCGTCCTGATGGAGGTTCGGGTTCACTGAGAGACACTGAGTCCTGCTCGAGTCGTCCTGATGGAGGTTCGGGTTCACTGAGAGACACTGAGTCCTGCTCGAGTCGTCCTGATGGAGGTTCGGGTTCACTGAGAGACACTGAGTCCTGCTCGAGTCGTCCTGATGGAGGTTCAGGTTCACTGAGAGACACTGAGTCCTGCTGGAGTCGTCCTGATGGAGGTTCGGGTTCACTGAGAAATACTGAGTCCTGCTCGAGTCGTCCTGATGGAGGTTCGGGTTCACTGAGAGACACTGAGTCCTGCTGGAGTCGTCCTGATGGAGGTTCAGGTTCACTGAGAGACACTGAGTCCTGCTCAAGTCGTCCTGATGGAGGTTCGGGTTCACTGAGAGACACTGAGTCCTGCTCGAGTCGTCCTGATGGAGGTTCGGGTTCACTGAGAGACACTGAGTCCTGCTGGAGTCGTCCTGATGGAGGTTCGGGTTCACTGAGAGACACTGAGTCCTGCTGGAGTCGTCCTGATGGAGGTTCGGGTTCACTGAGAGACACTGAGTCCTGCTCGAGTCGTCCTGATGGAGGTTCACTGAGAGACACTGAGTCCTGCTCGAGTCGTCCTGATGGAGGTTCACTGAGAGACACTGAGTCCTGCTCGAGTCGTCCTGATGGAGGTTCAGGTTCACTGAGAGACACTGAGTCCTGCTCGAGTCGTCCTGATGGAGGTTCGGGTTCACTGAGAAACACTGAGTCCTGCTCGAGTCGTCCTGATGGAGGTTCGGGTTCACTGAGAAACACTGAGTCCTGCTCGAGTCGTCCTGATGGAGGTTCACTGAGAGACACTGAGTCCTGCTCGAGTCGTCCTGATGGAGGTTCGGGTTCACTGAGAAACACTGAGTCCCGCTCGAGTCGTCCTGATGGAGGTTCGGGTTCACTGAGAAACACTGAGTCCTGCTCGAGTCGTCCTGATGGAGGTTCACTGAGAAACACTGAGTCCCGCTTGAGTCGTCCCGATGGAGGTTCGGGTTCACTGAGAAACACTGAGTCCTGCTCGAGTCATCCTGATGGAGGTTCGGGTTCACTGAGAAACACTGAGTCCTGCTCGAGTCGTCCTGATGGAGGTTCGGGTTCACTGAGAAACACTGAGTCCTGCTCAAGTCGTCCTGATGGAGGTTCAGGTTCACTGAGAAACACTGAGTCCTGCTCGAGTCGTCCTGATGGAGGTTCGGGTTCACTGAGAGACACTGAGTCCTGCTCGAGTCGTCCTGATGGAGGTTCACTGAGAGACACTGAGTCCTGCTCGAGTCGTCCTGATGGAGGTTCACTGAGAGACACTGAGTCCTGCTCGAGTCGTCCTGATGGAGGTTCACTGAGAGACACTGAGTCCTGCTCGAGTCGTCCTGATGGAGGTTCACTGAGAAACACTGAGTCCTGCTCGAGTCGTCCTGATGGAGGTTCAGGTTCACTGAGAGACACTGAGTCCTGCTCGAGTCGTCCTGATGGAGGTTCAGGTTCACTGAGAGACACTGAGTCCTGCTCGAGTCGTCCTGATGGAGGTTCACTGAGAGACACTGAGTCCTGCTCGAGTCGTCCTGATGGAGGTTCACTGAGAGACACTGAGTCCTGCTCGAGTCGTCCTGATGGAGGTTCACTGAGAAACACTGAGTCCTGCTCGAGTCGTCCTGATGGAGGTTCAGGTTCACTGAGAGACACTGAGTCCTGCTCGAGTCGTCCTGATGGAGGTTCGGGTTCACTGAGAGACACTGAGTCCTGCTGGAGTCGCCCTGATGGAGGTTCAGGTTCACTGAGAAACACTGAGTCCTGCTCGAGTCGCCCTGATGGAGGTTCAGGTTCACTGAGAGACACTGAGTCCTGCTCGAGTCGTCCTGATGGAGGTTCGGGTTCACTGAGAGACACTGAGTCCTGCTCGAGTCGTCCTGATGGAGGATCGGGTTGACTGAGAAACACTGAGTCCTGCTCGAGTCGTCCTGATGGAGGTTCACTGAGAGATACTGAGTCCTGCTCGAGTCGTCCTGATGGAGGTTCGGGTTCACTGAGAAACACTGAGTCCTGCCCGAGTCGTCCTTATGGAGGTTCGGGTTCACTGAGAAACACTGAGTCTTGCTCGAGTCATCCTGATGGAGGTTCGGGTTCACTGAGAAACACTGAGTCCTGCTCGAGTCGTCCTGATGGAGGTTCGGGTTCACTGAGAAACACTGAGTCCTGCTCGAGTCGTCCTGATGGAGGTTCAGGTTCACTGAGAAACACTGAGTCCTGCTCGAGTCGTCCTGATGGAGGTTCGGGTTCACTGAGAGACACTGAGTCCTGCTCGAGTCGTCCTGATGGAGGTTCACTGAGAGACACTGAGTCCTGCTCGAGTCGTCCTGATGGAGGTTCACTGAGAGACACTGAGTCCTGCTCGAGTCGTCCTGATGGAGGTTCACTGAGAGACACTGAGTCCTGCTCGAGTCGTCCTGATGGAGGTTCACTGAGAAACACTGAGTCCTGCTCGAGTCGTCCTGATGGAGGTTCAGGTTCACTGAGAGACACTGAGTCCTGCTCGAGTCGTCCTGAGGGAGGTTCAGGTTCACTGAGAGACACTGAGTCCTGCTCGAGTCTTCCTGATGGAGGTTCACTGAGAGACACTGAGTCCTGCTGGAGTCGTCCTGATGGAGGTTCACTGAGAGACACTGAGTCCTGCTCGAGTCGTCCTGATGGAGGTTCACTGAGAAACACTGAGTCCTGCTCGAGTCGTCCTGATGGAGGTTCGGGTTCACTGAGAAACACTGAGTCCTGCTCGAGTCGTCCTGATGGAGGTTCACTGAGAGACACTGAGTCCTGCTCGAGTCGTCCTGATGGAGGTTCGGGTTCACTGAGAAACACTGAGTCCCGCTCGAGTCGTCCCGATGGAGGTTCGGGTTCACTGAGAAACACTGAGTCCTGCTCGAGTCGTCCTGATGGAGGTTCACTGAGAAACACTGAGTCCCGCTTGAGTCGTCCCGATGGAGGTTCGGGTTCACTGAGAAACACTGAGTCCTGCTCGAGTCATCCTGATGGAGGTTCGGGTTCACTGAGACACACTGAGTCCTGCTCGAGTCGTCCTGATGGAGGTTCGGGTTCACTGAGAAACACTGAGTCCTGCTCGAGTCGTCCTGATGGAGGTTCAGGTTCACTGAGAAACACTGAGTCCTGCTTGAGTCGTCCTGATGGAGGTTCGGGTTCACTGAGAGACACTGAGTCCTGCTCGAGTCGTCCTGATGGAGGTTCACTGAGAGACACTGAGTCCTGCTCGAGTCATCCTGATGGAGGTTCACTGAGAGACACTGAGTCCTGCTCGAGTCGTCCTGATGGAGGTTCACTGAGAGACACTGAGTCCTGCTCGAGTCGTCCTGATGGAGGTTCACTGAGAAACACTGAGTCCTGCTCGAGTCGTCCTGATGGAGGTTCAGGTTCACTGAGAGACACTGAGTCCTGCTTGAGTCGTCCTGATGGAGGTTCAGGTTCACTGAGAGACACTGAGTCCTGCTCGAGTCGTCCTGATGGAGGTTCACTGAGAGACACTGAGTCCTGCTCGAGTCGTCCTGATGGAGGTTCACTGAGAGACACTGAGTCCTGCTCGAGTCGTCCTGATGGAGGTTCACTGAGAAACACTGAGTCCTGCTCGAGTCGTCCTGATGGAGGTTCAGGTTCACTGAGAGACACTGAGTCCTGCTGGAGTCGCCCTGATGGAGGTTCAGGTTCACTGAGAAACACTGAGTCCTGCTCGAGTCGCCCTGATGGAGGTTCAGGTTCACTGAGAGACACTGAGTCCTGCTCGAGTCGTCCTGATGGAGGTTCGGGTTCACTGAGAGACACTGAGTCCTGCTCGAGTCGTCCTGATGGAGGATCACTGAGAAACACTGAGTCCTGCTCGAGTCGTCCTGATGGAGGTTCAGGTTCACTGAGAGACACTGAGTCCTGCTCGAGTCGTCCTGATGGAGGTTCACTGAGAGACACTGAGTCCTGCTCGAGTCGTCCTGATGGAGGTTCACTGAGAAACACTGAGTCCTGCTCGAGTCGTCCTGATGGAGGTTCAGGTTCACTGAGAGACACTGAGTCCTGCTCGAGTCGTCCTGATGGAGGTTCAGGTTCAGTGAGAGACACTGAGTCCTGCTCGAGTCGTCCTGATGGAGGTTCACTGAGAGACACTGAGTCCTGCTCGAGTCGTCCTGATGGAGGTTCACTGAGAGACACTGAGTCCTGCTCGAGTCGTCCTGATGGAGGTTCACTGAGAAACACTGAGTCCTGCTCGAGTCGTCCTGATGGAGGTTCAGGTTCACTGAGAGACACTGAGTCCTGCTGGAGTCGCCCTGATGGAGGTTCAGGTTCACTGAGAAACACTGAGTCCTGCTCGAGTCGCCCTGATGGAGGTTCAGGTTCACTGAGAGACACTGAGTCCTGCTCGAGTCGTCCTGATGGAGGTTCGGGTTCACTGAGAGACACTGAGTCCTGCTCGAGTCGTCCTGATGGAGGTTCACTGAGAAACACTGAGTCCTGCTCGAGTCGTCCTGATGGAGGTTCAGGTTCACTGAGAGACACTGAGTCCTGCTGGAGTCGCCCTGATGGAGGTTCAGGTTCACTGAGAAACACTGAGTCCTGCTCGAGTCGCCCTGATGGAGGTTCAGGTTCACTGAGAGACACTGAGTCCTGCTCGAGTCGTCCTGATGGAGGTTCGGGTTCACTGAGAGACACTGAGTCCTGCTCGAGTCGTCCTGATGGAGGATCGGGTTCACTGAGAAACACTGAGTCCTGCTCGAGTCGTCCTGATGGAGGTTCACTGAGAGATACTGAGTCCTGCTCGAGTCGTCCTGATGGAGGTTCGGGTTCACTGAGAAACACTGAGTCCTGCTCGAGTCGTCCTGATGGAGGTTCGGGTTCACTGAGAAACACTGAGTCCTGCTCGAGTCGTCCTGATGGAGGTTCAGGTTCACTGAGAAACACTGAGTCCTGCTCGAGTCGTCCTGATGGAGGTTCGGGTTCACTGAGAGACACTGAGTCCTGCTCGAGTCGTCCTGATGGAGGTTCACTGAGAGACACTGAGTCCTGCTCGAGTCGTCCTGATGGAGGTTCACTGAGAGACACTGAGTCCTGCTCGAGTCGTCCTGATGGAGGTTCACTGAGAGACACTGAGTCCTGCTCGAGTCGTCCTGATGGAGGTTCACTGAGAAACACTGAGTCCTGCTCGAGTCGTCCTGATGGAGGTTCAGGTTCACTGAGAGACACTGAGTCCTGCTCGAGTCGTCCTGAGGGAGGTTCAGGTTCACTGAGAGACACTGAGTCCTGCTGGAGTCGTCCTGATGGAGGTTCACTGAGAGACACTGAGTCCTGCTGGAGTCGTCCTGATGGAGGTTCACTGAGAGACACTGAGTCCTGCTCGAGTCGTCCTGATGGAGGTTCACTGAGAAACACTGAGTCCTGCTCGAGTCGTCCTGATGGAGGTTCAGGTTCACTGAGAGACACTGAGTCCTGCTCGAGTCGTCCTGATGGAGGTTCGGGTTCACTGAGAGACACTGAGTCCTGCTGGAGTCGCCCTGATGGAGGTTCAGGTTCACTGAGAAACACTGAGTCCTGCTCGAGTCGCCCTGATGGAGGTTCAGGTTCACTGAGAAACACTGAGTCCTGCACGAGTCATCCTGATGGAGGTTCACTTAGAGACACTGAGTCCTGCTCGAGTCGTCCTGATGGAGGTTCACTGAGAGATACTGAGTCCTGCTCGAGTCGTCCTGATGGAGGTTCGGGTTCACTGAGAAACACTGAGTCCTGCCCGAGTCGCCCTGATGGAGGTTCAGGTTCACTGAGAAACACTGAGTCCTGCTCGAGTCGCCCTGATGGAGGTTCAGGTTCACTGAGAAACACTGAGTCCTGCTCGAGTCGTCCTGATGGAGGTTCACTGAGAGATACTGAGTCCTGCTCGAGTCGTCCTGATGGAGGTTCGGGTTCACTGAGAGACACTGAGTCCTGCTCGAGTCGTCCTGATGGAGGATCGGGTTCACTGAGAAACACTGAGTCCTGCTCGAGTCGTCCTGATGGAGGTTCACTGAGAGATACTGAGTCCTGCTCGAGTCGTCCTGATGGAGGTTCGGGTTCACTGAGAAACACTGAGTCCTGCCCGAGTCGTCCTTATGGAGGTTCGGGTTCACTGAGAGACACTGAGTCCTGCTGGAGTCGTCCTGATGGAGGTTCAGGTTCACTGAGAAACACTGAGTCCTGCTCGAGTCGTCCTGATGGAGGTTCACTGAGAGATACTGAGTCCTGCTCGAGTCGTCCTGATGGAGGTTCGGGTTCACTGAGAGACACTGAGTCCTGCTCGAGTCGTCCTGATGGAGGTTCGGGTTCACTGAGAGACACTGAGTCCTGCTGGAGTCGTCCTGATGGAGGTTCAGGTTCACTGAGAAACACTGAGTCCTGCTCGAGTCGTCCTGATGGAGGTTCGGGTTCACTGAGAGACACTGAGTCCTGCTCGAGTCGTCCTGATGGAGGTTCACTGAGAGATACTGAGTCCTGCTCGAGTCGTCCTGATGGAGGATCGGGTTCACTGAGAAACACTGAGTCCTGCTCGAGTCGTCCTGATGGAGGTTCGGGTTCACTGAGAGATACTGAGTCCTGCTCGAGTCGTCCTGATGGAGGTTCGGGTTCACTGAGAAACACTGAGTCCTGCTCGAGTCGTCCTGATGGAGGTTCGGGTTCACTGAGAGATACTGAGTCCTGCTCGAGTCGTCCTGATGGAGGTTCGGGTTCACTGAGAGACACTGAGTCCTGCTCGAGTCGTCCTGATGGAGGTTCGGGTTCACTGAGAGACACTGAGTCCTGCTGGAGTCGTCCTGATGGAGGTTCAGGTTCACTGAGAAACACTGAGTCCTGCTCGAGTCGTCCTGATGGAGGTTCGGGTTCACTGAGAGACACTGAGTCCTGCTCGAGTCGTCCTGATGGAGGTTCACTGAGAGATACTGAGTCCTGCTCGAGTCGTCCTGATGGAGGATCGGGTTCACTGAGAAACACTGAGTCCTGCTCGAGTCGTCCTGATGGAGGTTCGGGTTCACTGAGAGATACTGAGTCCTGCTCGAGTCGTCCTGATGGAGGTTCGGGTTCACTGAGAAACACTGAGTCCTGCTCGAGTCGTCCTGATGGAGGTTCGGGTTCACTGAGAGATACTGAGTCCTGCTCGAGTCGTCCTGATGGAGGTTCGGGTTCACTGAGAGACACTGAGTCCTGCTCGAGTCGTCCTGATGGAGGTTCGGGTTCACTGAGAGACACTGAGTCCTGCTCGAGTCGTCCTGATGGAGGTTCGGGTTGAATAACTAGCGTTAGTTCTTCCAGTGTCTCGTCATCAGACTCGCGCTTGCAGTGATATGGTCAAATCGTCGTCATTGGTCGTTACTGTATTTAGTTTACGGTGTAGGAAGCCTCAAGACAGCTGACGTTGTTATGGCAATGGGCGGTGTTGTTTTCGACGCGCTGTACACGGTAGGCCAATCACAACAGACTGAGCTGTCTGGCCAATCAGAGCAGAGTAGCTTGCGGAAAGGAGGGATTTAGAGAGATTGATTCAGCTGACGAGTCGTTTGAGAATCATTGAAAATGTGGTGATGTGCATTATGAGGAAATTAAACAGTTTTTTGACCTTTGATGCATGTAAACCTGTTGTAGGAGACTCCACAACAACATTAGGAAAGTTTAAAATAGCATAATAGGGGCTCTTTAATGTACTCAATCAACTGGGTTAGTCTGGTAATATCTATCAGTTCCAGTGTTTATTGGCCTGATGTCTGAGTGTGTATGGCCGACAGCACACACAACTGTTCCTTGTGGAGATTATCAGGGGAATAATGGAGAAAGCTTTTGACAGGAGGAGTTGGGATACTCTCCGAGGCTTCAGGCATGAGATGTGTGTTTTCCCGTGTTTCCCCTCATCTTCTCCATCATGCCATTGGCTCTCAGAGGCTTTTCAACATCAGGATAAACTAAAAACTGAAGCTCAAAAATGTATCCCTCACTTCTCAACACTTTACTCCAGTAGTATATAGATTAACTGGTTTTACGTCTAGAAAACAAAAAGTGCTGGTACTCCAGAGGGATGAATATTAACGTTCAAATTCCATGCACAAATAATGTTGAGATTGTTACAGATACAGATACTGTCATGTTTCAGCATGCTGCTGGTTTGTCCCAGTTTTGTCAAACCAACATAATGATTCCTCGAATCCTGTGTGTTTTAAAGAGAGAACTACTCCTGCATACACATTCTTCCCTATCATAGTAAACAGTAGGCCAACAGAGAGTAGTATTTCCAAACACACAGTACTCATAAAACCGAAGGTGAAAGTTCACAGATTACCAACTTTTTCAGACGAGATTCTGAAGAGTGTGTACGATGGACACTTTACTATCCCATAAGGCCACGGGAGAGGGTTTGTGAGTGACAGTGAAGTGATGCAACAGACTCCATAGGTCACATGACATGACGACATGGTGGATGTAGTATGTCTCAATTTCATTCAAACTAACCAACTCACATCTCAAGTCAAGATCACAGAGACTCTTGGACAACAGACAGGAAGAAAACACCTAGCAACCACATAACTACACCCTGGCAACCATCCACAAAACCCCAGCATCATGTTGGTGACAAGCAAGCGTCACGCGTATTTTCTTCAGAGAACGTGAGAATCTCTAGTGAGACATCATGATAATGAAAGGCAACTGGTGGAAGGAGAGGACAAACCAGTCTGAACCCGTTTCGCAGTCTCGCCCACGTTATTATCTGTGTGTGTTTGATGAATGAACTTCCTTCAATACAGCTTTCATCATCACACTTGGTGGAGACTGGGGAATATCGAGGAGTGGAAGGTTACTCACACTTCATGCTGCTTTTAAACAGTTGTTTGTTCCAAGGACCACGTTCTTATCAGAGGAAAAGCAGGTCAGCGGCTTCGAGCTGTGACTGGGAGTGGCGCAAGATTGCTCAATAAAGCTGGGTTAAAAATACTATGTGTGTGTGTGTGTGTGTGTGTGACAAAGAGCATGAGTCATCAGCCGCACCTTACATAACTTAATTACTCTACTGATTGTTCTGCCTTGAATGTCTCCCATGGCCACGTCTGCTACTTTTGTCTCTAAACAGGCATGATAACATGATAACGTGTGTGAAAGGGGTTAAACTACTTTCCACTGGTGTCACAATCCAGGAACGTCCCGTATGTTACACAATCATATAGTAGATGCAAGTTGCTTAAACAGGTCAGTCAATGAACTGATGTGGTTCTGCCATGCAGCGTTTCTTTAGTCTTACATTAATCTGGAAATATATAAAATGTGTTTTCATTTCAAAACGCTCTCAGTCCACACTACCGCTTTCCAAATGTTTCTCATCCACACTGAAATGTCAGAAAACATTGTGCTCATCCATTTCATTGACTCCGCCCACACGCTCTTCTGATTGGCTGTGATTTTTGATTGATTTGGTTGCGAATGCAGTGCACTTGCAGAGAGACTCCGCCCACACGCTCTTCTGATTGGCTGTGATTTTTGATTGATTTGGTTGTGAGTGCAGTGCGCTTGCAGAGAGACACCGCCCACACGCTCTTCTGATTGGCTGTGATTTTTGATTGATTTGGTTGCGAGTGCAGTGCGCTTGCAGAGAGACTCCGCCCACACGCTCTTCTGATTGGCTGTGATTTTTGATTGATTTGGTTGTGAGTGCAGTGCGCTTGCAGAGAGACTCCGCCCACACGCTCTTCTGATTGGCTGTGATTTTTGATTGATTTGGTTGCGAATGCAGTGCTTGCAGAGAGACTCCGCCCACGCGCTCTTCTGATTGGCTGTGATTTTTGATTGATTTGGTTGCGAGTGCAGTGCGCTTGCAGAGAGACTCCACCCACACGCTCTTCTGATTGGCTGAGATTTTTGATTGATTTTGTCATGTCTAGTAGTCGTGTTCCTGCAAACGTTTTTCGCTGGAATCGCATCGTATCTGGTTATGACTCTCATCCGCTCGCACTGTTCCCTGATAGACAGCTGGTGGTGCTCATTCAAATCAACTGTCTGCATTCATTCTGCCTCTCATCCAATCACAGCTCATCCTCTCTTCACATCTCCCTCCCCCATCTTATCCTGCACTGCGAATGTCCCGCCAACAGAGCATGAGCAGCCGGCCAATCAGAGACGGGCATGTGCTCGAGCTGAACCATTGAACAGTCCTAACACTGTAGTGACAGAAACTCCTGTGATGGTGTGTTTGTGTGTGTGTGTGTGTGTGTGTGTGTGTGTGTGAGAGAGAGACAGTGCTGAGACTGAGTGTGTGTGTGTGTGTGTGTGTGTGTGTGTGTGTGTGTGTGTGTGTGTGTGTGTGTGTGTGTGTGTGTGAGAGAGACAGTGCTGAGACTGAGTGTGTGTGTGTGTGTGTGTGTGTGTGAGAGAGAGAGAGAGAGACAGTGCTGAGACTGAGCAGGAACAGGCTCTAGTGGACACTACAGTACAGGATGAAGGAAGGGAACAGGCTCTAGTGGACACTACAGTACAGGATGAAGGAAGGGAACAGGCTCTAGTGGACACTACAGTACAGGATGAAGGAAGGGAACAGGCTCTAGTGGACACTACAGTACAGGGTGAAGGAAGGGAACAGGCTCTAGTGGACACTACAGTACAGGATGAAGGAAGGGAACAGGCTCTAGTGGACACTACAGTACAGGATGAAGGAAGGGAACAGGCTCTAGTGGACACTACAGTACAGGATGAAGGAAGGGAACAGGCTCTAGTGGACACTACAGTACAGGATGAAGGAAGGGAACAGGCTCTAGTGGACACTACAGTACAGCACAGACGAGCAGTGCTATTACACCTCAGACACTATTACAGTCTCTCTCGACTGCGTAAACACTATAACCAGGCTTCAAACTACAATTTCAAAAAAGTCAAGTTAAAGGGTAACTAAACCCCTGGTCAGAGCCTGACTCCACCCACTGTCAATATTTGAAAAATGCTAGAAAAGTGGGCAGACCCCAGCGGAGATAGAGGGGACGAACCATGAGCGGGGGGCGTGCACCTGAGACCTGCTGTCAGACTCTCTAAAATGGAGAGTGACTCACAGGGTCGCAAGACGATGTAAAGTACATGCATCTGATGAGTTTTATCAAAGCCCGTCATTCTCTGGTTTTATCGAGTTGATGTCAATAGCGCGCGCTCTCTATAGGCATATTCATATTTTGCCGCTATGTGAAAAAATCCAGCAAAATGCGCCGACGCGTTTGTCGACCCCAGAGGATTAACTTTAGCCTAACCATAAATTGTGATTAAAATATATATGATCACTCACATCAAGACGCCGCTGCGGTGGTGGAGTCCATGCAGGAGGAGTGGCGTTGGCACTGCGTCGCTTTTCAGCGCGAGCTGTGTGGAGAAGCCCATTTCCACCTCTATTGCGTTGGAGAAGCAATCCCACGTAAAATGCAGGTTTCACACTCACGGTCTTCCAGGCCAAGTGCATGCAAACACTGGCGCCTAATTTCCAAGTCTGCTGGAAAGCTATGCAGTCCAGCAGTGCTATTGCAACCAGCAACACTACACCTACGTACCCTCCTGCCCACTGTACAATACAGATAAATCTACGCTAGCTCGTACCAGGGGCGTGGTGAGCTGGAACCTGCTTACGTCACCTGCCACCGCTTACGTCACTTGCCACCGCAACATCCAATAGGAAAATTCAACTGCAGTTGCCACCGTTCAACCCTAAGAGGGCAGCACTCAGACGTTTTTACACCATATATTGTAAAATTAAAACACTTTATACCCAAATGTCAAAAAAGTTACTCGAATCAATGAACAGCACTAATAAAGCCCCATTCTTACAGATCATTAACTAAAAAAAGTTGGTTTAGGGTTTAGTTACCCTTTAAATAAAGGTCAGTCAAGTCACCTTTATTTATAAAGCGCATTTTATAATACAGAGTGTTTCAACGCAGCTTTGCAGAGATAACATGAAAATAATGCACAGTTAGTTTCTGCTGTACATCAGATCAAGAAAACAGCTGAAGTGATGGAGGTGTGTGTGTGTGTGTGTGTGTGTGTGTGCGTGCGTGTGTGCGTTTGTCTGTGTGTGTGTGCGAGTGTGTGTGTGCGTGCGTGCGTGTGTGTGTGTGCGTGCGTGTGTGTGTGTGTGCGAGTGTGTGTGTGCGTGCGTGCGTTTGTGCGTGTGTGTGTGCGTGCGCGCGTGTGTGTGTGTGTGTGTGTGTTCGTGCGTGCGTGCGTGTGTGTGTGTTAGTGTGTGCGTGCGTTTGTGTGTGTGTGTGTGTGTGTCTGAGGGCAAAGTTTGGTTTTTCAGCTAAATTGAGTGGTTTTGAGAGGAGAGCTTCAGTTTTGAAAATAGGAAGTTTGTGGAATTGGGTGAGAAGTTATGCAAGAAGCAAATGTATTCTTTAATTAAACTTCAAAGATCACAGAGATTTTATTGTTTTCAACACATTTAGCAACAAGTGAAGAATGAATAATGTGACTGTTAAATGGATATTCATATTCAAATCATGCAATATGCATTACTTATTTTACTCATTTATTTATTTGGGCTGAAGCAATATTTCCTGTCAGTCGCTACACTTTCCTGTCTAATAAAGGGAAAAAACAAGCAGTACTTGCAAATTAGTGAGTTTAACTTTACAGTTCATGGTTGCTACTGAATCTCACAGTCAGTTTCTTACAGTGTTTTATAAATTGCTTTTCACCCATAATATTCCTTATGGTTATGAAAGCCGGAAAATGTGTACTTTGAAGTTGTGTATTAACCATCAGATTGATTTGTGTTTCAATTTCAATGGCACATAAGCTGTAAAAATCTGAGAATATTGAGGTATTTTACAGCCCTTGATAAACAGAGACAAAGTCCAGGTTTCAGACCAGCTCATGTGGATATGATCATCTTCAGTCCGGTGAGAAGCGACATCAGATTCTCTATAACCTTACAGAGAAATGTCAAGGAATAAAGCAGTTTGGAGCTTCCCTTCGACCGCTGAAATAAGCAGATACAGCGGTTCTTGGTAATCATGTGATGACTGAGAAACATCTTTCTTTTAGGGAAGTGTGTTGAGGTAGACATTACACACACTGAATCATCTGTGGTTCGCCGCGGTGCTTTACAGTGTTTGCTCTCCGTGTGAAACCTGTTGACAGGCTCTCGGTCGGGGGAGATTTATATTCATATCCACTCAGTGAGAAATACGGCTGTCAGAAAAGACAAATATTTTAAAAGGTCTGAAGTTCTTAATTGGGTTTTCTTTGTATTGTATGTCAGATTCATATTCTACTAATTAGAATAATGATAAAATATGATTTATTCAAGATTATTGTTAACATTTACAATAATCTTGAATAAATAGTTGATTTCAAAGATATTTTTCAAGGAACATGAACAGGGGTGTCGGACCGGGGGTAAAACCACTGATTACCAGCCTTGGAGAAGTCTGGAATATATTTTATTTTACCTGGATATTTTCATTTCCTAATTAAATTTCATAATGAATGTCAGATGAAATGTAAAGTTAGTGTATTGGCTGAATAACTTGGTTGATTGACTGACTACATTTTGTATACAAGTAAAGACTATCTAAGGTCTCACAGTCCCACCCTTTGCTAAGGCGCAAGTGGTTTAGTCCATTCTGCATGTATTTAGTTTAAGCATCTGGTGGAGTGCAAACTTCTGCTGTAGAAATGTCTTTCTCAAAGAAAACCAAATCAGGCCACCGAAAAAGAAAGGAAAGAAAACAAAATGAGGGGAAACATTGGTAACTAACTTATTTTCAAAGAAAGGTGAGCACAAACTAGAACACGAAATCTATAGTGCTAAACTGCTTGAATTTCTGCATGCTCCTCCCAACCATCTCTCTCAGTCTGAGCCTGATGAATCTCAACACTGTAATCCTGGAATATGAACATGATGTTCTTCATGGTTGTTTAAGAAATGAAAAGCTACACACTCCATCAGTTAGAGTTAGAAGAACTGTTGCCAAACACATAAAAATCAATGCAATAATGATCCAGTCATACGGTATTGTCAGGGCTTCACCAGATCTGCACACTCCGCCCACTCGTTCACTCTCCCCTGATTACTGATTCACCTCACCTGCACCTCATCATCATCAGCTCCTATATAACACCACTTCACCATCAGTTCACTGTCTAGAACAGTGGTTCTCAATTCCAGTCCTCGGGACCCCTTGTGCAGAGCAGTGGGTCCCGAGGACTGGAATTGAGAACCACTGGTCTAGAACACAGTTAAAAAAAATAGGACGGGTAGATAATACAGTAAAAAGTTTATTGGAGTATGGAGAGAGTGCGGAGGGTAGGAAATGGATATCTGTTTTTTTGAGGATGACTGGATTAGAAAGGCGGATTTAGTATGAATGAAAACAAAGGATAAACAAAACCGAAAGGTGGCAGTAATGCAACTCAAAGGATGCCAGCTGCCATAAAAATCCAAAGAAGAAGAAGAAGAAGAAGAAGAAGAAGAAGAAGAAGAAGAAGAGTCTAGTCTCGTCTTTACGAAGACACGCAAGACTCACTCCCAAGACTTACCTGATCTACTTGCCTGCGATACTCATCTTCAGTCTGTGTTCCTGTTTACCATCTGCCATCACCGCTGATATCCTTCATCTTCTGTTCTCCAGCCTGGTCTACCTCCATCTGCAAAAGACATTCAGTTATTTCTCCAGCTAAGTTCTATATTCATTTCCACATTGCCTTTATCAACTCAACTATACATCTGATGGTTCTGTGCTTCTGTTCTAAATAAAACTACTGTTTATTCTACTCACCTGTCTGATTCATCTCTAAACCTGACAGGTATGTTGTTCTGGGAAGAAGGAGGCGGTCGTTTCTCACTTAATAATCATAAAAATATGATTATTCAATGAATAGACAAATATTATAATGCATTATAACTGCATTATAATTATTACAATTATTCATGAGACCATACAGTGCATTATAATGTGCATTACAAGGCATAATTAACACATTAAAAATACTTTTATAATGAATTATTTATAAAGGATTTAAGTATTACCAAAACAATTTTCAAACAATATCAATATTACACATTGAATTAAATATGAAATTATGAAGTAGAAAAACTGGTAACAATTTACAATTAGGTTTCATTAGTTAACATGAACTAATAATGAACTGCACTTCTACAGCGTTTATTAATCTTTGTTAATGTTAATTTCAACATTTACTAATGCATTATTAAAATAAAAAATTGTACATGTAAGGGATAATGTAGAGCGAGGCGGTTGTTATAGCGAATACAACCCCGACAGGCTGATCAGGATCCCGATGCGAAGCGGAGCTTGAAGGGGTTGTATTCGCTATAACAACCGCCTCGCTCTACATTATCCCGCTTATTACATGACAGCACTTTCCAGCACCCCTCCCAGAGACTCCAAGAAGGCCGGGTACTCTACACTGCCGTTTGGCCCATAGGCGCACACGCCAGTGAGAGACCTATCCCCGACCCGAAGGCGATCTACTGTCCGTCGTTCTACTGGGGGACTTCAACACCCACGTGGGCAGCGACAGTGACACCTGGAGGGGCGTGATTGGGAGGAATGGCCCCCCTGATCTGAACCTGAGTGGTGTTCTGTTATTGGACTTCTATGCTAGTTACAGCTTGTCCATAACGAACACCATGTTCAAGCATAAGGGTGTCCATCAGTACACGTGGCACCAGGACACCCTAGGCCGGAGGTCGATGATCGACTTTGTGGTCGTTTCATCCGACCTCCGGCCGTATGTCTTGGACACTCGGGTGAAGAGAGGGGCGGAGCTGTCAACTGATCACCACCTGGTGGTGAGTTGGATCTGATGGCGGGGGAGGAAGCTGGACAGACTCGGCAGACCCAAGCGTACTGTGAGGGTCTGTTGGGAACGTTTGGCAGAATCCCCTGTCAGAGAGATCTTCAACTTCCACCTCCAGCGGAGCTTCGACCAGATCCCGAGGGAGACTGGAGATATGGAGTCCGAGTGGACCATGTTCTCCACCTCCATTGTCGATGCGGCCACTCTGAGCTGTGGCCGTAAGGTCTCCGGTGCCGAACCCGGTGGTGGACACCGGAAGTAAGGGATGCCGCAAAGCTGAAGAAGGAGTCCTATCGGGCCTGGTTGGCTTGTGGGACTCTTGAGGCAGCTGACGGGTACCGGCACGCTAAGCGGACTGCAGCCCAGGTGGTTGTGGAGGCAAAAAATCGGGCTTGGGAAGAGTTCGGTGAGGCGAAGAGATTCTGGCAAACCGTCCGGCGCCTCAGGAGAGGGAAGCAGTGCCCTACCAACGCTGTTTTCAGTGGAGGTGGGCAGCTGTTGACCTCGACTGGGGATGTCATCGGGCGGTGGAAGGAATACTTCAAGGATCTCCTCAATCCCACCGACACGTCTTCCTTTGAGGAAGCAGAGGCTGAGGGCTCGGAGGCGGACCCGTCCATCACCCAAGCCCAAGTCACCGAGGTAGTCAAGAAACTCCTCGGTGGCAAGGCACCGGGGGTGGATGAGATCCGCCCCGAGTTCCTCAAGTCTCTGGATGTTGTGGGGCTGTCTTGGTTGACACGCCTCTGCAACATCACGTGGCGGTCGGGGACAGTACCTCTGGGATGGCAGACCGGGGTGGTGGTCCCTCTTTTTAAGAAGGGGGACCGGAGGGTGTGTTCCAACTACAGGGGGATCACACTTCTCAGTCTATGCCAGCGTACAGGAGAGGAGAATACGGCTGATAGTAGAACCCCGGATTCAGGTGGAACAGTGTGGTTTTCGTCCCGGTCGTGGAACACTGGACCAGCTCTAAACCCTCTAAACCCACTAGACCAGCTCTAGGTGCTGGAGGGTTCATGGGAGTTTGCCCAACCAATCCACATGTGCTTTATGGATTTGGAGAAGGCATTCGACTGTGTCCCCCGCGGCGTCCTGTGGAGGGTGCTCCGGGACTATGGGGTCCGGGGTCCTTTGCTAAGGGCTATCCGGTCCCTGTACAACCGGAGCAGGAGCTTGGTTCGCATTGCCGGCAGTAAGTCAGACTTGTTCCCGGTGCATGTTGGACTCCGGCAGGGCTGCCCTTTGTCGCCGGTTATGTTCATAATTTTTATGGACAGAATTTCTAGGCGCTGCCAGGGGCCGGAGGGTGTCAGGTTTGGGGACCACACGATTTCGTCTCTGCTCTTTGCGGATAATGCTGTCATGTTGGCCTCAGACCAGGACCTTCAGCATGCACTGGGACGGTTTGCAGCCGAGTGTGAAGCGGCTGGGATGAGAATCAGCACCTCCAAATCCGAGGCCATGGTCCTCAGTCGGAAAAGGGTGGCTTGGTGGAGAGTTCCAGCCTCAAGTGGAGGAGCTCAAGTATCTTGGGGTCTTGTTCACGAGTGAGGGAAGGATGCAACGGGAGACTGACAGACGGATCGGTGCAGCTTCTGCAGTAATGCGGTCGATGTACCGGTCTGTCGTGGGGAAGAAAGAGCTGAGCCGCAAGGTGAAGATCTCGATTTACCGGTCAATCTACGTTCCTACTCTCACCTATGGCCATGAGCTGTCAGCTGGGTCAGCTGAGGTGGCTCGGGCATCTGCTCCGGACGCCTCCTGGATGCCTTCCTGGGAAGGTGTTCCGGGCATGTCCCACCGGGAGGAGGCCCCGGGGAAGACCTAGGACACGCTGGAGGGATTATGTCTCCCGGCTGGCCTGGGAACACCTCGGTGTCCCCCCGGAAGAGCTGGAGGAAGTGTCTAGGGAGAGGGCGTCTCTGCTTAGACCCAGCCCCCACAACCCGGCCCCAGATGAGCAGAAGAAGATGGATGGATGGATGGAAACCTGGTAAAGTGTTACCAAAAAACTGAAAATGTATTTTCTAGCAAAACATACTCCAATAATCTTTATATATAACTTCAAACTTTTTACTGGTGGAAAAAAACCTAGATCAATATTGTGGATACTGTGTCTCCGGCCTCGTCCACACTAATATGGTTTCGTTTGGAAACGCATCTTTTTCTCTCTGTTTTGTCTTCCGTCGACACTGAGACGGCGTTTTTATCAATGAAAATGAAGCTGGTTGAAAACGCTCTCCAAAGTGGATAAATTTGAAAAGCTGTTTTCTCTGTGTAGAGTGGACTGTCAAAATGATGACGTAAGTTTAGTCATGTGACACATATTGTACCAATAGATATTGATGTTTATAGTTGTATTGCGCCTGTTATCTGCTATTCACTCTCACACTGTTGCTAAAATATGTTACTTCACACACTCTTCATATCACAGTCCTGCAGAGATGACAGAATACACTCACATCTGCTGTCCTGCGGTGAAACATGAGCAGTTTTAGCGTTTTAGACCAAACATATAATAGTGAGTGAGAGCGACCTGGACCATCAGTGAATGAGGAGATATTCTGCTGTGGCGAGCAGGACGAGGCCGAGGGCCGTGAGAGGGCGGCACGAGGCCGGTGGCGTGATTACTGAAGAGCGGCATCTGCGCGACGCACCGGTCTCGTATCTCTCACGGAGGAGCGGAAGCATAAAGGAGGAGCGACGACAGTGAAGGGCGAGAGAGGACAGGCCTGAACTTATGTTGTGTTTTGTTTTGTTTTATTGTGACAGCAGTCGTCCGTGAGGGGCTGCTGTCTTTTACTTTCGTTTTGTTGTTGATTTATTTTTTATCATTAAAATGTTTGAATGTTCACCGGTTCCCGCCTCTTTCTTCCCGTAACATCTGAACTGCGTTACTTCTGCTAAATAAAATGATCCTGTCAGAAGAATTGAGCGATAACTTTATTATTTATTTCTCCATCTGTATCATCTCAGTGAGCTTTAGTGAGGGTTTACGCATGCGCTGTAAAGGTGAAATTAGCGTTTTCAGGCGTTTTCCGAAAGTTTCTCATCCACGCTGAAACGTCAGGAAACGCCGTTTTCAAATGTATCCGGATTGATGTAGACGTAGCCTGAAATGTAACGGGCTCAATATTAAAGACTTGTTTGTTGGTGATCCTGTTCCAGCACCTTCATCTCAGCAGAACGCCTCGTTCCCCCGAGTCTTCCTCGCTCTCCAGAAAACACCACTCAGGCTCTCAGAGTAACTGGAAACTATTGATTTTCCTGCATTGTCTCATTAGGATGATGTTTATTACGGTCTGGTTATGTGCAATATTGTTTTAAAGGCAACTTTCATATCACATCAGCCCTATAAAAGCAGGAGATGCTCCTCAAGCGGGCCGGGTCGATGGAGAGCGGGGTTACGTCACGGTTCTGCTGCTGTAATTGGACGTGATGGCTGGCGTTCTGACAGTAAGTGTTAGAAACCAGAGAGCTTTTAAATCATTGATGGATGGCAGAATAACGTTATAGCAGATGTGACTCACACACACACACACACACAGACACACACGTCCAAGGACAAAGCGCTCCTTTCCAGTTACGCCTCAAATAGAGTCTTTATTAGATACATGCATGCTTTATAGTTTAAGAAGTGATATTATCATGCCACGGCCATGGGAAATAGACGATTGAGGCCGATCTAAATGTGGTTATGCAGTCGAATATCTGCAAATGGAAAATGTAACCTTGTTCAACTGTGCTTTTGTTAACGTTCAAGTGACTGAAGCAACAGTAGATCCTTTATTTTTCCAGCAATCGCATTTATTCTTCTGATGTGATTTGGGTCCTAATTTAATTTTTTATTCACTTCTCGTAGAGTTGGAACATTACAGGGCCATCAACGGTCTGTGTTTAAAACATGAAGGTGACGCAGGAGCTTGTGATGTTATCACCTGGCAGAAGAAATTCTACATAAACAAAATCTAGGTACTAAATTATTATGTGTTGAGTAGCTCCCTGTTTACATTACTTAGAGGATATGAACACAATCTTTACCATGATCTTAAAGTGTTTACCATGATCTTAAATTTTAGGCTTCTAATTTTGTCTCCTTCAACAGGTTCACACGCATCAAAGGTCAAAAACACTGTAATTCTCTCATAATCTCCACTGCACATCAGCTCTTTTCTCTCAGTGTCTGAAACACTTCGATGAAAGATTCAGTCTCTCTAAGCTCCGCCTCTTTGAGAGCTGCTCTGCTCTGATTGGTCAGAAAGCAAACGCTCATTATCATATCTGAATCTCAGCTCTTGATCACAGTGATACGAACAGTGACGATGGTGTGTGTTTTACCGTATCAATCTCATCAAAGTGGATTTGCTTTGTCAGCAGAAAACAGCGTCTTCTCGGCACGAACAACACGAACCAAACTCTTCCAGTCTCAGATACACTACAGTGTTTGAGGGCGGAGCTAAGAGACACTGCTCAGCCAATCAAGACCACAGGCGGGGATTAAGCAAATTAGTTACACCAACATAGTAACAGCAGGAAGTGACTCTGAATTACTGACGACTCGTTTCAGTTCAGAATCACGTGACAAAAACTCCATTCATCTCTGATCTGTGAAACTTTGCAGAGCTTTTACATTCACAAATGGCTTTATTACACACTACATGAAAGATAATATTTAAAAAAAGAATTATAGGGGCACTTTGATTCATTTTCAACCAAAATCTTTGCCTCAATATGTAATTTTCAACCTTAGTAAGGATAGACATAAAAATATAGTAATCCTGCCTGAAATCAGAGATGCTGAAATGAAAGTGTGGGTTAGGATGACGGACTCAGCTCTGCCGTGAGGAGACGCGGCTCTGACGCTGAACTGACGTGGACAACATCACAGCTATCACGAGAAAACCCAGCTATGCTTGAGCATTCTGTTCTTTTAGGGTCACATCTTGTGACATCACGTCCTGTTTTTGTTTCGTTTAGATGATTTCTGTCCATGTTGCGTTCATATTTCTGTGAAAGTCTTGGTCCACTTGTTTGTTGCGCACTTATTCAAATGAACCGCACTAACAAAGCAATCACAACCGTGTTTTATTTAATCGAAACCAAACCTGCCAAGTGTCAACACACCCTTAACCTCTTAAAAATCTCTTACTAGAAAAAAACGACCAACGTTTAGATCTCTTCATAGAACAAAACTGATCAATATTTAAGTCTTCTCGATCTTCTGTTAATGGGTTGAGTGCAGATCTGGCACCAGTGGTGTGTTAGTGTCCTGGGAGAGCCGTAAACCCGACTCCTGAGCTCATGCATCGCCAGCCCGGGTCACGAGCGGCCGGATCTCTCACACACCGCCGAGGTTATCTCATCTGAGCTGTAGGAGATCTGAGGACATTTACTTCTTTTACCATTTAGTAAAGACAAAAAAAAGACAGAATCCCTTAAGTTAATGGGTGTTAAAGGAATAGTTTTCCAAAACATTCTGTCATCCTTTACTCATTCCAAACCCTTGTGGTTTCAGAGGTTCTTGTGCACTGGTTGCTCGGCTGAGTGTGATTGATGACAGAGTGTTTGTTTGTTTGTGGATTAACTGAAAGATTAACACAAAATGTATACTTTGAAACAGCTGCAAATGTTTTACTCTGCAAATAAATGTTGTCTTTAAGTGAAATTTGAAGCTTAATTTAATTGTGCCACTTTTGGCCAACGTTCCTTCATCCGTGTGATTTTCGACAGAAGTATTCAGGGAATTCAGGAAGCGTCGAGCGGATGGCCAAGGTTACGCTTCTCAGTTTCACAAGCATGCAAGACTCCGACCTGGAATCTGAGACGGCGTGTCTAATTGGCCAGTGTGTTCCTGAGAGGAGAGCCAAGGCCGATCCGGAGGAATCCCAGACATGTGACCCAGACCCGGGTCCTTGGAGAGCACTTCCTGTGGATGACATCAGCACTTCCTGTGGATGACATCATCGCAGATATCGGCTCCCACGCTCTCGAACCCAGGCGTCCACATTCATAATAATCCATCGGGTTATTAACGGCTCAAGACGGCTCCGGCGCTGCAGTGTTGGCCTGGATGTGAGTCTGTGTGAACAACTGAACTTTGAGATCATGAGAATGAAATGTTGATATCTTCACACTCCTACCATACAGACTGGACTATGGTCAAACTTCAGCATGAGATCTGCGCCTTGCATCTTATTCTCTGCATAAACCCCCCACTTAGAGCCTGTTTGACTGACATGAGAACTGGCCAATCACAGTTCATGTTGTGCTGTTTAGGGACGGGTAAATCTTAGATTTATAATACCACAGTAACAAAACGATTCCCTATAAAGCAGTAAAGACAGCCCTACTGTGAGCCGGAGGCTGCTGATCGATGAAGCCATCAGCCGGCCTTATTTCAATTTATTTTTTTAAATTATCATGTTTAAAAGCTGAATTCATGTTGAAAACTACATTACCCATGATGCTGTGCAGAAAATCCCACCAATTAGAGTCACGACAAGCCAAAAATAGTTATTTAGCTCCTCCCACTCGAGTCTCGCTACACTCCCAAAAACCTAAATATTTGTCTATACATACATATTTTGCAATAAACTTAAAATATATTGTTTCTATAGATATAACAAACAACTTCAAATTAATAGGTCTATATGTATCCATAGTTTTTAACTGGATTATGTTGTTTGTAATGCTTTATAGGATTGTAGTTCTTTACAAAATAAATAAATGCCACTTGTTTTGATATTTTGACACATAATGCATACATTTTTAATTGTTGTTAATTGTTGTTAAAAATAATCAAAAACTACAGGAACTGTTCTGTCATCATGTGCATGTGTCCGGAAATCTCCAGTTGATTCCTGTGGGAGTTTCTGCGTTAGCAACGGTAACCATGGCTCAGTTTCCTCATAATGAAGAGTTTTGTGCTGCCGTCTGCATGAACACCTGATGAAGCGTCTGTAAACTCCTCCACATTACTGAAGACATGCAGCTGTTCAACATCAGCTGACACTGAGCACTTTTTGTGCTGTAAATCAGTTTATGACTTTGAATGGTAAAGTTAGTCTTCATTGACAAACCCCCCAGAGTTCGTCTTCATATATCAAGTCTATTGATAGTGCGTGACCTTCACAGTGGAGAGAGTAGCATGTGAGCGACAGATGAAGCGCTCTCACACTGAAGGAAGTCTGGCTTCATGTTTCAGCTCATGGTGTTGTGAGAGACGCTTCATTATTAAACACGTCTGAAGACACGACACATTCTCATCGCTGCTTTCACCCGGCTCACGCCTCTCAGGCTTTTAGTCTTGAGTTTCTTCCGGGAACGAACACGTCACAATATTCCTCATTATAATAATGAATGCGCAGAATAAAGGGGCGGGGCCTGGTTGAGTTAGTCAGTAGTGTGTTAAACTGGCGGTTATGGTAAGGGGCGGGACATTTCCCAAACACACTCGAAGCGCTCGACCAATCACAACACACTGCTCCAGCCGACCAATCAGAGCACAGTGTGCTTTTCAGAAGGAGGGGCTTCATAGAGACAGGAAGTAAACAGAGCGTTACTGACAGACTGGGAAGAGAGGAGCCGCAACAATGGAGAATATGAGGAGAATAATCAACGTTCAAGCAGGAAAACCTGCTCTAGTAGAGCCTGAAAACAATAGAAAATTCTCTCTTAAACTGCAGCTTTACTTCCATTTTCCTTTCCAGTCTCCTCATTTTCCCTGATATCTCCCTGTCTCTCACTTCTCTGTGTGTGTGTCTGTGTGTGACACGTGTGTGTCTGTGTGTGTGTGTGTATGTGTGTGTGAGTGTGTGTGTGTGTGTGTGTGTGTGTGTGTGTGTGTGTGTGTGTGTGTGTGAGATGATGAGGGACACAGCTGCTCAGAGACATGAGTCACACAGACACACACGATCTGACACAGATTCATTATCTGTGTGTGTGTGTGTGTGTGTGTGTGTGTGTTTACTTTTTTCACTAATGTTCTTATATCTTTCTATGTCACTTCTTCATCAGTCTACTGTTATGAACAGAACTGTCTCCACCTTGTTGCAAAACAACCACCTCATTGTAATGTGTTTGCACATATTATACATTAATTTTAGTGAAATTCAAAGTATTACATTATGACCATGTGTTATTGTTTTATCTTAAAATTACTTAAATACGAGATTTAAGTCTCGAGTGAAATGGTTTTATTATAGTAAAAGTATAGCAACTAACCACGTTTTTGTTTTGTTTGTTTTTTTGCCGGATTGATTACCATTTGTATAATATAACCATAGTTTTACTACAGATACCATGGTTAAACTACGGTTAGTGTTCGTGAGTGTTCGAAACCTATAATAAAATGATGTGAATATTTGTTTACTAAATTACTACTGTGACTTTACAATAGATAATGATGTCCTTTAGCATAGAGAGTGATGATAGTAATGAGGAGCTACTGCTAACAGTTGCTAGCAGTTTAATGCTTAACTAAGTAAACAAACACAAAACTACAATCTTTGACAGTGACAGCTGAAGCCGGCCTGAAGTCCCGAACGGGTCAGTAGCTTCACCTCCAGTCTCGCAGTGATAGTTACTCTGAGCGAAAACCAATCGCTTTGCCAGTCAAGACTAACAGTAAAAGGTTATTTCTGATTCTGAATGTTCTCTGAATGCTCAAAATGTTTTTAAATGTTTTTTCTTGGTTAAGGGAACATTCCATTGTATCATTCTTCAAACATCATGTGAACGTCACTTCTGAATGTTCTGAAACAAGTAACATTTAAAAAACGTTAGACGAACATCCAATTAAAACACGAATGGGACGCATTTTATTCAAAATCTGTTGTATATTGATTAAATATCTTAAATACATTTAGGCTTTAATAAGATTTCCACAAGAAGTAAGCAAGAATGAGGCCAGTGTCCGTGACTGTCCTGTGGAGGAAGGGTTGGATCCCACAGGAACCCAGGGCACGTTCACACACACACCTCACACACGTTACGGACTCCGGTGCGATGGCTCTGTTAGCGCGGTCCGCTTGAATAAGTGTGAACGCTGAGACCCGAACGATCTCTGGTGCGGTTCGACAGAAAGATGAACACAATGTGGATCAAAGATATCTAAACGAACCAAAACCCGGACGTGATGTCACAAGACTCCTCCAGAAGGGCCGAATGCTCAGGCACGCCTGGTTCTCCTCGGCAGAGAAGAGTGTGTCTCGTGTTTCCCGGGAGAACCGCGTCTCGCCGCAGGAGCGCATGATGTGCACACGTGCATCCAGCGATGAGAAGCATGAAGGTTTGTAGCTGTTAGAACACATTCAACCACATGAAAGCAATCCAGTCTAATGTGATTTTGACTCTGAAAGCTCGAAGTGCTTTAGAAGCGATGCAGTTTAAACCTGAATTATTGTTGTTGTCCATTTGTGATTGGATCGACAGAACCGCATGTTAACACCAGAGCCTCAGAGGCGATCAGTAGCTGACCCGTTCCTATCGGTTCCTCTGTGTTTGATGGCAGTCTTTATCACCGAATCAGCGCACATCACACACACATCTCAGCAGATTTAGATGAGAGCGTCTAATTTAATTATGGCTGTTATACAGCACACACTTCTCATAAAGAGTGTTACTGTTACCAACTTTAATTTTCTTTTTTTTTTTAATTGACAAACCCAGTTTCTGAGTAGCCAGTGATCACTGTACATGTGAACATAAAGCTGATATTGCAGCACAGCCATTGTCTTTATCTTGGAGGTTTTGTCTGATGACATCTCTATTATAACTCCTCTGAACTCCCATTGGTCAGTGGTGATGATGTCATATGTGGGTGTGGTTTTAACGGGAGTTTTGAGTCGAGCTACGGCAAGCAGAGAGTTCTGAACACTGGCTGGTTCTGTACTTGCTCTTTTTATTTTGGATCATTTTTAACCCCAAAAAAGTTACGGACTGCAGCTTTAAGAATGTTTATATATTTGTGCTGGAAAACAAGACAGAAATACTGAGGAAGAACATCACCTTTTTCTAGTGTGAGATCGATGGACTGATTCAATTCAAAATGCACACTAATAAACACCATGAAGCATCATAAAAGTAGCTTATATGAGCATTATATTAGACTATATAAAGAACATGAATAGATGTGATGAGCAGTGATGTGTTCTCTGAAGGCTTCCTCACGCGTGTGTATTAATAGAAGCTCTTCTGATGTGACATCTGTTGCAAACACACACGCCTTCACAGGGAAAACATGCAAGACACAAAAGAAAGTATTGAAATGAAGAGGCATTTTGACGTGTGAGTTCAGAAACACCTTCAGATCCAGTGAACGGACATGAGAGTTTCATCGGTGAGAACCAGCAAATAGGATGATGATTCCTTTCCTGAAATATAAAGACAGCTGCATATTTCAATCAAACGTAATCAAACTTTAGTTCTGGGTTGGTCATGATCCAGCGAGCGTCCAGACGGGTCTGTGGACTAATGCTTTCTGTACACCTAAAGACTTTGAAAAGATTTAGAAAAGGCTTTATAAGATTATCAGCTCACATCTAAAGACTTGGGGTTCACAGTTTTTAGTCTCAGACTAAAGATTTTACAAACATTGAATCTTGTAGTGACACTATTTACAAGACTACAACTAGATTATTTTAGCTTTTTATTCCCACCAAATTCCTCCTATCATGCTCAGCAGTGATTTAACAAAAATGGAGGAGAAGCAGCTAAAGTTAGATATCATAATGTATCACATTATGTTGCATGATCCAAAATATTTCTGAAGGTAGGCCTACAGTGGTGGTATATCAGATAAGATCTCTCCTTCACACATTTGGGGTGAAGGAGTCTATCGCTAAAGGAGCTGCTCAGTGCAGTGATGGTGTTCTGCAGGGGGTGGGAGTCACTGTCCAAATTATGTGATTATCATCATTAAATAATAATTAAAATAATAATAATATTAATAATAAATTATCATTATTATTAAATTATATAAAGGCAACCATACAGTCATGTGAAAAAAATAGGACACCACGAAAGCCTGTCTATTTTTCAACATATGGACATGTAATAACAATTTGAACAATACTGAAGGACCCAGTGATTTAACTAAACTATTTAAAAATAAGGAAGGCCTTTTTAAGCCTCTCTGTGAAATGTAATTTTAAAAGAATGCAATTTTTGAGGAGGAATAAATTAGGACAAATAATAAATTTGAGGGTACATAACCCCCATATATTTCCCCCACGCTGCTTATGAGTGTGGAAAAGGATTTAAAAAGATATCAAAGGACTTTGACATCAGCCATTCCACAATTTTACCTCACTGAAGTAATTTCAACAACATCACTAGTTATTAGGGGTCCTAATTTTTTCCTCCATTAAAATAGGCATTTTTATGCATATTTTTAGTTTGATGAGTAAAAATATGTAGTTTATATTGTTGAATTACAATAAATCGCTTTCTTTTCCAGGAATGAAAAAAAAAAATCAAATTAGACATTGTTATGTGAACATTTCTTAATAAAGAGTTGACTATTTAATGGGATGACCTAACTTTTTCACATAACTGTATATGGGGCATGAATCTATATCATTATATGATGAGAACGTCTCAGGTTACGTATGTAACCCTGGTTCCCTGAGAGGGAACGAGACGCTGCGTCGAGACGCGGTGGGAACGCCCTGCGTGATTGCGTCGTGAAGCACGTGTATAATCAGTCCAATGGAAAGACAAGACGTCATAGGCGGGTGACGTCATCGACCAGGAAACTATAAGGCAGCCCCGCTGACACAGATCGCGTTAGCTTCTGAAAAAGCCTGAAGCAAGTCGGTCAGGGCATGCAGGAAGTATGGCAAGGCGACGCAGCGTCTCGTTCCCTCTCAGGGAACCAGGGTTACATACGTAACCTGAGACGTTCCCTTTCAAGGGAACTCGAGCTGCGTCGAGACGCGGTGGGAACCCCATACCCACTATGCCATAATGACGATGTGCCTGTTCTGTATGAAGTACCATGCGCATACTAAGAAGCAAGCAACTTGACCCCAGGAGTGGAGAGGTCCAAGTCATAAAATCTCACAAATGTATGCGGAGAAGACCATCCTGCCGCATTACAAATGTCAAAAAAGGGAAACTCCCGAAATTAAAGCCGTAGAGGCAGCCATACTCCTCTTAGAATGGGCCCGAACAGTCAAAGGTGAAGGCTGTCCGGCCACTTCATAAGCAAGTGAGATAGCCTCAACTACTCACTTGCTCATTATCTGTTTAGATGCAGGGCAACCTATCTCACATGTAGGTAACCCGAAGCAGACAAATAATTGCTTTTATACGCTTTTATATATACGCCACAGGGCAGCTCTGTGGATATAAGCACCCAAAGCCCGGACAGGGCATAACAGATTAAGTTTTTCCTGATCTGGGGTATAAAGGTGGAGGACAGAAGACCCGCAGCACAAATGACCCGCAAATTTAGTAGGGACCTAGGAATACAACCCGGCAAGGGGTGAAGAAAGACTATCACCATACCAGGTGCAAACCCAAGTACATGCAGGCCTTAGCCTCTATGTACCACGGAGAAGACGAAATAAGGATCTCTCCTCAGAGATAACCCAGCAAAGAAACATTCATTGCAGAAATCAAGTACTGTACCATAGGGCAGATAACAAGATTCAGAAGGCGTTCTCCGCACCAAGCAGAGAACAGTTTCCATTCAATGCATATTCAGTCTTCTCGTGAAGGGAGCTCTAGACTGGAGTATGGTCTCCACGACCTCAGTCGAGAGACCTGAATCTATGAGCTGGGCCCCCTCAGAGGCCGAGCCCACAGTATCCATAACTCCGGATGAGAGTAATTCCCAGGAGCAAAGATATCGAGAAATGCGTACAGGTGTAGCCTCAACCACACCTCATACGTTGCATCCAGTTCAAGCAGAGCTGGATGCGTCAGGGAGAATCACATAGGGCAAAGTGTTGTATAAACGATGCGAAAGATAGACTTGAGTCTTGACCGAAGTTCTCCCAAAGGAGCTCCACCACCTCGGGGTGAAATCTCCATTCCCCAGGCCTCAGCCCCTGCCTCAACAGGATATCTGCTCTGATATACGAGACCATCAGTGTGTTGTCCGGAAGGACAAGCACATGGTGACCTCTCAGGTCTGGGAGGAAGTATTTGAGAACTCTAAATACCGCCATCATTTCTAGCCGATTTATATGCCAGAACGTTAATGGTCCTACCAAAGACCTTTCGCCGAGCGGCCACTCATGACCGCCCGCCATTCCGTGAGGGAAGCATCCGTTGAAAGCGTTACGCGTCAACAAGAAGCCCCCAGCACTGGGCCTTGGGTGAGGAACCAAGGTTTCTTCCACATGACCAAGGCACGAAGGCATCGCCGCGTGACCTTGATCGTGCGAAATGGATTTCCCCTCGGAGAAAACCCCTTGGTCCTGAGCCACCAGTGCAGATGTCTCATGTACAGAAGGCCAAAAGTAATTACGTTGGACGCAGCTGCCATGAGCCCCAACAGTCTGAAACTGTTCCACAGTGAGTGACTGGCCTAGTTTTACCCCAGTTACGCGAAGCCGCAACCCCAACATCTTTAAATGAGACAGAACGACATCTCGATGCCGAACTGCCATCTGCTCAGATTGAGCTAGGATCAACCTATCATCGATAAAGTATAATACGTGAATGCCCTGGAGTCTCAGAGGAGCCAGAGCTGCATTCACGCATATTGTAAAGGTGCGGGGTGATAAAAAGGCCGAATGGAAGAACCCGATACTGGTATGCTTTGCCCCGGAAAGCAAACCTCAGGAACCTCCTGTGATGAGGATGGATAGATAAGTAAGCGTCCTTTAAGTCTATTGTGACAAACCAGTCCTCGGACTGAATCTGTGACACAATCATATTAGCTTAAGCATACTTTGAACTTGAGATTCTGAAACCTGCTGTTTATTTGACGCAGGTCTAGAATAGGACGCATCCCCTCATCCTCTTTCGGAACAATGAAGTAACGGCTGTAAAACCCTGACTGTCTGCTGGGAGGAGGACCCCTTCTATAGCTCCTTTTGCAGAAGTGTCAGTACTTCTTGCTCCATAAGCAGAGCCTGCTCAGGGTCCACCACTGTGGGGAGGACCCCTAGATATCTGGGCGGACTAGAACCGAACTGAATTCTGAAACCCTTTTCTATTGTGTGAAGGACCCACTGAGAAATATGTGGCAGTAGTTTCCACGCTGCCAGAAATTCTACTAGGGGAACCAGTCTCTCGAGACTGGCCTCTGGATTTGGTTGAACAGACATCTCGGTGCCCTGAAACGGCGAACCGGCAGGGAACAACCGAACTGACGGTTCTACGACCCTCCTCGGAGGATCGTATGGGGACGCTGACACCTCGGTGCCCTGAAGCGGCGAACCGGCAGGGAACAACCGATGTGGCAGCGCTGCGACACTCCACAGAGAGCCACCCCATGAGGGAAGCGTCTGTCGAAAGCGTAACGCGTCGACAAGAAGCCCCCCAACACTGGGCGAGGAACCAAGGTTTCTTCCGCATAAACAAAGCACGAAGGCATCGCCGCGTGACCTTAATCATGTGAAACGGATTTCCCCTCGGAGAAAACCCCTTGGTCCTGAGCCACAACAGCAGAGGTCTCATGTACAGAAGGACAAAAGTAATTACGTTGGACGCAGCTGCCATGAGTCCACCACTATGGGGAACCAGTCTCTCGAGACTGGCCTCTGGATTTGGTTGAACAGACATTTCGGTGCCCTGAAACGGCGAACCGGCAGGGAACAACCGAACTGACCATTCTACGACCTTCCTCGGAGGATCGTATGGGGACGCTGACACCTCGGTGCCCTGAAACGGCGAACCGGCAGGGAAACCGAACTGGCAGCGCTGCGACCCTCCTCAGAGAGTCGCACCCCAGAGGGCGCCGAGGAGAAACGATTTCTCAAAACCGTCCCTACCCCGGAGGGGACCACCCTCAGAAGCCTGCAGCCTCGGCGTCAGGGCTTCTTCTTCCAAGCTATTTTAGAAATAAAACAGTCCTCAGATCTTGCATATCTCTAACTGGCTAGACCGCGACCGCCACCCAAGTCACCTTCGATTGTGGATGAACCCGAATGGCGAATCTCTGTTTTTCCGCACTCTATGCTGCGAGGAGCTTTAGTAGGCTGAGACTGCTCCCGCCCAGCAGTCTCAGGAACATTATATCGGTGAGGAAGAAACCTCTGGAACGCCCCTGAAGATTTTATTTCTTCGTTATTTTGAAAGCGAGGCATCCAGAAGAACAGACATATTTTATTATATTTTCTTTACACCAGAAAAACTATATATATGTGTATATATATATATTTATAAATATAACACTCCGTGGCCACCAGCAGGAAACAACCGAACTGGCAGCGCTGCGACCCTCCTCGGAGAGTCGCCCCCCCTTTTTTTTGTTTTTTTTTTAAGAGGACGCCGAGGAGAAACGATTTCTCGAAACCGTCCCTCCCCGGTATAGTTTATCTGTTGCGCAACGCAATTCTCGAATAGCGTCAGTGCTGACATCCTCACATTCATCCATGTCCTTATATACTTTACCCACCAGTGCTGCCTAATAATATTTATCTATTATTTTATGATGGCTGGTGGGTAACGTCGGGGTTATGATGACGCCGACCCAGGAGAGAGATAGCTCGCAAGCGTCTCTTTAACCCGAGGCACTGTCATACCAAGATACTTAATACCCATAGCATTACAATAGTAAAAGTTTAGGGATTAAACACAAATAGAAACCGGTTTATTCCACGATCTCGACACCTCAGTGTGGAGATAGGGAAAAACGGCACTCCCCGACGAGGAGGCTTGAAATATAGAGTTTTCCTTATATTTTCACTCTCATATATGTTCGGCTTGGCCAGTAATATTTAACTTGGCAACAGCACTAGATAAAACCTCCTTTTATAAGCTCCTCTTTATTCAACAGAGTTATGAGCTGACTTTATTTATTTATTGAAAACTCATAAACATCTGCTTTATTTTTATTTTATTTTTTTTAAAACAAAAACATTAACGATACCAATTCCTCGGAACTGGAAATCGCAGGATGAATGCCTAC
>CM040838.1:30216604-30319104 GCA_022828995.1 Vimba vimba
TTGATTCCCCTTCTATCCATCTTCACTGGTTTGTCACGATAGATCTAAAGGACGCATACTTCGACGTCTTCATCCTTCCATCTCACAGGAAGTTCCTGAGGTTTGCTTTCAGGGGCGAAGCGTACCAATTTGGGTTTTTTCCATTCGGCCTAGCACTCTCCCCTCGCACCTTCACCAAGTGCATGGATGCAGCCCTGGCCCCGCTGAGGCTTCAGGGCATCCGTGTGCTAAACTACATTGACGACTGGCTCATTTTGTCTCGAGAACTGGCAGTACGGCATCAAGATGTCATCCAGAGCTTGGGGTTGAGACTCAACACAAAAAAGAGCGTGTTGACACCCGCCCAGTGGACTATGTTCCTGGGAGTGGTGTGGGACTCGACTACGATGCTGGCACAATTGTCTGCTGCACGTATCGAGTCCATCCTGGCCATGGTGACCAGGATAAGGCTAGGCTGCGCCATCACAGTAAAACAGTTTCAGAGACTGTTGGGACTCATGGCAGCTATGTCCAACGCGATACCTTTCGGCCTGCTGCACATGAGCCCTACAGCGGTGGTTGAAGACCAAGGGGTTTTCCCCGAGGGGAAATCCATTCCGCATGATAAGGGTTACGTGCAGATGCCTTCGTTCCCTATCAATGTGGAAGAAACCTCGGTTTCTGTCCCAGGGTCCTGTGCTGGGAGCTTCATGTCGCCGGAAAGCCGTTTCGACAGACGCCTCCCTCACGGGCTGGGTCATGGACGGCCGCTTTACAAGAGGTTTGTGGTTGGACCAGCATTCTTCTTGGCACATAAACTGCCTGGAGATGTTGGTGGTCTTCCAGGCTCTGAGGAGCTTCCTCCCAGACCTCAGACCACGTTCTTGTGAGAACAGACAATACGTCAGTGGTGTCCTATCTCAATCATCAGGGGGGTCTGAGGTCGCGCCCTCTATCCAGACTGGCGCATCAGATCCTCCTGTGGTTCCAGGGGAAACTTTTGTCTCTCAAGGGACCAATGTATGTCCCAGGAGACCAGAATTAGGGAGCAGAGGTCCTGTCAAGGCAGGGGCTGAGGCCCGGGGAATGGAGACTTCACCCTGACGTGGTGGAGTCGATATGCAAGAGGTTCGGCCCAGTGGAAGTGGAATAGTTTGTGTCTCGAGAGATGACACACTGTCCGCTGTGGTTGTCCCTCACACATCCAGCCCCCCTGGGGTTCAATGCCATGGTGCAGGCGTGGCCGATGCGGCGCCTGTACGAATTTCCCCCGATCACTCTGCTCCCGGGAGTTCTGGAGACGGTCCGTCACGATGGGGTCAGTTTACTCCTGGTAGCCCCGTTGAAGCTGGCCTGAGTATGGTTCTCAGACATTATATCACTCCTGGCAGGAACCCCATGGGAGACCCCCATCAGGAGGGACCCGCTGTTCCCTGAGAAGGGTGCGAGACACTGCGTCCCTTTGCTACGCATTCCCCTGACCGGGAGCGGCTTGCTTCATCGCGAAGCTAACGCTGTTGTGTGCTGGCGTCCCTTTGTGGCTTCCGTGTATGCCGTTACACGCTACGTCATCACGCAACGCCAGTAGGATTGGATTAGTTTCATTCATACTTCAGACGTGTTACACTAAGAGCCGTTTCCCATAGTGTTGTCATCGATGCAGTGTCTCGTTCCCTTCTCAGGGAACAAGGATTACAGTCGTAACCCGAGACATTCTCACTACAAGTATACTAGTTTACTGTTTACTATTTATTTATTTTTGCACATTAAGTATACACTGAAATATTGAGTATATCTCAAGTATGTATCCTAGTACACATTCAAGTATACCATTATTAGTACACTTACTGCATTAAATATTCTTGAACTTTACTTAAAATGAACTTGAAGTACACTTCTTTCTTGTATGGAGCATTAAATATTGCGTTGGTGAAAGCGTGCTTGTGTTCACGTCTTTACTCAACACTACAGATGTCACAATCATCAAACCAAAGGCTTCTGCTGAAACACAGAAACACAGGAGCGTGTAGAGGAGTGCGTGTCAGTGACATGGAAGGAAGGAGAAGCATTGCTGTTCCTCTATTAGTGACAAACACAGCAAGTCCTGTCTGCTTTCTGCTGACCTCAGCAAAACCATAACCTTCGCTTCCTTCCTCCTGACGACTGAAGTCTGGCGGTGAATGGCTTCACACACACTTGCTGTCCTCTGAGGAAACCTGTGGAAACGGACTGCTGGATTTTCTCTGAATCGATAAATGGGAACATCTAAATTAACAGGTTTAATTAAAAAAAAAAAAAAATTATTTAGCATCACTTACTCCGGTAAAAGTTGCTACGATTGCAGGTCTCAGCCGCTCGATCGGCTCTTGTTTTCCAGCTAAAAGTCTGAAAATGTGCTGAAGCATAGAAGAAAGATCCGATCTCAGCGCTCAATATCACTCATTCCAGTGCAGTGACTAGCTATAATGCCAACAGTAGAGCTGGGCTGTAATACGAGCACAGCTGGTGTGACAAAACGCAGAAACACGTTTCCATTTAGTCAGAAACTGCTTTTCCCCATGTGAAGAGGTCAATGCTATTGCATTGTTTTAAATAAGATTATTATTTGATTATTTCTCTGCATTTTTGGTTTGAATCGACCTTTATAGTTGCGATCAGCTATGATTAGGACAAATATCTGTTAATATTGTAAATATATAACTTAAAAAAAGCACAGATGAGACATATTTCAATTAAAACATATTGTTCATTAGTTCACACTTACATACACACTTACAGAGTAAAGTTTGTGTGTGTTTGGTGTCCGAGCGGAATATGATCCCAGATTATTGATTCCCAGGCTGGGATAGGAGGAGTTAGGAGAGAGGAGAGGGAGGAGGGATGCATGCTCCTCCCAAACATTGTTAATAAAACATCCTTTGTTAAAAATATGACAAGAAAAAATAACATCCATCCATCCATTCATCCATCCATTCATCCATTCATCCCTCCATCCATCCATCATTCCATCCATTCATCCCTCCATCCATCCATTCATCCATCATTCCATCCATCCATCCATCCATCCATCCATTCATCCATCCATCCATCATTCCATCCATTCATCCCTCCATCCATCCATTCATCCCTCCATCCATCCATCCATTCATCCATCATTCCATCCATCCATCCATCCATCCATTCATCCCTCCCTCCATCCATCATTCCATCCATTCATCTCTCCATCCATTCATCCCTCCATCCATCCATTCATCCCTCCATCCATCCATCCATTCATCCATCATTCCATCCATCCATCCATCCATCCATTCATCCCTCCCTCCATCCATCATTCCATCCATTCATCTCTCCATCCATCCATCCATCCATTCATCCATCATTCCATCCATCCATCCATCCATCCATCCATCCATTCATCCATCCATCCATCCATCATTCCATCCATTCATCCCTCCATCCATCCATTCATCCCTCCATCCATCCATCCACTCATCCATCATTCCATCCATCCATCCATCCATCCATTCATCCATTTATCCATCATTCCATCCATCCATCCATCCATCCATCCATCCATCCATCCATCATCCACCCATCCATAAATCCATCCATCCATCCATCCATCCATCCATCCTTCCAACCATCCATCTACAGTATAACTCTCTGCTGTCCCGCTGGAGAGTTGGCCGGAGTGGCAGAGAAATGTAATCACTATAATGGCCATTAATCCAGTCTCTAATATTCAGACATGAGATCATTCCCACTTTCTCTCTGCCATTTGGGAGGCTAAACGGGGCTAATGAGAGCTAATGAGAGCTAATCGGAGCCCACTGTCACTGCTGAGTGTGGGTTACATGAGTCTCTCTCACATGTGTTTGCACTACAAAGCCAAGAATATGTAAAGGCAATGGATGTGTTTCATTAAAGATCTGCTATCCGTTGTTTGGTGTCTCTGTTCAACATATTTCTTCATCCAGTGTATGTGCACAACATGTATTTAGTTTCAAATCAGCACAAGGTCATTGAGGAAAATTTTAAACAGAAAAGAAAATGATGCAGAGGATGTATGTATATGATAATAATATATGTCAGTATAACTCTTGATATATATTATATTTTGAAATGGGCGATATCAGCATGCTACATGTCATCTATAAAATTTCATATAAATATTTTTCAAAATGTTTTAAAGTCAAGATAAGTCAAAAATATTTATACTTGAGTTAAATCGAAAATTAAAAGACAGTAGAAAAGTAGAAAAACATAGTATTTTATTATACATTATGTACTTCTATACGCATCTGAATTTCTGAATGTTTGATATGTCTCTCTTCTGCTTTAATAGGAGCATGTACTTGCGCTGACATTAGGGCATGACAGTATATAAAGGCCAATCATGCCACAGTTATAAATATGTGTCCATTAGGAACAGAGCCAATATCTCCAGTCTTATAAAAGTGTGATCTGATCATCTGTGACATCACCACAAGCACTCTTCATTGATCAATGGTAAATGTGTAATAATAGGCAAACATGAGCTCACCATAAATAGACTCTGATCATCACAGCTACTCAAGCTGACCTTCAGGAAAGCGGTTCAGTATCGACATGTTCAGAGTCTGTCTGAGACCAGTCGGATTGGAATAGTTTCTTTCTTCTGTTGAACACAAAAGAAGATATTTTGATGTTGGTGATCAAACAGTGGACGGTTGCCATTAACTTCCTTTTTTTTTTTTTTCCTACTATGGAAGTCAATGGCTACCGTCAACTGTGTGATTATCAGCTTACTTTCACAGTAGCGTGTGTTTCACAAGGCCTCAGTCTGGGTTATTATATCTAAGTGAGGGTTATTACTGCACCGACCAAGACAACAGCATTGAACTGTGTCAACAGAGTCCCTATAGTTAGATCTGTACACTGACCTATCAGCCCTGAACATTCCCACAATCCCTCAGGCCTGCACTGTAAAACCTGATTATACCCCACAGGCTGCATGTGAACATGAGTCTGTGTGAGTGTCTGTGGTATAAGAGAAGTTACGTTATATGCAGATGTTCATCTACTAAATCTGAAAAACATAAGGTAATATAATACTCTGGGTTATGTCTGTGCTGTCATGATTCTCTAAAATTAAGATATTGTTCATTAAATCAGGTGAGAGCAGAATAAACAGAAAAAGCCGACTCTAAGCACTAGATCAGACTGAAAGAGATTTGTGATACACAACAGTAACAATGCCAGGCATAACAATGTTTGGAACAAAGACTTGTCAAAATGTACATTTGTGAAATTTATTGTAGATGCAATCATTTATATGAAAATGTTTTTATTTTTATTTTATCTAATTAATTAAACCAGGCAGTAAATATAACTGTTTTGTGAAGTCGGCACAAATAAAGATGATGATAGAAATATAAAGTCTTTATTTATGATGGAAAAATACTCAGGGGATCACAGGACCAACATATGAGAAACACTAACTACATTAATTATAAATGAGAACCTACAAGGAACTTAACAGAGTATAAATACAAGGCAAACATAATGAAAGACAGGTGCAAATTAAACAGTAAGTTACCATAGAAACCATAGATCCCATGGTGGAACCGCCAGCAGGAGGAGCTGGGAGAGGGAGATCCCATGGTGGAACCGACAGCAGGAGGAGCCGGGAGAGGGAGATCCCATGGTGGAACCGACAGCAGGAGGAGCCGTGAGAGGGAGATCCCATGGTGGAACCGACAGCAGGAGGAGCCGGGAGAGGGAGATTCCATGGTGGAACCGACAGCAGGAGGAGCTGGTAGAGGGAGATTCCATGGTGGAACCAACAGCAGGAGGAGCCGGGAGAGGGAGATTCCATGGTGGAACCGACAGCAGGAGGAGCCGGGAGAGGGAGATCCCATGGTGGAACCGACAGCAGGAGGAGCCGGGAGAGGGAGATTCCATGGTGGAACCGACAGCAGGAGGAGCCGGGAGAGGGAGATCCCATGGTTGAACCGACAGCAGGAGGAGCCGGAGGAGCTGGTGGAGCCGAGGAGCCGGTAGAGGGAGATTCCATGGTGGAACCGACAGCAGGAGAAGCCGGAGGAGCTGGTGGAGCCGGAGGAGCCGGTAGAGGGAGATTCCATGGTGGAACCGACAGCAGGAGGAGCCGGTAGAGGGAGATTCCATGGTGGAACCGACAGCAGGAGGAGCTGGTAGAGGGAGATTCCATGGTGGAACCAACAGCAGGAGGAGCCGGTAGAGGGAGATTCCATGGTGGAACCGACAGCAGGAGGAGCTGGTAGAGGGAGATTCCATGGTGGAACCAACAGCAGGAGGAGCCGGTAGAGGGAGATTCCATGGTGGAACCGACAGCAGGAGGAGCCGGTAGAGGGAGATTCCATGGTGGAACCGACAGCAGGAGGAGCTGGTAGAGGGAGATTCCATGGTGGAACCAACAGCAGGAGGAGCCGGTAGAGAGAGATTCCATGGTGGAACCGACAGCAGGAGGAGCCGGTAGAGGGAGATTCCATGGTGGAACCGACAGCAGGAGGAGCCGGTAGAGGGAGATTCCATGGTGGAACCGACAGCAGGAGGAGCTGGTAGAGGGAGATTCCATGGTGGAACCAACAGCAGGAGGAGCCGGTAGAGGGAGATTCCATGGTGGAACCAACAGCAGGAGGAGCTGGTAGAGGGAGATTCCATGGTGGAACCAACAGCAGGAGGAGCCGGTAGAGGGAGATTCCATGGTGGAACCGACAGCAGGAGAAGCCGGAGGAGCTGGTGGAGCCGGAGGAGCCGGTAGAGGGAGATTCCATGGTGGAACCGACAGCAGGAGGAGCCGGGAGAGGGAGATTCCATGGGAGAACCAGAACTTGGAGAGACCAGCAGAGATGGGAGACTGAGGTAAATAAACAGAATGGGTGGGGCTTCATCCAGCCTCTATGGTGTGTTAGCAGATTATTTATTGTCAGGTATTATGATTATGATTAAACTTGATCTTAAGTGTGTGTGTGTGTGTGTGTGTGTGTGTGTGTGTTTACAGCCTAAGATAATACTATCAGCCAGTTTGACATTTAGTGATCCAACTCTATATGTTTTTCTGACATGCATGTAAAGACAGATGTTAAATATATAGCTTATATAACCAATATATAACCTTGGCTCTCACATGAGAAAACAATCTAACCAACTGTGACACAACACTGCAAAACATAATCATCTAAACATTCTTAAATCAAGATACATTTACTGGAGAAGCAAACTGATTGAAAATATTAAATCTTGTTTTCTGAAAATATACTGGTGTGTATGTGTAATAATATGGCTCACACCAGCCATATTATTAACTGAGAACTATGATCATGTATTAACTTTGGAGGATAGAACTTATATATGTCCTAATGTTCACAGGTGTGTATTTGTGCAGCTCAGTGATCTTGATCTACTACTGACACGTTCACTGCAGGACCGTCCCGATCTCTGGTCATCAGTCCTGAACACTGAACACACACCTCACCGTGTGTTGCTCCACTGAACACACACCTCACCGTGTGTTGCTCCACTGAACACACACCTCACCGTGTGTTGCTCCACTGAACACACACCTCACCGTGTGTTGCTCCACTGAACACACACCTCACCGTGTGTTGCTCCACTGAACACACACCTCACCGTGTGTTGCTCCACTGAACACACACCTCACCGTGTGTTGCTCCACTGAACACACACCTCACCGTGTGTTGCTCCACTGAACACACACCTCACCGTGTGTTGCTCCACTGAACACACACCTCACTGTGTGTTGCTCCACTGAACACACACCTCACCGTGTGTTGCTCCACTGAACACACACCTCACTATGTGTTGCTCCACTGAACACACACCTCACCTTGTGTTGCTCCACTGAACACACACCTCATCGTGTGTTGCTCCACTGAACACACACCTCACCGTGTGTTGCTCCACTGAACACACACCTCACCGTGTGTTGCTCCACTGAACACACACCTCACCGTGTGTTGCTCCACTGAACACACACCTCACCGTGTGTTGCTCCACTGAACACACACCTCACTGTGTGTTGCTCCACTGAACACACACCTCACCGTGTGTTGCTCCACTGAACACACACCTCACCGTGTGTTGCTCCACTGAACACACACCTCACCGTGTGTTGCTCCACTGAACACACACCTCACCGTGTGTTGCTCCACTGAACACACACCTCACCGTGTGTTGCTCCACTGAACACACACCTCACCGTGTGTTGCTCCACTGAACACACACCTCACCGTGTGTTGCTCCACTGAACACACACCTCACCGTGTGTTGCTCCACTGAACACACACCTCACCGTGTGTTGCTCCACTGAACACACACCTCACCGTGTGTTGCTCCACTGAACACACACCTCACCGTGTGTTGCTCCACTGAACACACACCTCACTGTGTGTTGCTCCACTGAACACACACCTCACCTTGTGTTGCTCCACTGAACACACACCTCACCGTGTGTTGCTCCACTGAACACACACCTCACCGTGTGTTGCTCCACTGAACACACACCTCACCGTGTGTTGCTCCACTGAACACACACCTCACCGTGTGTTGCTCCACTGAACACACACCTCACCGTGTGTTGCTCCACTGAACACACACCTCACCGTGTGTTGCTCCACTGAACACACACCTCACCGTGTGTTGCTCCACTGAACACACACCTCACCGTGTGTTGCTCCACTGAACACACACCTCACCGTGTGTTGCTCCACTGAACACACACCTCACCGTGTGTGTTGTTCCTGCAGGGCGTAGTTATCGTGCCAGCTTTATATAACCAGAGCTAACGATCCTCATCTGTAAACGGCACAACCTCATAGCAAAGCTTTAACACCAGACTTGTAATGACTTCACATTATGTTTCATAACCACAATCTCAAGACGTGTGTGACCTGGTTTAGGTCGAGTTAGCAGTGTGGATCCAGATCACACATCTGGACATCTGAATCTGGTTTATCGTGGCTCAGTCAGAAATCTCTAGCAACACAAAAATATGCATTTAAAACGAGCACAAAACTGTTCATTCGTGTCTTATGAGAATTCTGTCCACAGGAATAATGTGACTTATTCTTCGACACAGAAAACAACCGGATGAGCAGGATGAAAAAATGAAAAGATGATGAATGATGGTGAAAAGAGCAGCTTCTTCAGCCGCCCACACATGTTGTGTAACGTGGAGTGTGTTGGAGTGTGTTCGAGTGCTGACAGGATTCTGCTTTATTCTCCACTGGACGTCTGTGACCCCCTTCAGCACGCAGGAACATGCCTTCACTAACATTAGTGCAGATATTACCTTTACATACAATTCACTGCGATTTACAGATGAAACGGACACTAGAGAGGCATTAAAACACACACAACTTCTATTCCTTTTCACACAGATTATATATATTATGATTACAGGGGCAGATTATGCATTAATAAAGACTTTATGTTATGAGCTCAAAACACTTTCCCACAGTAAATGATTTGTAAAGTAATATATTTTGAGGTTTGCATCACAGAAGCAGCTCCATATGTGTGTGTATCTGTATGTGTGTGTGTACAGCAGTCACTGTGTGTGTGTGTGTGTGTGTACAGCAGTCACTGTGTGTGTGTGTGTGTGTGTGTGTGTGTGTGTATGTACAGCAGTCACTGTGTGTGTGTGTGTGTGTGTGTGTGTGTGTGTACAGCAGTCACTGTGTGTGTGTGTGTGTGTGTGTGTGTGTGTGTGTGTGTGTACAGCAGTCACTGTGTGTGTGTGTGTGTGTACAGCAGTCACTGTGTGTGTGTGTGTGTGTGTGTGTGTGTGTGTGTGTGTGTGTGTGTGTGTACAGCAGTCACTGTGTCTGTGTGTGTGTGTGTGTACAGCAGTCACTGTGTGTGTGTCACTGTGTGTGTGTCTCTGTGTGTGTGTGTGTGTGTGTGTGTGTGTGTGTGTGTGTGTGTGTGTGTGTGTGTGTGTGTGTGACACACCAAAAAAAAAAAAAAAATGGTTCTTTAATAAAACAAACTCAAGTAATCCAAAGGTAACGTAACAGAGAATCCACACAAGCAACACCAGACAACGACTAAAAGAAACAGAGGAAGTTAAATACACAGGGTGATTGAGATTAAGTGATGAACAGGTGTGACTCGTTAATGAGAAACCATAGTTACAAATGAGGAGCGGGAAACTGGAACAAAGGAAAACAGGCGATTGATGAATGCGAACCCAGATCGTGACACTGGTCATGTTCAGAGTAACAAGCGGCTCCTCGCGGTGCTGAAGTTCACCAGCTGGAACGTTAAGGGACTGATTTCTCCAGTGAAGTGAAATAAAGTTCTTAATTATTTGAAACATTTGAATACTAGCTCAATTGATTTTGGTTAATATACATGGCCCTAATTGGGATGATGAGGCTTTTTTCTAAAAAGTTTTGTTTTCCCTCCCTGATTTACATTTCAACCAACTAATTCTGTGTGTGGATCTGAACTGCGGTTCTGGACTGTTCCTCATCTAGACCCTGTGCACAGTCCAAATCATGCAGGATTATTCAGATATTTATGGAGAAATATGCTGTTTTTGATGTTTGCCGCTTTTTTAATTCTTTTTTAATTCTAACACTTCTTTATAACTTCTTTAGTTCTTTCAGCATGACTGTTTTCTGATTGATAATGAATTGCTTCCATTGGTTAGCTTGTGTATCTATAACACTATTGTTAATTCAGATCAGCTGTTACGTTCGACCTGGCTTTACCGGGCCTTTCATCATCCCGCTCTCCTTGGCGTTTAAACTTCTTGCTGCTCAATGATCATGATTTTAAAGCGGTTATTAACAATCATATTGATCTTTTTATTTCCACAAATATTTCCCCGGACGTTTTAGCTAAGACAATTTGGAAGGCGTGTAAGGCTTATTTAAGGGGAGAAATCATGGCAAGGTTGCAACCCTAAAAGACACTATTGCATAGAATTAATCAATTTATTTTTCAGCAGACGCACTTATCCAAAGGAGTTTGATGAAGATAAACAGCAATATGTCACTTGTATATGACTGCTCGTTAGCATTCTGCTTTTGTTAACCCATTAAAGTTCCCACACCGCCAGACATCATCAAGCATCTCACGCTAGGTGATTCCCACACTGGTGTCCCAGTCGAACACGTTGTGTCTGCCAGTGCATGTCATCTTCAAACACAAGACTCTTCACAGCTTTGACGTGAGGTCTGGGTCATCAGTGGAAGCGTTCGTCAGTACATCGCTCTAAATCTGGCCAATTAACACCTGCCAACACACGTCTTACTGGTGCGTCGAGCTGGAGATGTGCTGGGATATTAATAGTGTCTCAGAAGCACAACCAGGACTGTGTGCCGTTTACATGGACACTTTAATCAGTGTCATCCAGTCCTCTTATAAGATGCCAGCTGGACGAAGACTGCGTGAGGATCGCTAACATGCTGACCGATTCAAATCAAAGCATTAGTATAGAAGAAAAGGCCTGTTGTGACCTGTGCATCTTATTATATATATATATATATATATATATATACATACATACACACTATATTGCCAAAAGTATTGGGACACCCCTCCAAATCACTGAATTCAGGAGTTCCACTCACTTCCATGGCCACAGTTGTATAAATCAAGCACTGGACATGCAGACGCTTCTACACACATCTGTGAAAGAATGGGTCGCTCAGTGAACTCAACCTGTGCAATAAGTCCAAAAACCCCACGCCGTAACCTAGGGCTGGCCGATATATCGCATGACATTGTTAGGCGCATCTCGTCAGTAAAGCCGGTTCCTTGATTAGTAGTAAATCGCCAAGCTGAGCCATATCGTATTAATTATCGCAGGCGATACGTCCGTGATAATTAATGCGATATGGCTCAGCTTGTCAGTGAACTACGGTTCTGTGTTAGTGAATGCCGCTCCATCTGAAAGCAGGTGATGCCGATTTACTACTAATCAAGGAACCGGCTTTACTGACGAGATGCGCCTAACAATGTCATGCGATATATCGGCCAGCCCTAGGTTACGGCGTGGGGTTGTTTGGTGGAGGGGGGTTACGGCGTGGGGTTGTTTGGTGGTGGGGGGGGGGTTACGGCGTGGGGTTGTTTGGTGGAGGGGGGTTACGGCGTGGGGTTGCTTGGTGGAGGGGGGTTACGGCGTGGGGTTGTTTGGTGGAGGGGGGTTACGGCGTGGGGTTGCTTGGTGGAGGGGGGTTACGGCGTGGGGTTGCTTGGTGGAGGGGGGGTTACGGCTTGGGGTTGTTTGGTGGAGGGGGGGTTACGGCGTGGGGTTGTTTGGTGGAGGGGGGTTATGCCGTGGGGTTGTTTGCTGGAGGGGGGGTTACGGCGTGGGGTTGTTTGGTGGAGGGGGGGTTACGGCGTGGGGTTGTTTGGTGGAGGGGGGGGTTACGGCGTGGGGTTGTTTGGTGGAGTGGGGTTATGGCGTGGTGGAGGGGGGTAATGGCGTGGTGGAGGGGGGTTATGGCGTGGGGTTGTTTGGTGGAGGGGGGGTTACTGTGTGGGGTTGTTTGCTGGAGGGGGGGTTACGGCGTGGGGTTGTTTGGTGGAGTGGGGGTTACGGTGTGGGGTTGATTGCTGGAGGGGGGGTTACGGTGTGGGGTTGTTTGCTGGAGGGGGGGTTACGGTGTGGGGTTGTTTGGTGGAGGGGGGTAACCATAAACACACGGATGATGAGTTTGGTGTGGAGGAACTGGACTCCTGCACAGAGTCCTGAGCTCATCCCGAGAGAACAGCTTTGGGATGAACTAGAGCGAGACTGAGAGCTTCTCGTCCAACATCAGAGCCGGTCCTCACTAATGAACTTCTAGAAGAATGGTCAAAGATTCCCATAAACACACTCCTAAGCCTTGTGGAAAGCCTTCCCAGAAGAGTTGAAGCTGTTATAGCAGTAAAGGGTGGAGCAACTCCATATTAAACCCTACGGATTAAGAATGGGGTGTCATTAAAGTTCATGTGCATGTACATGCAGACGTCCCAAAACTTTTGGCAATATAGTGTATATGTGTGTGTACAGTATACAAATCTGTTAACTGAATTATCTTTGTTTTCACTCATTGTGTAATATCCATTTATACTCGAGCCGCTGAAAGCATCATGAAGTCTTCAGAGATGTTATCTGACCAACAACCGAATGATTCATTTCCTGATGCTCACATTAACACTCTTATCCAATGACAAATAATTCAGTATCATGAATCCCATCTCTAGTGTCGGCATCAGATCCCACATAAAGCTGGTTCTCATGCAGTGACTCAGAGAGAGAATAAAGGCTCCTGAATCTGGCCTAATTCCCGCTCGCTGTGTTTGCGTGGGATCCGCTGTGTTCTGCTTCTGTTGAGATGAGCTGTGAAGAGCGGAGAGGAACGGGAGAGTTTGAAGAGCGGTGAGGAACGGGAGAGTTTGAAGAGCGGCGAGGAACGGAGAGGAACGGGAGAGTTTGAAGAGCGGTGAGGAACGTAGAGGAACGGGAGAGTTTGAAGAGCGGAGAGGAACGGGAGAGTTTGAAGAGCGGCGAGGAACGGAGAGGAACGGGAGAGTTTGAAGAGCGGAGAGGAACGGGAGAGTTTGAAGAGCGGCGAGGAACGGTGAGGAACGGGAGAGTTTGAAGAGCGGTGAGGAACGGGAGAGTTTGAAGAGCGGTGAGGAACGGAGAGGAACGGGAGAGTTTGAGGAACGGGAGAGTTTGAGGAACGGGAGAGTTTGAAGAGCAGCGAGGAACGGGAGAGTTTGAAGAGTGGTGAGGAACGGGAGAGTTTGAAGAGCGGTGAGGAACGGAGAGGAACGGGAGAGTTTGAGGAACGGGAGAGTTTGAGGAACGGGAGAGTTTGAAGAGCGGTGAGGAACGGGAGAGTTTGAAGAGCGGTGAGGAACGGAGAGGAACGGGAGAGTTTGAGGAACGGGAGAGTTTGAGGAACGGGAGAGTTTGAAGAGCAGTGAGGAACGGGAGAGTTTGAAGAGCGGTGAGGAACGGGAGATTTTGAAGAGCGGTGAGGAACGGGAGAGTTTGAAGAGCGGTGAGGAACGGGAGAGTTTGAAGAGCAGTGAGGAACGGGAGAGTTTGAAGAGCGGTGAGGAACGGGAGATTTTGAAGAGCGGTGAGGAACGGGAGAGTTTGAAGAGCGGTGAGGAACGGAGAGGAACGGGAGAGTTTGAGGAACGGGAGAGTTTGAGGAACGGGAGAGTTTGAAGAGCAGTGAGGAACGGGAGAGTTTGAAGAGCGGTGAGGAACGGGAGAGTTTGAAGAGCGGTGAGGAACGGAGAGGAACGGGAGAGTTTGAGGAACGGGAGAGTTTGAAGAGCGGTGAGGAACGGGAGAGTTTGAAGAGCGGCAAGAAACGGGAGAGTTTGAAGAGCGGTGAGGAACGGAGAGGAACGGGAGAGTTTGAGGAACGGGAGAGTTTGAGGAACGGGAGAGTTTGAAGAGCAGTGAGGAACGGAGAGGAACGGGAGAGTTTGAGGAACGGAGAGGAACGGGAGAGTTTGAGGAACAGGAGAGTTTGAAGAGCGGAGAGGAACGGGAGAGTTTGAAGAGCGGTGAGGAACGGAGAGGAACGGGAGAGTTTGAAGAGCGGTGAGTAACGTAGAGGAACGGGAGAGTTTGAAGAGCGGAGAGGAACGGGAGAGTTTGAAGAGCGGCGAGGAACGGAGAGGAACGGGAGAGTTTGAAGAGCGGAGAGGAACGGGAGAGTTTGAAGAGCGGTGAGGAACAGGAGAGTTTGAAGAGCGGTGAGGAACGGGAGAGTTTGAAGAGCGGAGAGGAACGGGAGAGTTTGAAGAGCGGAGAGGAACGGGAGAGTTTGAAGAGCGGTGAGGAACGGGAGAGTTTGAAGAGCGGAGAGGAACGGGAGAGTTTGAAGAGCGGAGAGGAACGGGAGAGTTTGAAGAGCGGTGAGGAACGGTGAGGAACAGGAGAGTTTGAAGAGCGGTGAGGAACGGGAGAGTTTGAAGAGCGGAGAGGAACGGGAGAGTTTGAAGAGCGGTGAGGAACGGGAGAGTTTGAAGAGCGGTGAGGAACGGGAGAGTTTGAAGAGCGGTGAGGAACGGGAGAGTTTGAGGAACGGGAGAGTTTGAAGAGCGGTGAGGAACGGAGAGGAACGGGAGAGTTTGAAGAGCGGTGAGGAACGGGAGAGTTTGAAGAGCGGTGAGGAACGGGAGAGTTTGAAGAGCGGAGAGGAACGGGAGAGTTTGAGGAACGGGAGAGTTTGAAGAGCGGTGAGGAACGGAGAGGAACGGGAGAGTTTGAGGAACGGGAGAGTTTGAAGAGCGGCGAGGAATGGGAGACTTTGAAGAGCGGTGAGGAACGGAGAGGAACGGGAGAGTTTGAGGAACGGGAGAGTTTGAAGAGCGGTGAGGAACGGAGAGGAATGGGAGAGTTTGAAGAGCGGTGAGGAGCGGGAGAGTTTGAAGAGCGGTGAGGAACGGAGAGGAATGGGAGAGTTTGAGGAGCGGGAGAGTTTGAAGAGCGGGAGAGTTTGAAGAGCGGTGAGGAATGGGAGAGTTTGAAGAGCGGCGAGGAACGGAGAGGAACAGGAGAGTTTGAAGAGCGGTGAGGAACGGGAGAGTTTGAAGAGCGGAGAGGAACGGGAGAGTTTGAAGAGCGGTGAGGAACGGGAGAGTTTGAAGAGCGGTGAGGAACGGGAGAGTTTGAAGAGCGGTGAGGAACGGGAGAGTTTGAAGAGCGGAGAGGAACGGGAGAGTTTGAGGAACGGGAGAGTTTGAAGAGCGGTGAGGAATGGGAGACTTTGAAGAGCGGTGAGGAACGGAGAGGAACGGGAGAGTTTGAGGAACGGGAGAGTTTGAAGAGCGGTGAGGAACGGAGAGGAATGGGAGAGTTTGAAGAGCGGTGAGGAGCGGGAGAGTTTGAAGAGCGGTGAGGAACGGAGAGGAACGGGAGAGTTTGAAGAGCGGAGAGGAACGGGAGAGTTTGAGGAACGGGAGAGTTTGAAGAGCGGTGAGGAACGGGAGAGTTTGAAGAGCGGTGAGGAACGGGAGAGTTTGAAGAGCGGAGAGGAACGGGAGAGTTTGAGGAACGGGAGAGTTTGAAGAGCGGTGAGGAATGGGAGACTTTGAAGAGCGGTGAGGAACGGAGAGGAACGGGAGAGTTTGAGGAACGGGAGAGTTTGAAGAGCGGTGAGGAACGGAGAGGAATGGGAGAGTTTGAAGAGCGGTGAGGAGCGGGAGAGTTTGAAGAGCGGTGAGGAACGGAGAGGAATGGGAGAGTTTGAGGAGCGGGAGAGTTGAGGAACGGGAGAGTTTGAAGAGCGGTGAGGAATGGGAGAGTTTGAAGAGCGGTGAGGAATGGGAGAGTTTGAAGAGCGGTGAGGAACGGGAGAGTTTGAGGAATGGGAGAGTTTGAAGAGCGGTGAGGAACAGGAGAGTTTGAAGAGCGGCGAGGAACGGGAGAGTTTGAAGAGCGGTGAGGAACGGAGAGGAACGGGAGAGTTTGAGGAACGGGAGAGTTTGAGGAACGGGAGAGTTTGAAGAGCGGTGAGGAACGGGAGAGTTTGAGGAACGGGAGAGTTTGAAGAGCGGTGAGGAACGGTGAGGAACGGGAGAGGTTGAAGAGCGGCGAGGAACGGGAGAGTTTGAAGAGCGGCGAGGAACGGGAGAGTTTGAAGAGCGGCGAGGAACGGGAGAGTTTGAAGAGCGGTGAGGAACGGGAGAGTTTGAAGAGCGGTGAGGAACGGGAGAGTTTGAGGAACGGGAGAGTTTGAAGAGCGGTGAGGAACGGGAGAGTTTGAAGAGCGGCGAGGAACGGGAGAGTTTGAAGAGCGGTGAGGAACGGGAGAGTTTGAAGAGCGGTGAGGAACGGGAGAGTTTGAGGAACGGGAGAGTTTGAAGAGCGGTGAGGAACGGTGAGGAACGGGAGAGTTTGAAGAGCGGTGAGGAACGGGAGAGTTTGAAGAGCGGTGAGGAACGGGAGAGTTTGAGGAACGGGAGAGTTTGAAGAGCGGTGAGGAACGGGAGAGTTTGAGGAACGGGAGAGTTTGAGGAGCGGGAGAGCTTGAAGAGCGGCGAGGAACGGAGAGGAACGGGAGAGTTTGAAGAGCGGTGAGGAACGGAGAGGAACGGGAGAGTTTGAGGAACGGGAGAGTTTGAAGAGCGGCGAGGAACGGAGAGGAACGGGAGAGTTTGAAGAGCGGTGAGGAACGGGAGAGTTTGAGGAACGGGATAGTTTGAAGAGCGGTGAGGAACGGAGAGGAACGGGAGAGTTTGAGGAACGGGAGAGTTTGAGGAATGGGAGAGTTTGAAGAGCGGCGAGGAACGGAGAGGAACGGGAGAGTTTGAAGAGCGGCGAGGAACAGAGAGGAACGGGAGAGTTTTAAGAGCGGCGAGGAACGGGAGAGTTTGAAGAGCGGTGAGGAACGGGAGAGTTTGAGGTTATCAGGAGCAGAGTCTCGGTTTATGATGAGTAAATGAGTCGGACTCATAAACGGTTAATTAACCCCTGTGTTCTTGCTGCACAGCTTCAGATTTACAGTATTTTCCAGAGTAAGTCTCATTAAGTAGTTTACTCTACATGAATCATGTTTTATATGCATTTAGCTTTAATTAGCACTGCTTTCCTTTGGTCTATTAGTGTGCTGTGAATGAAGCGTGTGAAGGTGTTCGTCTCTCACTGGACTCGCAGAGAGATCAGCAAGTCTGTATAGATTAGACAAATAAATACAAGACCCGACTTCATTTATCTGCGAGTGAAAAGGCAGCGGTGGAATAATGTAGATTTGTGTTTTATCAGCACAACAATAAAACCATAAAAATGTGTTATTTCCCTGAGGGCACAAAGACTGAAGATGAACTGATCCCTCGAGCGCTCGCAAACTCAACCTGTATTTCTGAAAGGAAACAAACTCTTTTATGTATGATAACAGTTTTGACTATAAAATGATAATTCAGTACCAACATGTGCACAACCTGTGGTTAACTTACCGTCAGTAAACCAGTACGCCGACCAGTACACATACTGTCAGGTTTATGCTCTGTTTTGGTTGAGTTTTATGTGTTTATTTCCTGTCTTCCTCCGTTGCCCTAGTTCTCTTACGAGAGGTCTCTCGTACTGCGTCTTAGCTAAGACGCTATGGGAAAAGACCTCTTTTCACGAAATACTGAAGCCAAAAAATGATCCTTAATTTTGTATTATTGTAAAGCGCGTTGCAGCAGCACGCGGCCATAGGCGAGACGGCTCGCTCGCTCATTGGCTGCTCTGCGGCAACTGCATTAGCCTATCGAGCGAGGCCTGAAGTGACGTCAGGCCAATGAGGGCGCTTCGCGCCCTCTGTGCCACTTCCCGCGAACGAAACGATTTCTGTGAAACCAAACCTGTGCGCGCTCGCTCTGCTCAGGCAGACAGCGTGCCCGCAGCAGTAAATGTGCCCGCTCCACCGCGCCCACACTTACTCACAGACATCGTGAGTCCTACGGGACTCGCTCAGCCCTCCCTCACTCGGTTAAGCGCCGTAGCGGGGTCGAGCGCGTGCATTCTGCCCGCTGTGATCAGCGCGCTCCCCGCCTCAGATGTCACAGGCATGACGCCTATGTTACAGCACACCGAAGCACTTCTGTCGCCCAGCGACCAGAGCGCGCTTCGCATCCAACCTTTAGCCTACCATGCAGATGCATGGGCAGCTCTTCCAGGGGTTTCGGATTGGGTGCTAGACATTATAAAGAGAGGCTACTCGCTACAGTTTTGTTGCCGTCCTCGTCGCTTCACAGCGCGAGTCGAAACTACGGTGAATTCGGAAGTAGCACACCTACTTCATGTAGAAATATCAAAACTGATGAGCAAAGGGGCTATAGAGCCTTTATCTCAAGCTCAAAGCGAAGGGGGGCTGTACAGCAGATACTTCCTGGTTCCCAAAAAAGACGGGGGTCTCAGACCCATACTGGATCTAAGACAGCTGAACAAAGCATTAGTGAAACGCAGTTTCAAAATGCTCACGACCAGAAAAATCCTCGCGCATATTCGCCGAGGAGACTGGTTTATGTCGATAGACCTGAAGGATGCGTATTTTCAAATACAAATAGCGTCACGTCACAGGCGATACTTGAGATTCGCCTTCGAGGGCCAGGCATACCAGTGCACAGTCCTGCCTGTCCCTAGCGCCCCGTACATTTACGAGGTGCATGGACGCAGCGCTGAACTATTTGGACGACTGGCTGATTCTAGCTCAATCACGATCAGAGCTCGTGGAGCACAGGACCATTTTACTCGATCACCTCGAGAATCTCGGTCTCAGAATCAACTGGGCGAAGAGCTCTCTGAACCCCAGTCAAACGATATCGTTTCTGGGCACAGTTCTGGACTCACAGTCTATGATAGCGCGTTCTGTCACCACGGCGCGTGCTAGGCATTCAGCGCGCAGCGAGCTCTTTCCGCTGCGGCGCGACCATCACGCTCAAAATGTTTCAACGGATGCTCGGTCTTATGGCCTCAGCATCAGCAGTTCTCTAGCTGGGCCTGCTCCGCATGCGTCCTCTGCAGTTCTGGTTGATGGCGCGAGTACCGCGCAGAGCGTGGGCATCCGGTCAGCTGCGTCTCAAGGTCAATCAGAGTTGTGTTACAGCTCTGAAACCTTGGAAAGCAAGCGACTGGTACCTGGGGACTTCCTCGAGAGTGAAAGTGGTGTCGACAGACGCCTCCACCTCGGGATGCGGAGCGCTGCTCGATGGCAGACCGTTCTTTGGCCAGTGGTCAGAACTGGAGAAGCTCCAACATATCAACTGCCTAGAAATGCTGGCAGTGGACAACGCGCTGACGCGTTTTCGTCCCCAAATAAAAGGACACCACGTCCTAGTCCGCTCGGACAATATGTCTGTGGTGTCCTGCATAAATCGCCAGGGCGGTCTCAGATCCCGAAACTTATACAGGCTGGCGGAACACCTACTGGTATGGGCTCAGCGCAACTTGCGCTCGCTGAGAGCAGTGCATGTGCCTGGGCTCCAGAACTTGGGACCAGACAGGCTGTCCAGGAACAACATTCCTATGGTTGTATGGTTGAATGGTCTCTACACCCACAGACAGTCCAGCTGTTGTGGGAGAGATTCAGCAGAGCGGATGTAGACCTGTTCGCGTCTCACGAAAACGCTCACTGCCCCGTGTTCTTACCAAGAGCGAGAGCGCGCTGTCCCAAACGTGGCCGCGCTGTCCGCTCTACGCTTTCCCCCCGTCTCACTCCTGCCTCAGGTGATAGAACGGATCAGGGAAACGAAATGCTCAGTGCTGCTTGTAGCACCGTTCTGGGAGAACCAACCTTGGTTCCCAGTTCTGATGCAGTTAGCAGACATTGCCCCATGGTCAGTGCCATTTGAGGAGGGACCCCTCCTCTCTCAGGCCAGGGGTTCGATTTGGCACCCTCACCCGGAATTGTGGTCCCTCCACGTGTGGGCGCTCAACGGGTACCCGCTGATCTCTCAGTGGGAGTGCTGAACACTATCACTCAGGCTAGAGCTCCGTCTACCAGACGTCTCTACGCCTCAAAGTGGTCGGTATTCCCCAGCTGGTGCACAGCTTGGGGTTTCTCACCCTCCGACTGTAGGGTGATGGATGTTCTCTCCTTCCTGCAAGAGCTGTTGGATAAGGGCAGAGCCCCTTCCACGCTCAAAGTCTATGTGGCGGCTATCGCAGCGTTCTATAACGCAACGCTCGGTCAGTCAATAGGAAGGAACGATTTAGTCATCCGCTTCCTCAGGGGAGCTAGGAGGCTGAATCCTCCCAGGCCTCCTTCAGTCCCTATGTGGGACCTCTCTACGGTTTTGGAAGCCATGAAAGGTGATCCTTTCGAGCCCATCCAAACAAATAGCCTCAAACATCTGTCTTTCAAAACAGTGTTTTTGCTGGCTCTCGCTTCAGTGAAGCGTGTGGGTGACCTGCACGCGCTCTCCGTGAGCGCGGCGTGCTTGGAGTTTGGGCCAAACGACTCAAGAGTCATACTCAAACCTAAGCATGGTTACGTTCCAAAATCCCTCAACACACCGTTTCGGGCTCAGGTCATTTCCCTGTCTGCCCTGCCGGTGTCGGGCGAGGAAGGAGACGCAAGCGTTCTTTGTCCAGTTAGGGCACTAAGAGCTTATGTGTCTCGCTCGTCTGTTTTTCGACAGACTGGGCAGCTATTTGTCTCGTTCAGTGGACGTTCCAAGGGACTGGCTGTTTCGAGACAAGGCCTATCCAGATGGATAGTTGACGCCATAGCGCTGGCTTACACTGCCAAGGGCTTACAGTGCCCGTTGGGTGTCAGAGCGCACTCCACGAGAGGCGTCGCCTCTCCGTGGGCTTGGTCTAGCGGGATTTCCTTACGGGACAATATGTATGACAGCGGGCTGGGCCTCGCCGTCTACATTCATAAGGTTTTATAACCTTGAGGTTCCCGCCTTGCAGGCTAAGCTACTGTCGGTCTAACGAATCAGTTCTGTCTGATTACGACGCTGAGATCATGAGCGCTGTGCGCAGCCGACTAATATACTATGGGCAGTATGGCGTAAGACCCGCATTTTCCACATTAGTCAGGCTACCCGCCTTGTCTATGTGATGTCACGTTATCGCGTCTATTATACACGTTAACGCTGCTATATGTGGGACAGAGGAACCCCCCCCCCCCCTTCCTGTTCCAGGACTCTCTGTGAGTCCCTCTGGTGATTGTGCACTTTAAATCCTGGGCTTCGCTTCCAGGTTTATTAGTGTCTGATCCCAGCACGCACAGCGTTTTACAATGGGTCCCATAGCGTCTTAGCTAAGACGCAGTACGAGAGACCTCTCGTAAGAGAACGTACTCGGTTACCTCGGTTACCCGTACTCGGTTAAAACCTCGGTTCTCTCTAGAAGAGGGAACGAGTACTGCGTTCCCTGCCGTGCGTGCGATCCACTCTGGTTCGCTTCGGCGATGAAAAAATTAGTGGATCAGCCTTCTCGAGCTCCCTTTATAGGGCTAAGCCACACCCCTTTCGGCGGGAGCGGGCACATTTACTGCTGCGGGCACGCTGTCTGCCTGAGCAGAGCGAGCGCGCACAGGTTTGGTTTCACAGAAATCGTTTTGTTCGCGGGAAGTGGCTCATTGGCCTGACGTCACTTCAGGCCTCGCTAGGCTCGATAGGCTAATGCAGTTGCCGCAGAGCATCCAATGAGCGAGCGAGCCGTCTCGCCTATGGCCGCGTGCTGCTGCAACGCGCTTTACAATAATACAAAATTAAGGATCATTTTTTGGCTTCAGTATTTCGTGAAAAGAGGTCTTTTCCCATAGCGTCTTAGCTAAGACGCAGTACTCGTTCCCTCTTCTAGAGAGAACCGAGGTTACGTTAGTAACCGAGTACGTTTCCTAGTGTGTGCCTGTTACCATAGCAACCTATCGTGCACACCTGCTCCTTGTTGATTCACTCGTCTAGTAGGATGTTTTCTGAGGAGCTGTTCTCTATCCTTCAGTTTCCTACATTCATTGTTAACCCAGGGCAAAGTATTCCCTTTTCATTTTGTTAACCGTCCCCTTCAAGTGAACAACTCAAACACTTTAATTTTTCCCAAATAATAATCACATCTTCTCTCTATGTCCTTAAAATGACTTCACTTCAATCAATCTCTTTCAGAGCTATTCCTAGATTAATTTAATAAGCGTTATTTTGTAAGATTTCTTGAAAAGAAAATAATATTATGATCCACAGCCCTGTCAAAAAATGTAATGATTTAAAATTCTTTCAGGTTTATTTATGAACAATAGATCTATTCTAGTTGTAGAACAAGGAGTTATTCTATCAGTTGTGTAAAAGTTTCCTTCCTTTCATTCCAATTAATATTAAAATCTCCCATGGTAATTCCTTTCTTTTTCAAATCACAATGGTTAAGAAGTTGTTTCAAATGGTCATAAAAATCCAACTTTGCTGAATACGATACATACACATTAAAATAAATGACATTTCAGCAGAAAGTGAGATATTCACACCAACACACTCAAAACCAGCTTCACTTGGACATTCAGTTTATCGCAAGTGTTTTTGACGTACAGTTTTCTTTAATATATCGCACTGATAGTACCAATATTGCTAAAATATACAACATTAGAGTCCAATTTAATAAAAAGGGTTTAAATGAAATCATTTTTGATGGCTTTATTGAACCACATGCAACACCTGCCAGACATGTGACCTCTAACCTTTAAAAAAAGTCAAATTGTGCACTCACAAAAAAAAAAAACAGGACGTGTACTGTGGCCTGACATCAGTGACATCATCAATATCGATTTAGCTGTACTGGATGCTGTCGAATGAGGTCACTGAATAAAGCTTCTGCAGTTCTGCAGAGCTTCTCTTTACTGTAGTTGTAATTAAAACTGAAATCCCTGTTGAAGAATTTGGCAACACTGATGATGTTTCTCCTGTTTGTTAAGCAGAGCCACATCTGTATGGCATATAGCGCTGTATGAATAAACATGACTCGACCCGGGTCATGAAGAGGAAGCGAGCGGTGGTCGTTCCAGTAACCGGATGTGGTGTCATCGTGAACCTCAGGTGTGAGAGGAGATGAAGAACCAGACCAGCATCTACAGGAGATCAACACTATATACACAGAAACATAATGGCCAAAATTCAGAAATCTTTGGAAGATTTCACTGAACATTTATTTAACCATGGCAAAAGTAAATTTCTTACTGAAGTTCATTTATCATCTCTGTTTTTTGTTTATTTAAAATGAGACAGATCTGATAGTGTGATCTTATATCGGTCATAACAGTTGAGCTAGTGTGTGTTAATGCTGATCTAACAGCAGAAGACACTCGCCGGGTCTAAACCCCAGTTTAGTGCAGGCGGGGCATGTTGTCACACTGTGTATATTCTATTCTATATTTTAATAAATTCTATTGAGAAAATATGAGAAAAAGGTGAATAAAGAGAGTCAATGTTCAAAAATGATTAATTATTGTTTTGAACTACGCTGTATAGCTGTGTTTTCCAGTGTGTGTTTGTCGTCAAAACTCAAAAATTAGTTTATTTTTCATTATTAATTTTTTTTATTTTATATGAAAAGTTCATAATTGTCTTTTACTGAGAAAATATTTAATTTGTCTTGTATATTTTTTGGTTGGATCAGATGACATTTTAATCTGGCATATGGTCATGTTATAATGCTCCACCTATGGGGCATGTTGTCACATTTCATTCTTTCAGGGCAAATCAAGGAAAAAGTAAACACTGTATTAATGAAACAAAACCACATAACTGATGAAAATAATAAACACTCTGAACCCTGAGTAGGTTTACACACAGCTTGTGGCCCGCTCTCCTCTACTCACTGTTTTATGAGGGTTTTATGGGAAGGGTCGAATGAATACACCAAACCAGCCTGAATAACCAAAAAATAATTCAATATTTATTTGCAGTACAAACAAGTCTTGTATTGGTTTTCATATACTATACAATACATACGGACAATTTTATATCCTTCATAAACCAGAAAATTTAACTGCCCGGTTACCAAGCCCAGTCTTATACACATATATAGATTGTATCTTTTAAAAAAATGTTTACAGCACATATAAAACAGCTCTCTGACATCTGAAGCTGTGACACGGTGCCGACGCATTGTCAAATAAAAATCCCTGAAAAATTCCTCGGTGAGGTAAGATACACATTTCCTTATTCGCTCATCTGTCGTTCTCTTCCACTCGCCAGAACCGCTGAGTAGCGACGGTACATGTTCACGGGAAGCCTCGCTCCGCTGTTCTGGCAATACACACGAGCCGTTCCTCTCGATGCAAACGTTCCTCCACAGAAGCAGCTTGAAATCAAGATTTACACACAGATAGAGAAGCAGGTTTCAGACCCGAGGCACCGGAGCCGTTATTGAGACTGGGTTTCAGAAGAGTTTCAAGCATGAGAAAGAGTCGTCCATGATATATTAACGGGACGACTGTTGCATATCTGCACACGATTAATACTAATATATATATATATATATATATATATATATATATATATATATATATATACATTTATATATATTTATATTTATATATATATATACACATATATATTGAGATATATGAGAAGGCCACAGGAGTCAGTAAATAGCACATGTATATTATGGGGTAAATCGAATCGGATGAAACGCGCACCCAGTGGCCAGTGTGTGATGTCACTTCCTGTGAAACCCCGGGCCAAACGCTGCTCGTTTCAAGCTAACGAAGCTATTCTCTGTGGAGCGCTAGTATCAAAAGTAGAAGAGAGTCAAAAACCCCAGGCCATTTCTTCTAGAAAATACTGCGGTTGTTGAGTATATTGCAGAGTAACAAACATAACCTCGACCGACCCGTGAAAGACCTTTAGTCGTCTATTATTACTACTACATATTGGTTTCTTTAAAAATGAACTTTTTAATACAACGATTTCTAAAGTGAGATACAAAGAGTATTGAACAGTCAGAGTAGGAAAGAATTAAAAAGGTTATATAAGGCCAGCTTAAAGCAACCCTGTTAACTCGAGCACTCGTGTTCGTTCGCTCGTTCCTGCGGTCAGAAACGCCTTCGCTACACACCGTTCAAGACTCGCTCTAAACACAGGCCTCAACATTCGGCACCTCGAGAGGATCGCATGCCCAAATACATCGAGTGAATACATACTTCACAAATTAATACAATAAAGTCATACTGTAATGAGAATCTCCAAGGCCAGACGGTGAAGAGCCTCGTAGACTCGCGTCTCACACACAAACGTCAATCTGTGGTGTGCGGGTTAATGAACAATGAGCTTTAAGTGTGTGTCGTCCTCGTCGCAGCCTAGGACTGGCAGGAACGCTCAATGTGTGTGTGTGTGTGTGTGTGTGTGTGTGTGTGTTGGAGTACCGCTTTTAAGTGCCAAGAAGTGAAAGGCTTCACCACTGTGCAAAACGCATTAGGTCATTGCAAACATAGAGCGAGAGAAAATAAAGAGGGGGATGTCGACTCACAATGTCTGTTTGTGTTGGTTCTGTCACGACTTTGAACAACGTCTGCGAGGAAATATACAAAGATATAGAAACTGAATGTATTGTGCACCTCTGATGCCCCTTCGGTCTGAGCTTGGAGAAACATCACCAATACATTCCCCTCCGGTCGGAGAACACAAATCCCAGTCGGTACGTCGACAGCCTTTGAGACCAGAGGGCCGAGCACTGCACTTCATTCTGTGTGAGTGAAGCGCTGAGGTTCTGCTCGGGTTTCAAACCGGGACAATAAAAGAACAGTCTGTTCCATAAAGGCAAGAAAAGCTGCACTGAGATCCACCGGAGCTGAGGGCCTCCGAGGGCCCGTGTGCCGAACCTCGGCTCTAAACTCCCCGACACCGGAGATAATCATCCGTCGAGTGGCAGAAACACTCGTCGAGTGGCAGATTCATCCGTCGAGTGGCTCCCCCACCGACCCACTGTCCCCGCCGGCTCATGTGGACTCCAGCGGGTCCAGCTGGAACAGGTTGTGATTGGTCGGCGTGGTGAAGAACAGCTGGTCATTGGTCGATCGGTTGTCACACGGGCTGTTGAGGCCCAGCGTCCTCTCGAAGTCCAGGAGCTGCCCCATGAAGTTGAAGTTGGGCGAGATGTTGGACTTCTTGCGCTTGACGAAGTCGTAGGCGTCGTTGAGCGACAGGTTGAGCTTCTGCATGAGATACGCCACCGTGACGGTGACCGAGCGGCTGATGCCCGCCAGGCAGTGCACCAAGATCCCACACTTTTTGGAACGAGCTTCATCTGAGGAACAGAAGAACAAAGAGGTGAGAGTGGCAGACAAGCTCAACTGAATCACACACACACACACTCACCTGACCCTAAACCTATCCATCTCACGCACACACACACTCACACTCACCTGACCCTAAACCTACCCATCTCACGCACACACACACTCACCTGACCCAAAACCTACCCATCTCACGCACACACACACTCACACTCACCTGACCCTAAACCTACCCATCTCACGCGCACACACACACTCACACTCACCTGACCCTAAACCTACCCATCTCACGCACACACACACTCACCTGACCCAAAACCTACCCATCTCACGCACACACACACTCACACTCACCTGACCCTAAACCTACCCATCTCACGCACACACACACACTCACACTCACCTGACCCTAAACCTACCCATCTCACGCACACACACACACTCACACTCACCTGACCCTAAACCTACCCATCTCACGCACACACACACACTCACACTCACCTGACCCTAAACCTACCCATCTCACGCACACACACACACTCACCTGACCCTAAACCTACCCATCTCACGCACACACACACTCACCTGACCCAAAACCTACCATCTCACACACACACACTAACCCGACCCTAAACCTACCGATCACACACACACACACTAACCCGACCCTAAACCTACCATCTCACACACACACACTAACCCGACCCTAAACCTACCGATCACACACACACACACACACACACACACTAACCCGACCCTAAACCTACCGATCACACACACACAAACACTAACCTGACCCAAAACCTACCCATCTCACGCACACACACGTATTAAAATAAGAAAAAGAGTGATTAAATGAGTGCATCTAACAGTACTACAATGAGTTCATATAAACACTCAATATTTTCCTCCATATAATATTTTGACATTATTAATAGGATTTTTTCACAGTACAAATTGGGTCTGTATACCAGGGTTATTATCGTTAAACTACTAAAACACTTCTGTTCATTGAAATAAAGCTGAAATAAAATATTATTATTATTTTTTTTTTTAGAAAAGTTAAAATGAAAATGAGAAATGTTGCCTCTGCCATAAGCTGAAATATGTTCAAGTTGAGGCACTAAAATGATTAGCTGGAAATAAATAAACTAAAATTGAAATAAAAAGAAATTAAACCTAAAAAAAAAAAAAAATTCACATTAGTGAAAATTAAACTAAAATTAACATGAAAACTATATATAAAGCTCATTCAAAATATGAAGGAAACTATAATGAAAAAAAATAGAAAAAATTGTATAACTGCATTATACAAGAAACTGTTTGTTTGTTTGTTTGTTTGTTGTCTCACGCGAGTCTGATGATGTGCATCTCAACTGAGACGAGTTCAGTGGCGGACGATAAGAGGGAAGTGCATTACTGATCTCTCTCACACACACACACACACACACACTCTACCATCTCTGAATGGGGAAACTACAGTTGTACATTATTTAGAGCTGAAGTGCGTCTGGCGTCCAGCAGAGCCATTAGTGCCGGTGAAGTGGCCATTCCCAGTCTGCAGGAACACACCAGTCCAGCTGAACTGGGACCAGTGAGGTCACTTCCTGCAGAACCACTGGAGGGGTTTAAGCATCAGTGTGTAAAACACAACACCACCACTGACCTCTTTAGCTTATGCTGCTTTTCGTCTAAACAGGAAGTTTCTCTCAGCAAGACTTCCTGATCTCCTCCGGCTCATGGAGAGTGTGTTTACACAGCAAAAGTGAAAGTGTTGAAACTGAACAACAGCGTCCAGCCACACAACCGGATGTCCTGAACCTGAGTTTAGTGCACTAGTTTAACCTCGTTTCTCTTTCCAACGTACAACATGAGTGCTATTATAACTTACACATTCACATTTAATGATTATATCACCCGATCATAACTCTTCTGTCATCATGTGCTCATCATGAAGTGAACTATCCCTGCTAACACGCCTGTCATACCAATGATCGTATAAAAGCGGCCGAAACCTGAACAACAGGTTCCAGTTCGAGGCGTGTGAATGTGAGACAAATGTGAATCGGAAACGATTTCAACACCCGTGGAGTAAAACACTGACAGCCAATCAGAATCAAGCTTGGTCATTTAAAGTGGCAGCTTATAATAAACAGAGCGATATCGTGCGCTGATACGGTTAGCGTTAGCTTTATCTGTGCTGTTCTGGGTGTGAACAAGCCTTAAAGCTGTACATTTCCCAAAGGACAATAAAAGTAAATCAATAAAAACTTAAACTTATGCTCACATTAAAGAGCTGAGTGAGCATCTGAGGTCATCGTTTACATCTTTAAATATCGACAGAACAAAAGAAGAAGTGCACACTTCTTAAACGGGCTCTCAGTGAAGAGTCTCTGTCATGCAGATATGACTTATGTTTTTAGGAAATTACTTCAGAAAGTGTCAAACCGCAGAACACGCGCGTGGCTTCACCTGAGAACACGCCATCAGAACACGCGCGTGGCTTCACCTGAGAACACGCCATCAGAACACGCGTGTGGCTTCACCTGAGAACACGACATCAGAACACGCGCGTGGCTTCACCTGAGAACACGCCATCAGAACACGCGCGTGGCTTCACCTGAGAACACGCCATCAGAACACGCGAGTGGCTTCACCTGAGAACACGCCATCAGAACACGCGTGTGGCTTCACCTGAGAACACGACATCAGAACACGCGTGTGGCTTCACCTGAGAACACGCCATCAGAACACGCGTGTGGCTTCACCTGAGAACACGACATCAGAACACGCGTGTGGCTTCACCTGAGAACACGACATCAGAACACGCGTGTGAACACGCCATCAGAACACGCGTGTGGCTTCACCTGAGAACACGACATCAGAACACAAGAGAAACTAAAACCGCTTCATTCCTCGTTCATCTGGAGAGTCAAGCTTTAGAAACGGCCATGTTGAAGACATCAACTCGTTCCTCTCGCTCTCTCTCTCTCTCTCTCTCTGTCTGTCTGTCTGTCTGTCTGTGTGTGTGTGTGTCTCGTTCACATGGTTCAGTTGGCTCTGTGATCTGATCCATGTCTGACACTGATCACGTCTGAATCCATCAGATCTTCCTCTGCTCCAGTAATGTTGAGCTCTTACATCACCCTCGGAAAGCTCATCAAGCTCATTTGATTGAGAAAACCCCCAGTTATGCTTCATACACACGTGTGTGTGTTCATGTAAATGTGTTAACCTAAACGGCTCAAGCATAAACCAATTGACACAGCCAGAGTTTTACCTTCTCCCACATGTAAAAACACATTAACCTGCGTTCTGTGGCTTATTGCAGCGCGCGTGTGTGTGTGTGTGTCTGTGAGCGAGTGTATTTTGTGTGTGTAACGTGACAGGAAAGCACCTTTACCGCAACTGAAGTGCCTCCAGAGAGAGCCGGCGTTTCATGGCAGGAAATATAGCGCAAACTACGACCCAATATATGATACAAATGTGTTCTGAAGCGGTTCAGTCAAAACACTGATGAATTATTCAACATCACATCACACACACACACACAAAACATCACATCTCACACACACAACATCACATCACACACACACCACAATCTCACACAACATCACATCTCACACACACACACACACACATCACATCTCACACAACATCACATCTCACACACACACAACATCACAATCTCACACATCACATCTCACACAACATCACATCTCACACACACACACACACACATCACATCTCACACAACATCACATCTCACACACACACAACATCACAATCTCACACATCACATCTCACACAACATCACATCTCACACACACACACACACACACACACACACCCACACACACACACACACACACACACACACCACATCTCACACAACATCACATCTCACACACCACATCTCACACACCACATCTCACACACCACATCTCACACACACACACACACACACACACACACACACACACACACACACACACACACACACACACACACACACACACACACACACATCACATCACATCACATCTCACACAACATCACATCTCACACAACATCACATCTCACACAACATCACATCTCACACAACATCACATCTCACACCCACACACACATCACATCTCACACACACACACACACACACACACACCACATCTCACACACACACACACACACACACACACACACACACACACACACACACACACACACACACACACATCTCACACATCACCACATCTCACACATCACATCTCACACACACACACATCACATCTCACACAACATCACATCTCACACACACACATCACATCTCACACTCACATCACATCTCACACAACATCACATCTCACACAACATCACATCTCACACAACATCACATCTCACACAACATCACATCTCACACAACATCACATCTCACACAACATCACATCTCACACAACATCACATCTCACACAACATCACATCTCACACAACATCACATCTCACACACACACACACCACCTCACATCTCACACATCACATCTCACACAACATCACATCTCACACACACATCACATCTCACACACACACACACACACACACACACACACACACACACACACACACACACACACACACACACACACCACATCTCACACACACACACACACACACACACCACATCTCACACAACATCACATCTCACACACACACACACACCACATCACATCTCAAACATCACATCTCACACACACACACATCACATCACATCTCATCTCACACACACACATCACATCTCACACTCACATCACATCTCACACTCACATCACATCTCACACAACATCACATCACACAACATCACATCTCACACAACATCACATCTCACACAACATCACATCTCACACAACATCACATCTCACACAACATCACATCTCACACAACATCACATCTCACACAACATCACATCTCACACACACACACACCACCTCACATCTCACACATCACATCTCACACAACATCACATCTCACACACACATCACATCTCACACACACACACACACACACACACACACACACACACACACACACACACACACACACACACACACCACATCTCACACACACACACACACACCACATCTCACACAACATCACATCTCACACACACACACACACACCACATCACATCTCAAACATCACATCTCACACACACACACATCACATCTCACACATCACATCTCACACACACACTCACATCACATCTCACACAACATCACATCTCACACAACATCACATCTCACACAACATCACATCTCACACAACATCACATCTCACACAACATCACATCTCACACAACATCACATCTCACACAACATCACATCTCACACAACATCACATCTCACACAACATCACATCTCACACAACATCACATCTCACACATCACATCTCACACACACACACACACCACCACATCTCTCACACACACACACCACATCTCACACACACACACCACATCTCGCACAACATCACATCTCACACACACACACACACACCACATCTCACACACACACACCACATCACATCTCGCACAACATCACATCTCACACACACACACACACCACATCTCACACACACACACCACATCACATCTCGCACAACATCACATCTCACACACACACACACACATCACATCTCGCACAACATCACATCTCACACACACACACACACACACACACACACACACACACACACAACACCTCAAACACACACACACACACACACCACATCTCACACACACAACATCACATCACATCTCACCTCACACAACATCACATCACACACACATCACATCACACATCACACACAACATCACATCACACACATCATCACATCTCACACACACACACCACATCTCGCACAACATCACATCTCACACACACACAACATCACAGCTCGCACAACATCACATCTCGCACATCTCACAGACACACACAACACATCTCAAATACACACACACACACACACACCACATCTCACACACAACATCACCTCACACAACATCACATCACACACACACACACACACACACACAAAACATCACATCTCACACACACACATCACATCACACACAACATCACATCTCACACACACACACACACACCACATCACAATCTCACACACACACACACACACACACACACACCACATCACAATCTCACACATCACATCTCACACAACATCACAATCTCACACATCACATCAGATCTCACACAACATCACATCTCATACAACATCACAATCTCACACACACACCACATCTCTCTCACACACACACATCACATCTCACACACACACACACCACATCACAATCTCACATCTCACACAAAATCACATCTCACACACACACACCACATCTCACATCACACACAACATCACCTCACATCACACACAACATCACATCTCACACACAACATCACAATCTCACAACATCACATCTCACACAACATCACAATCTCACACATCACATCTCACTCACTCACACACACACACACCATCACATCTCTCACACACACACACACCTCACACACACACACCTCACACACACACACCTCACACACACACACCTCACACACACACACCTCACACACCTCACACACACACACCTCACACACACACCTCACACACACACCTCACACCTCGCACATCACATCTTACACACACACACCACATCACAACTCACACACACACCACAATCTCACATCTCACACAAAATCACATCTCACACACACACACACACACACACACACACCACAATCTCACATCTCACACACACACATCACATCTCACACACACACACACACACACACACACCACATCACATGTCACACACACACACACACACCACATCACATCTCTCACACACACACACACACACACTCGCACAACATCACATCTCACACACACACACACACACACACACACACACCACATCACATCTCACACACACACCACATCACAATCTCACATCTCACATCACATCTCACACACACATCACAATCTCACATCTCACACACACACACACACACACATCACATCTCACACACACACACACACACACAACATCACAATCTCACATCTCACACTCGCACAACATCACATCTCACACACCACATCACAATCTCACATCTCACACAAAATCACATCTCACACACCACATCACAATCTCACATCTCACACTCGCACAACATCACATCTCACACACACACACACACACCACATCACAATCTCACATCTCATACAAAATCACATCTCACACACACACACCACATCACAATCTCACATCTCACACACACACATCACATCTCACACACCACATCACATGTCGATCTCACACATCACATCTCACACAACATCACATCTCACACAACATCACATCTCACACAACATCACATCTCACACAACATCACATCTCACACAACATCACATCTCACACAACATCACATCTCACACAACATCACATCTCACACAACATCACATCTCACACATCATCACATCTCACACAACATCACATCTCACACAACATCACATCTCACACACCATCACATCTCACACACACACCACATCACATCTCACACACACACCACATCACATCTCACACACACACCACATCACATCTCACACACACACCACATCACATCTCACACACACACCACATCACATCTCACACACACACACACCATCACATCTCGCACACACACACACACACAACATCACATCTCGCACACACACACACAACATCACATCTCGCACACACACACAACATCACATCTCGCACACACAACATCACATCTCGCACATCACATCTCACACGGACACTGGCGTAAGCTGATTTATTAAGCGTCTTGTCAGCGTGGTTTATACTTGCAGTGCCAGGTTAGTGGTTACACAGCTAACTCAATCAGCCATTATCAGTGTGAACGCACGTGTGCTCGAGGACCCGTTCCTCACGGAGAGCACAGGTGTGTAAACCTGACCCGTCACACTTCACACACACACACACACACACACCCTGAGGTCACGGCCAGTCTTCACACACAATGAAAATAATACACTGATGCATGATGGACATGAGTGTGAAACGTCTGAAAGGAAACTTACCTATGAATGAAATGGCTTCAGGGAAAAACTGAGAAAGGTTTTGGCTCCAGTGATCCGAGATGGGAATCTGTTTGTACTTGAATTCCCCGTCGTGTTCGAACATGTTGGGCAGATTGGGAGTCACGTTCAGGATGTACTTGATGTTGTACTTGCCCAGAACGTCCAAGTTGGTAGAGTCTTTGGCACAGCCCAGGTAGAGATACGGTAAGATCTGGACTGGGAACGCTGGCTGGTTACTGGGAATCGGGCTTCCCTCGGACTCGGTGGCGCTGCCCGGCTCGCGGTCCGACTCCCCGTCAGAACAGTCGGAGCTGATCCGGAGTCCACCCAGACCCAGGACGGAGGAGGGCGGAGAACTGCTGGGACACGAACAGTCCAAGCTCGTCTCGCAGTGCTCCGGGTACTCCGTCTGGAACTTGTTAAATCCTCCTAGAACAAGCCGGAGAACACACGACCATCAGAGGGAAAATCACACCATACAATGTTATTAGTATACTAAAATACTAACACAAGTCTCGTAATTACTAGTAATCCAAATAGCCACTAACATCTAATTTAGACACGGGTACATGTTTATTACACAATATTTTGTGTTCCAATTGTTATTAGTTACAGCAAAGGTCACTAGTCATGCTGACTAGTTATTATAAAACACATAACCAGTGAGATAAGAAGTGTTCCCAGTAAAACTGTAACGGCTGGAGTGTGAATAGTTAAAGGGTTAATAAATTCACCCAAAAATGATCATTCTGTAATCCTTTACTCATTCCAAAAAAACAAACAAAAGAGAGGCATTTTTCAGAACAACTTCTTTTGTTTTCCAGTCAGTCATTCAGGTTTGTAAATGAACTACTAATGTGTGAACTGCCGCTTTAATATCTGAACTTCAGATCATCATAAAACTCAAATGGCCAAAATTAACAATGGAATAGTTACTTGGCATAGTGGCAAAAGAATGAATACTAGTAGGCTATCTAATTAATAAGCACCAGTGAAACTGAAAAAAAAATACTATTTCCAATAAATAAATCCGAGTACACAGATTAATATTCTAACGGATTGAGTGTTAAACTGTTGGTCACGTGGTGAAGATCATGACTGACACTCGATGTGTATTTTGTGAATGGTGGCGAAACCGAGAATTACACAGTCAAACTCCATTTCCACGACAAAACGCTCGACGTGTGCGTATATTTGCTCGAAATATCGAATATAACGTGAATATTTATCACAAAGAGTCGAAGAGCGTCGTGATTCAGTCTTTTTGGCCGTTCATTCATGAATCGCTCGTTTTCCTTCAGAAAGACAACATGGCGGAGCCATTTTAGGCAATTAATTGAAAACATCTTTGTTTCTCCTTTTTTTAAGGGTTGTAGTCAAAACACACACAGAGAAAGACAAAAAATGTACACGTTAGCTATTTTAAGAGCAGTGAGTTTATACAAAATGCCTGACAGACTTGAAAGATTTCACGAAGCGAGCGCGCGGATGTATTCGCCAAACAGCTCGTAATGTGAACCAACTTTTCTCCGTTTAAAAGCAGAAGAGCGCGGACTTCAGCGGAGGAGCGATTTAATCCATTTCTGTGTCTCTCTCTCTCTCTCACACACACACACAGACAGAGAGAGAGAGAGAGAGAGAGAGAGAGAAAGCGTTTCGAGCTCTTGAAAGTTTTGAATGGCAAATGAACTCCTTGCCTTCCAGGTAATAGGCTTTGCACCCGTCGTCGCGGAGCTTGTGCATGAGGAGCCCGATCACGGAGCCTGAGCTGCCGCTCTCCGGACAGTCCGCGGTCGCCTCGTCGTACAGCAGAACCGTGTCCGTCTTACAGCGCCGCACGAACTTCTCCTGGTCCTCGTTGTTGGGGATGATGGATCGGATGGGCAGGTTGCCCTTCTTCAGCCTCCTCAGCATGAGCCCCGGGATGGCCAGGTTGATGGCGGACTCGATGTGTGCGGACTCGAAGAGCTCGTGTGTGCGGCAGTCGAGCAGCAGAAGCGCCCCGCCGGACTCCAGCTCATCCTGAAGCCATTCCGCGCTCTTGCTCGACATCATCATGATCACGCCGCTCCAGAGAGAGTGTTTCATGGGGGAGAACGGGCGAGGCTGCTGTGTGCGGCAGAACGAGGGGGAACGCGGCAGGGCGATCCGTCAGACGCGGCTCATGATCGCGATCCCTCCGCTCGCCTGGTTCTCTTCTTCTGATGGCTGTTTGACAGGCTGCAATAAAGCGAGCGCGTCATCACGCGAGGGGGAGGAGTCTGTGCTGGAGGATTTAAAGGCGCAGCGCCTCTGATTTTCCCTCGCAAAATAATGACGCCATTAACTCTTTCCTCGCCAGCTTTTTTACCTAGACTATTTTTGTTGATATATTTCTTTTAATATATCAAAAGAAAAAGAACAGAGCCTCTGCTTTAAAAAAATAAGATTTTATTCTAGCTTCATTCATTCTGTTTTTTTTAATTATTTTTTTATCAACACTTAAAATACAAAAAAAAGGTAAAAAGCTTTAAAAAAATCTAAAACTGAAATCTGATTTCAGGGGGCCTCCCCAGTCCCGGCGGGGCCTGGCCTGCCCTTTGAGTCACCAGTGCCCGTCCTGGACGAGCCTGTCTTAGATGTCTGCTACCCGACCTGAGCCTGATGGGTCCCGAAAAATTCACAGGTTTCGGGTCAGGTTCGGATTAATGTTTAATGAATAGCCTCGGGTTCGGGTTGGGTTTGTAACTAAGAAAAATTATATAGGCTTTACATATAGTTCGCGTGCCGTGCAGATGCGGCCTTACCTATGTTTCACCCGTTTCAATTGAAACAGGCCCCGCCCTCCAAGGGGAGCCCCAACAGACCAGCAAAATCCCATTCATTTTCTCCGTAGGATAATGATTTTCAGCCATAATGTCTAAACCATCCCAGGTAGATTGACCACGAGCTAAGAGGTTGTGAAATGAAAGTTTCTGCTCCTATAAAAGCCACAAGGTATGAAATCAACCTTGTTATTTGCGATCTTCTGGAGATATACTAGCCTACACTACCCACAATTCTAAGCAAAACACTGACGTCTCTGATTGGTAGAACTACATTTTTATCAATAGGCTACTGTTATCAAAAGTTATCGTTTTGTACATACATAACTCCTGAATGAAATAAAAATGTGTTTGGTCTGATTTTTAAAAAAATACTTGTAAACGGATTTGATTGGTTTGTCGATAGTGAGCGCGGAAATGCAGGTGATAAGCGGCCTTATGAAGCGAGTCATTGAGTCATTCATTCAAGCGATTCGTTCAAACGGCTGATTTATCAAGAATGAGGCGGTTGTTTAAGAATCTTCGACTCGATTCGTTCACTACGTTGAATCATTCAGTGATGAGAACTCGATCGCGAGTGTTGCTGTGAGACGCGCGGTGGTTCTGCTGTGATCTTTGTTTGGATTGGAATCATTTTCGCTGCTAAAATAGAACAAAAACAGTCAATATTTCGTCTAAAAAGTGACTTAATATTAATGACTTGTTTATTGATTGAAAGTCAATGGAACCAAAACTTTGATGCTTCAAAAAATGCATAAAAGTAATCTAATTGAATCGAGTGGTTTAATGCAAGTTTTCTGAAGAGACACAACTTTATATGATAAACAATTGTTTAGTTAAAGCAAAAGTTGAAAACATTATGAGCCATTCGACTCCCCATCTTCACCATGGCTTCACAACTCTCAGCTCTGAACTGTGTCGTGGAGTCTCGGTCTACTGAACATGTTTGGCATGTTGTTAAACACATGAATCTGTTGAATGCTTGTCATTTTCATTCCTGTCAGAAATGAAGTGTCCTTCCACCCTGACGAAGGTCTGTTACCACATCTGTCCTTCACTGCATCAGATGAGAGGGATCAGTGATGCCAGCTGAAAGAGAAAGTCATTTCACAGTTGGGAAAATCACACATCTGGAGTTATTATGACTCATGCACAGTAAGACTGAGAATACAGTAAATAGGGTCCATTTCATGTGGACTGCTGTACGGTAATGATGGCAGATCCTGCTGTGCTCGCGGCTGACGGGACACTGGCCCTTTAAGACTGTGTGTGTGTGTGTGTGTGTGTGTGTGTGTGTGTGTGTGAATGGATCAACCTCAGTTTACAAGTTTATCAACTCCCTTTCATTTATAATTCCCTTTCATCCATCCAGGAAAGGTCTGATTCTGTTAACCGGCTCTGTAACATCTGATGTTTAAAGATGAGCTGAAGGATTGAGCAGCAGAACTCTGTGTTACATGGGAGCGGCACAGGTGCATGATGGGAGCGGCACAGGTGCATGATGGGAGCGGCACAGGTGCATGATGGGAGTGGCACTGATGCATGATGGGAGCGGCACAGGTGCATGATGGGAGCGGCACAGGTGCATGATGGGAGCGGCACAGGTGCATGATGGGAGCGCGGCACTGGTGCATGATGGGAGCGGCACAGGTGCATGATGGGAGCGGCACTGGTGCATGATGGGAGCGGCACAGGGGCATGATGGGAGCGGCACAGGTGCATGATGGGAGCGGCACAGGTGCATGATGGGAGCGGCACTGATGCATGATGGGAGCGGCACAGGTGCATGATGGGAGCGGCACAGGTGCATGATGGGAGCGGCACAGGTGCATGATGGGAGCGGCACTGATGCATGATGGGAGCGGCACAGGTGCATGATGGGAGCGGCACTGGTGCATGATGGGAGCGGCACAGGTGCATGATGGGAGCGGCACTGGTGCATGATGGGAGCGGCACAGGTGCATGATGGGAGCGGCACTGGTGCATGATGGGAGCGGCACTGGTGCATGATGGGAGCGGCACTGGTGCATGATGGGAGCGCGGCACTGGTGCATGATGGGAGCGGCACAGGTGCATGATGGGAGCGGCACAGGTGCATGATGGGAGTGGCACTGATGCATGATGGGAGCGGCACAGGTGCATGATGGGAGCGGCACAGGTGCATGATGGGAGCGGCACAGGTGCATGATGGGAGCGCGGCACTGGTGCATGATATGAGCGGCACAGGTGCATGATGGGAGCGGCACTGGTGCATGATGGGAGCGGCACAGGGGCATGATGGGAGCGGCACAGGTGCATGATGGGAGCGGCACTGATGCATGATGGGAGCGGCACTGGTGCATGATGGGAGCGGCACTGGTGCATGATGGGAGCGGCACTGGTGCATGATGGGAGCGGCACAGGTGCATGATGGGAGCGGCACAGGTGCATGATGGGAGCGGCACTGATGCATGATGGGAGCGGCACAGGTGCATGATGGGAGCGGCACAGGTGCATGATGGGAGCGGCACTGGTGCATGATGGGAGGGGCACTGATGCATGATGGGAGCGGCACTGATGCATGATGGGAGCGGCACTGGTGCATGATGGGAGCGGCACTGGTGCATGATGGGAGCGGCACAGGTGCATGATGGGAGCGGCACAGGTGCATGATGGGAGCGGCACAGGTGCATGATGGGAGCGGCACTGATGCATGATGGGAGCGGCACAGGTGCATGATGGGAGCGGCACAGGTGCATGATGGGAGCGGCACTGGTGCATGATGGGAGCGGCACAGGTGCATGATGGGAGCGGCACAGGTGCATGATGGGAGCGGCACTGATGCATGTTGGGAGCGGCACAGGTGATGCATGATGGGAGCGGCACTGCTGCATGATGGGAGCGGCACAGGTGCATGATGGGAGCGGCACAGGTGAGCGGCACTGGTGCATGATGGGAGCGGCACAGGTGAGCGGCACAGGTGAGCGGCACTGCTGCATGATGGGAGGGGCCCTGATGCATGATGGGAGCGGCACTGCTGCATGATGGGAGCGGCACAGGTGCATGATGAGAGCGGCACAGGTGCATGATGGGAGCGGCACAGGTGAGCGGCACTGGTGCATGATGGGAGCGGCACAGGTGCATGATGGGAGCGGCACTGATGCATGTTGGGAGCGGCACAGGTGATGCATGATGGGAGCGGCACTGCTGCATGATGGGAGCGGCACAGGTGCATGATGGGAGGGGCCCTGATGCATGATGGGAGCGGCACTGCTGCATGATGGGAGCGGCACAGGTGAGCGGCACTGGTGCATGATGGGAGCGGCACAGGTGCATGATGGGAGCGGCACTGGTGCATGATGGGAGCGGCACTTCTGCATGATGGGAGCGGCACTGGTGCATGATGGAAGCGGCACTGCTGCATGATGGGAGCGGCACAGGTGCATGATGGGAGCGGCACAGGTGCATGATGGGAGCGGCACAGGTGCATGATGGGAGCGGCACTGGTGCATGATGGGAGCGGCAGTGTGTAAAATATGGACAAACTCAAACATTGGGTTAAAAATTTAATAAAAAAATGTAACCCAATGGCTGTTTGTCCATATTTGACACAAAATTGGGTTAAAACAACTCAGCATTATTAGAGTGAGTTTATGAGATGAAACTGAGGGTTTAAACTCTTCATAAGCTCTTCTTCTGCAGAATCAGTGAAAGGCTGTTTTTCTGTTTTGTGAGCGAGTGGAAACATCATTGCGTGGGCCGATCGGGGGGGAAAGGCCTGGATTCCCAGACAAACATGAACCCGACACTCGCCGAGGGACAGGAAACAGGAAATGATGCGTAGCTTCAGTGTTCATGAGGGACGAGGATCTTGGATAAAACATCGGTCACAGAAGGAGATCTCAGGTCTACAGCTCCTGTCAATCACTCACTGCAGGGTCATGTGACATCCAGCTACGCCTCTGTAAACCAAATGGGTGGAGCCTGACCTAATCAGGTGCAGGGTGTGGCTGAACAACCAAGCTCCACCCACTGCCTCTCTTAAACCCCGCCCCTTTCCCACAATCCACTGCAGGCTCGCATTCAGCTCCGCCTCCACACAATCCACCGAGTTACGCCCTACTCTTTTCTTTGAATGGACCCTTTCCACATTCCTGGGCTTCTCAGAAGCAGAAGTCGTCACAGCTGTGTAACTATAGTGGTGAACCGTAACCACCATAAATATAATGTTTGTATTCCCATTTGCTCCAATAATTGCACAATAGCTTTTCTTTGACTTTTCTATTGATATTGATTAGGTTGGTCAGAATCCCTCACACAGCAGCAGTAATTAATGACACAGAATATAGTTATAATTTTGTCAAAATTTAAAAAAATGAAAATAACTTTGTTAGATTAAAATGTTAAGAACTTTGAAAACTTCTCATTTTCCGTTACATCGCAGTTTTAAACTGTTCATGCTGTTAGTTTTCTGGAGGAACTGTTACAGTATCCCGACGTTATCATTCTTTATTATGATTATTAACGTGGTGTTCAGCCGGCAAGAGTATTTGTATATAATGACGTTAAACTTTATAACTTACATGGTTTCATGTCTCTCGTGTCATCGTACACACACATAAACACTGAATCTAAATCAATATTTCATATCCACTTTTACGCATTTACAAGCGAGTAGCATGTGGAATCCTGTGACGCTAACCCTAACTGCAGTTTAGTCAAATAAACTATTTCAGGATGATTCAGGAATATTTTTGCAGTAATGACCAGTTGACTGTACATTATGCTTTATTCCATAATGCAGTTTATTAAGACTTAAAGACAATTTTTCTTTATAGCCGAAAATTGGAAATTTACTTTAAAAAATATGGAAGCTTGTTTCTGTGATGGAATAATCATTTTTAAAAAGTTAATTGCGACTTTATATCTCACAATTTTCTCACGCAATTCCGAGTTTATATGTCACAATAGCAAAGCTTACATCTAAACTCGGAATTGCGAGAAGAAAGGCAGAATCCATAAAAACCATTGTTGAAATGTAAAAAAGAGAAAGGCCCTCCTGAAACATCAAAGTTACCGTTTCACATACTGTACGCGAGTGAGCGCTGAACTCGGACACACACTCGATCGGGGAAAGGCCTCCAGATGTTCTGGCCATAAAGACCCAGAGAAACACATGTGCAGAATGAGGCAGATACACACTCCGCTTTTCTTCAGTCACAGAACACACACACACACACACACACACACACACACACACACACTGCACCAGCGGAGAGTCACTGCCATGTGTAATTAAAGACCTGATGTCGTTATCTGGAAGTGTGAGGCTCGGTCCCGTCCGGCACAGACTCCAGCCCCAGACAGGAAGGAAAAAGAGTGTGTGTGTGTGTGTGTGTGTTGACCAGTGTTACGCTTTAGTGAGTCTGTTCTCAGCTCAGCTGAACTACAGAGGAAAATATCACGGCAAACACACACTCATTCGGTCTGACGGGTGATTTCTGGAGATGTGGGATTCAGTTATTTTAAAACTACGAGCTGTGTTGAGGAGTGAACAAAGCCACTGTACACATTACACAAAGATTACGGTAACACTTTTATAATATGGTTCGCTAGCTAACATTAGTTCACTACCTTAGTTGACATGAGCTAAGAATAACTAATACTTCTACAGCATTTATTAATCTTAGTTAATATTAAGTTCAACATTTACTAATGCTTGAATTAAATGAATCAAAATCAAAGGTTGTATTTGTTAACATTAGTTAATGCACTGTGAACTAACATAAACAATGAACGGCTGTATTTTTAACTAACATTAACAAAGATTAATAAATACTGTAACAAATGTTTTGTTAAATGTTAGTTAATACATTAATGTCAACTAATGAACCTTATTGTAAAGATTAAAAAAAGTAACAGTACATTAAAGCGGAGTAGTTGCTTCACACTCGTCATGAGCTCCAGAGGCGAGTATAACGCCCCGCCCCCAAACTCACACTATTGGCTGAGTCAATGTTGCTGCTTCAGGCTGTTCAATAGCAGCAGAGTATTTTATCGCTGTATTTACATGATTCAGGGAAACCAACCAATGAATGAACAGACATGACTGTAAAGCGCAGCCCTGACATTACATAATAAAACATTACATATTAGCTGATACTATATTTTACAGTAACATACAGAAAGAAGAACACAGTAAGCAACACGTGTTAAATAAACACATTTACTGGCATTTTAATGGACAAAATTAAGTGTTTAGTTACACCGGGAAATGAGACAGTATGACTCAAAATAGCAAACTTGAAAAAGAAAATGACAGTTCGAAAGTTCAGGACAAACTAATGCAAGTAAAGGAGGAAGGCTGCATGTTTAGATTTCTCTTCTCTTCTCAGATTTCAGTTTCAGTTTGTGGTTTTGAGGATGGATTACAGTAGAGCCGATGCTTATTCCACACTCAGCACAAACACACACTGCTGTTCAACACACAATCCTGCATCACACACACTGCTGTTCAACACACAACCCTCCATCACACACACACAGAACCTGCACAGAACATCTGCCGCCTGTAACACACACTGTTCTGATGTGATCGCTGTTATCGCTGTGGATCGGGACGCTGGTCTGTGATCTGGAGACTCTGAGCTCGATGTTTAGATCCGTTCTGACGCTGGATCTCCACACACTCCTGCAGTTTGTCCTCGGTCAGAGTCAGACGCTGCTCCAGAATGGCCACCGTCTACAAAACAAGAGCAGGACAGGCATGAGATCCACTGAGTGACCCTTACAGACAGATATATCCAGTAATTAAATTCATACATGAAAACTGTTTTTTTTTTTTTTTGAAAAAAGCATAAAGCTAACCCTCAGTGGGGTGTTAGAAAGATCGTACAACTTCACATAGATTATCCAACATGTAATCTCAGTGATAGAGTGTGTATGGAGAACAGGGAGTGGTTTTGAATTTTTGCACTAATTAATTTGTCTGTAGGGTAGTGCACCACTGAGTCAGGTAGTCAAAGAAAGAAGCAAATAAAGGGAGAACACGGAGACGTGTGGATGTGTATGAGCTTTAGTGTGTGTGAACCGTAAGATCAGGCCTGTACTGGGAGCCAGTATGGGAAACAGTGGAAGACAAACACACACATTGATGCACTGGTGTGGAGGCGGCCATCGCTGTGACATCATACCGTGGAGAAGCAGTGAGTGAGTGTGTGTGTGAGTGAGTGTGTGTTTCTGCAGATGGTTCCAATAAACCAGGAGGAAACCTAAAGTATGTTTCCATAGTACAATAATCTCTCAGTGTCAAAAAAGCAAGCAGAATCAAGGTCATGTCATGAAGAATCACATTTTCCTCATGCCTTGATAATGTTCTATGCAAAGATGATAGCAAATCATAATAGTGGGTATTTATAATAAGGTCTTAAAGGGCAAGTGGCACTAAAACACACAGTAAAAAAGTGCATCATTGTTTGAGAAGCTAATGTTTTAAAGTAGCTTCCCATTACTGAGCTACAAGAACAGAAATGAAGCAAAAAAAATGCAGTAGAAAGAGTGAGTGAGGGAAAGACACTGAGACTCGAGCGTGGGAGGGAGTTATGATCCTCGTCACAGGAATGCATGAATGGAATCTATTTCGGCCCCCAAACAGATGTGCTGTTCTCCTCGCACACAATCCCTGATTATGAGGAGGAATACGAGTCTCTCATTCGTGAGGCAGAAACACCACATCCACTGTGTGTGTCGGAAGCAGACCGAGATGAGAAACGAGGAGAGTGTGTGAGTGAAGAACACACACATTAACGTGCTGAGGGGGCGGAGCTAAAGAGCCAGCATTCACAACAACACGAGCGGTTCCTCAAAACCAGCTCACGCCCGAGATCAGCCACTAACACTATCACTATCACATACTATCACTAACACTTTCACTATCACTATCACTATCACTATCACTATCACTATCACATACTATCACTATCACATACTATCACTATCACTTACAGTATCACTAACAAATTATACAATGAAATTATACAATGAAATCATAATTTGAATCAATAAATGTATCAAGTCAGTAAATGAGAAACAAAAGAAAACTAATCAAAAGTGTAGTGCAGATCAGTAAAGTGTAGACTATGTGTAATGCACAAGAAGACAAAAAGGAGTAGAATAGTGCTGCTGCTGCCAGCCAGAAGGCCAGAGCAAAACAGAGACGCGCAGCCCAGAGCAGAGAGAGAACAACTGGCAGGAGATGCTTTTAAACAGTCCCGCCCATCAGCTACTGTCAGTTGGACCGAAAACAGACAGCTCCCCCTTCAGATTGGGGGGAGAGAGACGGCCCAAACATATTCTGTTCATGGTGGAGTGAGCACACCCAGCACGGCCAAGCCGGGCGTGACACTAACACTTTCACTATCACTATCACATACTATCACATACTATCACTAACACTATCACATACTATCACTATCACATACTATCACTATCACTAACACTATTACATACTATCATTATCACTATCACTAACACTATCACTAACACTTTCACTATCACTATCACATACTATCACATACTATCACTAACACTATCACATACTATCACTATCACATACTATCACTAACACTATTACATACTATCATTATCACTATCACTAACACTATCACTAACACTTTCACTATCACCATCACATACTATCACTATCACTAATCCTATCACATACTATTACTAACACTATCACTAACCCTGACACTAACACTATTACTATCACATACTATCATTATCACTATCACTCACACTTTCACTATCACTCACACTATCACTATCACTAACACTATCACTCACACTTTCACTTTCACTATCACCATCACATACTATCACTATCACTAACACTATCACATACTATCACTATCACTAACACTATCACTATCACATACTATCACTATCACTAACACTATTACATACTATCATTATCACTATCACTAACACTATCACTAACACTTTCACTATCACTAATCCTATCACTTACTATCACGAACACTATCACTAACCCTAACACTAACACTATTACTATTACATTCTATCACTAACACTATCACTATCACTAACACTATCACTATCACATACTATCACTATCACTATCACATACTATCATTATCACTATCACTAACACTTTCACTATCACTAATCCTATCACATACTATTACTAACACTATCACTAACCCTGACACTAACACTATTACTATCACATACTATCATTATCACTATCACTCACACTTTCACTATCACTCACACTATCACTATCACTAACACTATCACTCACACTTTCACTATCACTAACATTATCACATACTATCACTATCACTAACACACACTATCACATAATATCACTATCACTATCACTATCACATACTATCACTATCACTATCACATACTATCACTATCACTATCACATACTATCACTATCACTAACACTATCACTATCACATACTATCATTATCACTATCACTAACACTTTCACTATCACTCACACTATCACATACTATTACTATCACTATCACTAACACTTTCACTATCACTCACACTATCACATACTATTACTATCACTATCACTAACACTTTCACTATCACAACACTAAGCCCCTTTCACACAGCACATTGAACCCGGGAAATTGCCGGCAAATTGCCGGAACGCCTTCTGTGTGAACGCAAACACAACCCGGGTTTGATGCCGGGATCGATTCCGGGTTGGGGACCTAGTAACATTGCCGTGTTCAGTTCCGGAACGCGCGCTGTGTGAACAAAAGCCGTAATAATGCCGTGTCGTAGTGATGACGCTGAAGCCGGGATCGTTCGCCAGCTGTGAAATGGTACGTAGCCTAATGCGCAATTTTATGATCGAATCAGAGAAATAAATGCACAAGCGTGGTTTCTCGAGAGAGAAATCGCAGCTCATAAGCAAACTTAAGACGCTGCTGAGACATTACAAGTCACATCGATGTCACGTGTCTTTCCGGGACATACACGGGTCGTGTGTGAACGCGCTCTCTGATTCCGGAAAATCACTGGCAGTGTGAATGAACCAAAATCAAACGAACCCGGGTCAAATCCCGGGTCAATGTATCCGTGTAATTTCCGTAATCTCTGTGTGAAAGGGGCTATACTATCACTATCACTATCACATACTATCATTATCACTATCACTTTCACTATCACTAATCCTAACACATACTATCACGAACACGATCACTAACCCTAACACTAACACTATTACTATCACATACTATCATTATCACTATCACTCACACTAACACTATCACTCACACTAACACTATCACTAACACTAACACTATCACTCACACTTTCACTATCACTCACACTAACACTATCACTCACACTATCACTAACACTATCACTCACACTCACACTAACACTATCACTCACACTTTCACTATCACTCACACTAACACTATCACTCACACTATCACTATCACTAACACTCACACTAACACTATCACTCACACTATCACTATCACTAACACTATTACTATCACATACTATCATTATCACTTTCACTAACACTTTCACTATCACTCACACTAACACTATCACTCACACTATCACTAACACTATCACTCACACTCACACTAACACTATCACTATCACTCACACTTTCACTATCACTCACACTAACACTATCACTCACACTATCACTATCACTATCACTCACACTAACACTATCACTCACACTATCACTATCACTAACACTATTACTATCACATACTATCATTATCACTTTCACTAACACTAACACTTTCACTATCACTCACACTATCACTATCACATACTATCACTATCACTAACACTATCACATACTATCATTATCACTATCACTCACACTATCACATACTATCACTATCACTATCACATACTATCATTATCACTATCACTATCACTCACAGTTTCACTATCACTCACACTATCACTAACACTCACACTATCACTAACACTGTCACATACTATCACTAACACTATCACATACTATCACTATCACATACTATCACTATCACTCACACTATCACTAACACTATCACTATCACATACTATCATTATCACTATCACTAACACTATCACTATCACTCACACTATCACATACTATCACTATCACTAATCCTATCACATACTATCACTAACACTATCACTAACCTTAACACTATTACTATCACATACTATCATTATCACTAACACTTTCACTATCACTCACACTATCACTAACACACACTATCACAAACAATATCACTAACACTCTCACTCACACTATCACTAACACACACTATCACAAACACTATCACTAACACTCTCACTATCACTCACACTATCACTCACACTAACACTATCACTCACACTCACACTATCACTAACACTATCACTAACACTCACACTATCACTCACACTAACACTATCACTCACACTCACACTCACACTCACACTATCACTAACACTCTCACTATCACTAACACTCACACTATCACTCACACTAACACTATCACTAACACTCACTATCACTAACATTATCACTAACACTCACACTATCACTCACACTATCACTATCACTAACACTCACACTATCACTAACACTCTCACTATCACTCTCTCACTCTCACTCTCACTAACACTAACACTATCACTATCACTCACACTATCACTAACACTCACTATCACTAACATTATCACTATCACTATCACTATCACTAACACTCACACTATCACTCACACTATCACTAACACTCACACTCTCACTATCACTCACACTATCACTAACACTCTCACTATCACTAACACTCACACTATCACTATCACTCACACTATCACTAACACTCACACTATCACTATCACTCACACTATCACTAACACTCACACTCACTATCACTATCACTCACACTATCACTCACACTCACACTATCACTCACACTCACACTCACACTCACACTAACACTCACACTCACACTATCACTAACACTCACACTATAACTCACACTATCACTAACACTATCACTAACACTCACACTATCACTATCACTCACACTATCACTAACACTCTCACTATCACTAACACTCACACTATCACTCACACTATCACTAACACTATCACTAACACTCACACTATCACTAACACTCACACTATCACTCACACTATCACTAACACTCACACTCACTATCACTATCACTCACACTCACACTATCACTCACACTATCACTCACACTAACACTATCACTCACACTCACACTATCACTATCACTAACACTATCACTAACACTCACACTATCACTCACACTAACACTATCACTCACACTCACACTCACACTATCACTAACACTCTCACTATCACTAACACTCACACTATCACTCACACTAACACTATCACTAACACTCACTATCACTAACATTATCACTAACACTCACACTATCACTCACACTATCACTATCACTAACACTCACACTATCACTAACACTCTCACTATCACTCTCTCACTCTCACTCTCACTAACACTAACACTATCACTATCACTCACACTATCACTAACACTCACTATCACTAACATTATCACTATCACTATCACTATCACTAACACTCACACTATCACTCACACTATCACTAACACTCACACTCTCACTATCACTCACACTATCACTAACACTCTCACTATCACTAACACTCACACTATCACTAACACTCACACTCACTATCACTATCACTCACACTATCACTCACACTATCACTATCACTCACACTCACACTCACACTATCACTAACACTCACACTATCACTATCACTCACACTATCACTAACACTCTCACTATCACTAACACTCACACTATCACTCACACTATCACTAACACTATCACTAACACTCTCACTATCACTCACACTATCACTCACACTATCACTAACACTCACACTCACTATCACTATCACTCACACTCACACTATCACTCACACTCACACTCACACTATCACTATCACTAACACTCACACTAACACTATCACTAACACTCTCACTATCACTAACACTCACACTATCACTCACACTATCACTAACACTATCACTAACACTCTCACTATCACTCACACTATCACTAACACTCACACTATCACTATCACTCACACTATCACTAACACTCACACTCACTATCACTCACACTCACACTATCACTCACACTATCACTAACACTCACACTATCACTCACACTATCACTAACACTATCACTATCACTAACACTCACACTATCACTATCACTATCACTCACACTATAAATAACACTCACACTATCACTATCACTCACACTCACACTATCACTAACACTCACACTATCACTCACACTATCACTAACACTATCACTAACACTCTCACTATCACTCACACTATCACTAACACTCACTATCACTCACACTATCACTCACACTATCACTAACACTCTCACTATCACTAACACTCACACTATCACTCACACTCACTAACACTATCACTAACACTCTCACTATCACTCACACTATCACTAACACTCACACTATCACTCACACTATCACTAACACTCACACTCACTATCACTCACACTCACACTATCACTAACACTCACACTATCACTATCACTCACACTATCACTAACACTCACACTATCACTCACACTATCACTAACACTATCACTAACACTATCACTAACACTCTCACTATCACTCACACTATCACTAACACTCACTATCACTCACACTATCACTCACACTATCACTCACACTATCACTAACACTCTCACTATCACTAACACTCACACTATCACTCACACTCTCACTATCACTCACACTATCACTCACACTCACACTATCACTCACACTAACACTAACACTAACACTATCACTATCACTCACACTAACACTAACACTCACACTATCACTCACACTATCACTCACACTATCACTATCACTCACACTCACACTATCACTCACACTAACACTCACACTATCACTATCACTCACACTATCACTAACACTCACACTATCACTAACACTCACACTCACTATCACTCACACTATCACTCACACTATCACTACACTCTCACTATCACTAACACTCACACTATCACTCACACTATCACTAACACTATCACTAACACTCTCACTCACACTATCACTAACACTCACACTATCACTATCACTCACACTATCACTCACACTCACTATCACTCACACTCACACTATCACTCACACTATCACTAACACTATCACTAACACTATCACTAACACTCTCACTATCACTCACACTATCACTAACACTCACACTATCACTATCACTCACACTATCACTAACACTCACACTCACTATCACTCACACTCACACTATCACTCACACTATCACTAACACTCACACTATCACTCACACTATCACTAACACTATCACTATCACTATCACTCACACTATCACTATCACTCACACTATAAATAACACTCACACTATCACTATCACTCACACTATCACTAACACTCACACTATCACTCACACTATCACTAACACTATCACTAACACTCTCACTATCACTCACACTATCACTAACACTCACTATCACTCACACTATCACTCACACTATCACTAACACTCTCACTATCACTAACACTCACACTATCACTCACACTCACTAACACTATCACTAACACTCTCACTATCACTCACACTATCACTAACACTCACACTATCACTCACACTATCACTAACACTCACACTCACTATCACTCACACTCACACTATCACTAACACTCACACTATCACTATCACTCACACTATCACTAACACTCACACTATCACTCACACTATCACTAACACTATCACTAACACTATCACTAACACTATCACTAACACTCTCACTATCACTCACACTATCACTAACACTCACTATCACTCACACTATCACTCACACTATCACTCACACTATCACTAACACTCTCACTATCACTAACACTCACACTATCACTCACACTCTCACTATCACTCACACTATCACTCACACTCACACTATCACTCACACTCACACTAACACTATCACTCACACTAACACTAACACTCACACTATCACTCACACTATCACTCACACTATCACTATCACTCACACTCACACTATCACTATCACTCACACTAACACTCACACTATCACTATCACTCACACTATCACTAACACTCACACTATCACTAACACTCACACTCACTATCACTCACACTATCACTCACACTATCACTAACACTCTCACTATCACTAACACTCACACTATCACTCACACTATCACTAACACTATCACTAACACTCTCACTCACACTATCACTAACACTCACACTATCACTATCACTCACACTATCACTCACACTCACTATCACTCACACTCACACTATCACTCACACTCACACTATCACTATCACTCACACTATCACTAACACTCACACTCACTATCACTCACACTATCACTCACACTATCACTCACACTATCACTCACACTAACACTAACACTCACACTATCACTATCACTCACACTATCACTCACACTCACACTATCACTCACACTATCACTATCACTAACACTCACACTATCACTAACACTCACACTATCACTATCACTCACACTATCACTAACACTCACACTCACACTCACTATCACTCACACTATCACTCACACTCACACTAACACTAACACTATCACTCACACTATCACTCACACTATCTCTATCACTCACACTATCTCTATCACTCACACTATCACTCACACTAACACTCACACTCACACTATCACTATCACTCACACTAACACTCACACTATCACTATCACTAACACTCTCACTCTCACTCTCACTATCACTAACACTCACACTGTCACTAACACTATCACTCACACTCACACTCACACTATCACTATCACTCACACTAATCACTCACACTCACAACTATCACTATCACTACGACTCATCTGTTGCTTTACTAAAACCCTCATGCTTCCCTCGGGTCATTTTTTTTTTTATTGAGTGTTCATCAGAGGGGTCCAAGACCCTAGGACATTTGTCCCACTTGAACCATGAATACACACAAAAAAAACTGAAGGGATTCGAGGAGTTGTGGTTGAAATTTAAAAACAAATCATTCCCTTGCGGGTCAATTTGACACCCTTAGGAATGAATGGAATGCGAGGAATGCTTCAGTAAATTCAAAAAATTCTAACTAAAAATGCTAAAACTTTACCTAAAAATGATTTTATAATGTCTACATGTGTATTTGAATGCACACTGAAAGTGAACTGACTTTATGACCCAGCGGAACAGCTCATTTGCTTATCTTATATTATTATTTTTTCACAAGAGGTCGGCAAAGACTACCAATGTAAGATATTTTTAGCTGAATTAAAAGGGTTATGCATGAAATTGTGAGTTATTTTAAGTTGAAAGAATGTGAGGAATGTGTTTAACTTACTATTTATTTATTGATCAAATCTAGTAATTTAAAACTAAATAAAATAAAAATAAAATAAAATATTGCAAAAATAAATTGCAGCAACATATTGTCACATATTAGGGATGGAAATCAATTAAAATCTTAATATTCTTTAATCAGATCATTTCATAATAAATGCATTCAGTTCCAAGAAAACAAAATATTAGGTCCATGACACAGTTACGAAACCGCTACGTCCAATTGAACAGATTTATTTAAACCAAGACCAATCAGAAATCTGTCTCAGGGACTGATCCCAAAAATCTGTTTAAAGTTAAAAGTTTAAAGTTTAAGAACGGGGAATTGATCATGATTTCTGGGTCACACACAGAGCGGATGGGGTTTGATGGGGTTCAGCTCGGGACTCTTACACAGCCACATCGAGAACCCATTTCTGAACAGTTTCTGTTGCATCTGGGACTACCGTCGTACGGGAAAGGCTGTCCTCAAACTGCAGACACACACATATTCAGAGCACAGAATCGTCTAGAATAACAAACACTGGGATGATGTGTCAGTCAGACTGGCAGATGAAGTATGATTCACTCCATAGATCGTGTTCACGGAGCTTTACACTCAACACTGTGTGTGTGTGCTGATCTCAGACCTGTGTGTGTGTGTATGTGTGTGTGTGTGTTGATCTCAGACCTGTGTGTGTGTGTGCTGATCTCAGACCTGTGTGTGTGTGTGCTGATCTCAGACCTGTGTGTGTGTGTGTGTGTTGATCTCAGACCTGTGTGTGTGTGTGTGTGTGTGTGTGTTGATCTCAGACCTGTGTGTGTGTGTGTTGATCTCAGACCTGTGTGTGTGTGTGCTGATCTCAGACCTGTATGTGTGTGTGCTGATCTCAGACCTGTGTGTGTGTGTGTGTGTGTGTGTGTGTGTGTGTGTGTGTGTGTGTTGATCTCAGACCTGTGTGTGTGTGTTGATCTCAGACCTGTGTGTGCTGATCTCAGACCTGTGTGTGTGTGTTGATCTCAGACCTGTGTGTGTGTGTTGATCTCAGACCTGTGTGTGTTGATCTCAGACCTGTGTGTGTGTGTTGATCTCAGACCTGTGTGTGTGTGTTGATCTCAGACCTGTGTGTGTGTGTGTGTGTGTGTTGATCTCAGACCTGTGTGTGTGTGTTGATCTCAGACCTGTGTGTGTGTGCTGATCTCAGACCTGTGTGTGTGTGTTGATCTCAGACCTGTGTGTGTGTGTTGATCTCAGACCTGTGTGTGTGTGCTGATCTCAGACCTGTGTGTGTGTGTTGATCTCAGACCTGTGTGTGTGTGTGTTGATCTCAGACCTGTGTGTGTGTGCTGATCTCAGACCTGTGTGTGTGTGCTGATCTCAGACCTGTGTGTGTGTGTTGATCTCAGACCTGTGTGTGTGTGTTGATCTCAGACCTGTGTGTGTGTGCTGATCTCAGACCTGTGTGTGTGTGCTGATCTCAGACCTGTGTGTGTGTGTTGATCTCAGACCTGTGTGTGTGTGTTGATCTCAGACCTGTGTGTGTGTGTTGATCTCAGACCTGTGTGTGTGTGTTGATCTCAGACCTGTGTGTGTGTGCTGATCTCAGACCTGTGTGTGTGTGTTGATCTCAGACATGTGTGTGTGTGTGCTGATCTCAGACCTGTGTGTGTGTGCTGATCTCAGACCTGTGTGTGTGTGCTGATCTCAGACCTGTGTGTGTGTGTTGATCTCAGACCTGTGTGTGTGTGTGCTGATCTCAGACCTGTGTGTGTGTGCTGATCTCAGACCTGTGTGTGTGTGCTGATCTCAGACCTGTGTGTGTGTGTTGATCTCAGACGTGTGTGTGTGTGCTGATCTCAGACCTGTGTGTGTGTGCTGATCTCAGACCTGTGTGTGTGTGTTGATCTCAGACCTGTGTGTGTGTGTGCTGATCTCAGACCTGTGTGTGTGTGCTGATCTCAGACCTGTGTGTGTGTGCTGATCTCAGACCTGTGTGTGTGTGTTGATCTCAGACCTGTGTGTGTGTGTTGATCTCAGACCTGTGTGTGTGTGCTGATCTCAGACCTGTGTGTGTGTGTTGATCTCAGACATGTGTGTGTGTGTGCTGATCTCAGACCTGTGTGTGTGTGCTGATCTCAGACCTGTGTGTGTGTGCTGATCTCAGACCTGTGTGTGTGTGTTGATCTCAGACCTGTGTGTGTGTGTGCTGATCTCAGACCTGTGTGTGTGTGCTGATCTCAGACCTGTGTGTGTGTGTTGATCTCAGACCGTGTGTGTGTGTGCTGATCTCAGACCTGTGTGTGTGTGCTGATCTCAGACCTGTGTGTGTGTGTTGATCTCAGACCTGTGTGTGTGTGTGCTGATCTCAGACCTGTGTGTGTGTGCTGATCTCAGACCTGTGTGTGTGTGTTGATCTCAGACATGTGTGTGTGTGTGTTGATCTCAGACCTGTGTGTGTGCTGATCTCAGACCTGTGTGTGTGCTGATCTCAGACCTGTGTGTGTGTGCTGATCTCAGACCTGTGTGTGTGTGTTGATCTCAGACCTGTGTGTGTGTGCTGATCTCAGACCTGTGTGTGTGTGCTGATCTCAGACCTGTGTGTGTGTGCTGATCTCAGACGTGTGTGTGTGTGCTGATCTCAGACCTGTGTGTGTGTGTTGATCTCAGACCTGTGTGTGTGTGTGCTGATCTCAGACCTGTGTGTGTGTGCTGATCTCAGACCTGTGTGTGTGTGTGCTGATCTCAGACCTGTGTGTGTGTGTTGATCTCAGACCTGTGTGTGTGTGCTGATCTCAGACCTGTGTGTGTGTGCTGATCTCAGACCTGTGTGTGTGTGTGCTGATCTCAGACCTGTGTGTGTGTGTTGATCTCAGACCCTGTGTGTGTGTGTTGATCTCAGACCTGTGTGTGTGTGTGCTGATCTCAGACCTGTGTGTGTGTGTTGATCTCAGACCTGTGTGTGTGTGTGCTGATCTCAGACCTGTGTGTGTGTGCTGATCTCAGACCTGTGTGTGTGTGTTGATCTCAGACCTGTGTGTGTGTGTGCTGATCTCAGACCTGTGTGTGTGTGCTGATCTCAGACCTGTGTGTGTGTGTTGATCTCAGACCTGTGTGTGTGTGCTGATCTCAGACCTGTGTGTGTGTGTTGATCTCAGACGTGTGTGTGTGTGCTGATCTCAGACCTGTGTGTGTGTGTTGATCTCAGACCTGTGTGTGTGTGTTGATCTCAGACCTGTGTGTGTGTGTGTTGTGTGTGTGCTGATCTCAGACCTGTGTGTGTGTGCTGATCTCAGACCTGTGTGTGTGTGTGCTGATCTCAGACGTGTGTGTGTGTGCTGATCTCAGACCTGTGTGTGTGTGTTGATCTCAGACCTGTGTGTGTGTGTGCTGATCTCAGACGTGTGTGTGTGTGTTGATCTCAGACCTGTGTGTGTGTGTTGATCTCAGACCTGTGTGTGTGTGTTGATCTCAGACCTGTGTGTGTGTTGATCTCAGACCTGTGTGTGTGTGTTGATCTCAGACCTGTGTGTGTGTGTTGATCTCAGACCTGTGTGTGTCGTGTGTGTGTGTGTTGATCTCAGACCTGTGTGTGTGTGTTGATCTCAGACCTGTGTGTGTGTGCTGATCTCAGACCTGTGTGTGTGTGTTGATCTCAGACCTGTGTGTGTGTGTTGATCTCAGACCTGTGTGTGTGTGCTGATCTCAGACCTGTGTGTGTGTGTTGATCTCAGACCTGTGTGTGTGTGTGTTGATCTCAGACCTGTGTGTGTGTGCTGATCTCAGACCTGTGTGTGTGTGCTGATCTCAGGACCTGTGTGTGTGTGTTGATCTCAGACCTGTGTGTGTGTGTTGATCTCAGACCTGTGTGTGTGTGCTGATCTCAGACCTGTGTGTGTGTGCTGATCTCAGACCTGTGTGTGTGTGTTGATCTCAGACCTGTGTGTGTGTGTTTGATCTCAGACCTGTGTGTGTGTGTTGATCTCAGACCTGTGTGTGTGTGTTGATCTCAGACCTGTGTGTGTGTGTGCTGATCTCAGACCTGTGTGTGTGTGTTGATCTCAGACCTGTGTGTGTGGTGTGCTGATCTCAGACCTGTGTGTGTGTGCTGATCTCAGACCTGTGTGTGTGTGCTGATCTCAGACCTGTGTGTGTGTGTTGATCTCAGACCTGTGTGTGTGTGTGCTGATCTCAGACCTGTGTGTGTGTGCTGATCTCAGACCTGTGTGTGTGTGCTGATCTCAGACCTGTGTGTGTGTGTTGATCTCAGACGTGTGTGTGTGTGCTGATCTCAGACCTGTGTGTGTGTGCTGATCTCAGACCTGTGTGTGTGTGTTGATCTCAGACCTGTGTGTGTGTGTGCTGATCTCAGACCTGTGTGTGTGTGCTGATCTCAGACCTGTGTGTGTGTGCTGATCTCAGACCTGTGTGTGTGTGTTGATCTCAGACCTGTGTGTGTGTGTTGATCTCAGACCTGTGTGTGTGTGTGCTGATCTCAGACCTGTGTGTGTGTGTGTTGATCTCAGGACATGTGTGTGTGTGTGCTGATCTCAGACCTGTGTGTGTGTGCTGATCTCAGACCTGTGTGTGTGTGCTGATCTCAGACCTGTGTGTGTGTGTGTTGATCTCAGACCTGTGTGTGTGTGTGCTGATCTCAGGACCTGTGTGTGTGTGCTGATCTCAGACCTGTGTGTGTGTGTTGATCTCAGACCGTGTGTGTGTGTGCTGATCTCAGACCTGTGTGTGTGTGCTGATCTCAGACCTGTGTGTGTGTGTTGATCTCAGACCTGTGTGTGTGTGTTGCTGATCTCAGACCTGTGTGTGTGTGCTGATCTCAGACCTGTGTGTGTGTGTTGATCTCAGACCATGTGTGTGTGTGTGTTGATCTCAGACCTGTGTGTGTGCTGATCTCAGACCTGTGTGTGTGCTGATCTCAGACCTGTGTGTGTGTGCTGATCTCAGACCTGTGTGTGTGTGTTGATCTCAGACCTGTGTGTGTGTGCTGATCTCAGACCTGTGTGTGTGTGTGCTGATCTCAGACCTGTGTGTGTGTGCTGATCTCAGACGTGTGTGTGTGTGTGCTGATCTCAGACCTGTGTGTGTGTGTTGATCTCAGACCTGTGTGTGTGTGTGCTGATCTCAGACCTGTGTGTGTGTGCTGATCTCAGACCTGTGTGTGTGTGTGCTGATCTCAGACCTGTGTGTGTGTGTTGATCTCAGACCTGTGTGTGTGTGCTGATCTCAGACCTGTGTGTGTGTGCTGATCTCAGACCTGTGTGTGTGTGTGCTGATCTCAGACCTGTGTGTGTGTGTTGATCTCAGACCTGTGTGTGTGTGTTGATCTCAGACCTGTGTGTGTGTGTGCTGATCTCAGACCTGTGTGTGTGTGTTGATCTCAGACCTGTGTGTGTGTGTGCTGATCTCAGACCTGTGTGTGTGTGCTGATCTCAGACCTATGTGTGTGTGTTGATCTCAGACCTGTGTGTGTGTGTGCTGATCTCAGACCTGTGTGTGTGTGCTGATCTCAGACCTGTGTGTGTGTGTTGATCTCAGACCTGTGTGTGTGTGCTGATCTCAGACCTGTGTGTGTGTGTTGATCTCAGACGTGTGTGTGTGTGCTGATCTCAGACCTGTGTGTGTGTGTTGATCTCAGACCTGTGTGTGTGTTGTTGATCTCAGACCTGTGTGTGTGTGTTGTGTGTGTGTGCTGATCTCAGACCTGTGTGTGTGTGCTGATCTCAGACCTGTGTGTGTGTGCTGATCTCAGACGTGTGTGTGTGTGCTGATCTCAGACCTGTGTGTGTGTGTTGATCTCAGACCTGTGTGTGTGTGTGCTGATCTCAGACGTGTGTGTGTGTGTTGATCTCAGACCTGTGTGTGTGTGTTGATCTCAGACCTGTGTGTGTGTGTGCTGATCTCAGACCTGTGTGTGTGTGCTGATCTCAGACCTGTGTGTGTGTGCTGATCTCAGACCTGTGTGTGTGTGCTGATCTCAGACCTGTGTGTGTGTGCTGATCTCAGACCTGTGTGTGTGGTGTTGATCTCAGACCTGTGTGTGTGTTGCTGATCTCAGACCTGTGTGTGTGTGCTGATCTCAGACCTGTGTGTGTGTGCTGATCTCAGACCTGTGTGTGTGTGCTGATCTCAGACCTGTGTGTGTGTGCTGATCTCAGACCTGTGTGTGTGTGTTGATCTCAGACCTGTGTGTGTGTGCTGATCTCAGACCTGTGTGTGTGTGCTGATCTCAGACCTGTGTGTGTGTGCTGATCTCAGACCTGTGTGTGTGTGCTGATCTCAGACCTGTGTGTGTGTGTTGATCTCAGACCTGTGTGTGTGTGCTGATCTCAGACGTGTGTGTGTGTGCTGATCTCAGACCTGTGTGTGTGTGTTGATCTCAGACCTGTGTGTGTGTGTGCTGATCTCAGACGTGTGTGTGTGTGTTGATCTCAGACCTGTGTGTGTGTGTTGATCTCAGACCTGTGTGTGTGTGTGCTGATCTCAGACCTGTGTGTGTGTGCTGATCTCAGACCTGTGTGTGTGTGCTGATCTCAGACCTGTGTGTGTGTGCTGATCTCAGACCTGTGTGTGTGTGTTGATCTCAGACCTGTGTGTGTGTGTTGATCTCAGACCTGTGTGTGTGTGTGCTGATCTCAGACCTGTGTGTGTGTGCTGATCTCAGACCTGTGTGTGTGTGTTGATCTCAGACCTGTGTGTGTGTGCTGATCTCAGACCTGTGTGTGTGTGCTGATCTCAGACCTGTGTGTGTGTGTTGATCTCAGACCTGTGTGTGTGTGCTGATCTCAGACCTGTGTGTGATTGGATCAGACTGGATCTCGGTATTGAGCGCTGCAACCGAGGACAGCCGGTGTTTTGAGCGACTGCTTCTCGAACACATTTACACTCAGATCAACACACACACACAGGTCTGTTCAGACAGACATCTGATGCTCTGGCTCATACATCACAGGCTCAACAACACTCAGATCTGAGGACACTTTAGTGGAGTGGTCTGCGAGGACCGCTGTGAAAATAAAGACTGAAATGAGGATTACAATCAAAGTGGAGGTACAACAGAAATGCAAGGGTTTGTGTGTGCAGTGTGTCAACATCAGCCCAACCAGACCCTGCCTAGAGAACACCAACCCTTCAAGCTCTAGAGAAGCTGCAGAGAGCCAGAGATCACCGTGAAGGAGTGCCGAGACTACAGTACAGGAGAATCAGCCGAGCACATCGACAGCCGAGGGGAACAGAAGCCATTCCTCAAACACACCTTCAGCTCATCACACACACACTGCAACCCTATCACACACACACACACACACACACACACACACAGTGCAACCCTATCACACACACACACACACACACACACACACACACACACACACACACACACACACACACACACTGCAACCCTATCACACACACACACACACACACACACACACTGCAACCCTATCACACACACACACACACACACACACACACTGCAACGCTATCACACACACACACACACTGCAACCCTATCACACACACACACACACACACACACACACACACACACACACACACACAGCAACCCTATCACACACACACACACACACACACACACACACACACACACACACACACACAGCAACCCTATCACACACACACACACACACACACTGCAACCCTATCACACACACACTGCAACCCTATCACACACACACACACACTGCAACCCTATCACACACACACACACACACACACACACACAGCAACCCTATCTCACACACAGCACTGTAACCCTATCTCACACACACACACACACACACACACACACACACACACACACACACACACAATGCACTGCAACCCTATCACACACACACACACACACACACATGTCTGGTGCACTATCTTTGTGAGGACTCTCCATAGACGTAATGGTTTTTATACTGTACAAACTGTATATTCTATCCCCTTACACTGCCCCTATCCCTAAACCTGCCCATCACACACACACACACTGCCCCTATCCCTAAACCTGCCCATCACACACACACACACTGCCCCTATCCCTAAACCTGCCCATCACACACACACACTGCCCCTATCCCTAAACCTGCCCATCACACACACACACACTGCCCCTATCCCTAAACCTGCCCATCACAAACACACACACTGCCCCTATCCCTAAACCTGCCCATCACACACACACACACTGCCCCTATCCCTAAACCTGCCCATCACACACACACACTGCCCCATCCCTAAACCTGCCCATCACACACACACACACACTGCCCCTATCCCTAAACCTGCCCATCACACACACACACACTGCCCCTATCCCTAAACCTGCCCATCACACACACACACACTGCCCCATCCCTAAACCTGCCCATCACACACACACACACACTGCCCCATCCCTAAACCTGCCCATCACACACACACACACTGCCCCTATCCCTAAACCTGCCCATCACACACACACACACACACTGCCCCTATCCCTAAACCTGCCCATCACACACACACACACACTGCCCCATCCCTAAACCTGCCCATCACACACACACACACACTGCCCCTATCCCTAAACCTGCCCATCACACACACACACACACTGCCCCATCCCTAAACCTGCCCATCACACACACACACACACTGCCCCATCCCTAAACCTGCCCATCACACACACACACACACTGCCCCTATCCCTAAACCTGCCCATCACACACACACACACTGCCCCTATCCCTAAACCTGCCCATCACACACACACACACACTGCCCCTATCCCTAAACCTGCCCATCACACACACACACACTGCCCCTATCCCTAAACCTGCCCATCACACACACACACACACACTGCCCCTATCCCTAACCCTGCCCATCACACACACACACACACTGCCCCTATCCCTAAACCTGCCCATCACACACACACACACACTGCCCCTATCCCTAACCCTGCCCATCACACACACACACACTGCCCCATCCCTAAACCTGCCCATCACACACACACACACTGCCCCTATCCCTAAACCTGCCCATCACACACACACACACTGCCCCTATCCCTAAACCTGCCCATCACACACACACACACTGCCCCTATCCCTAAACCTGCCCATCACACACACACACACACTGCCCCTATCCCTAAACCTGCCCATCACACACACACACACTGCCCCATCCCTAAACCTGCCCATCACACACACACACACTGCCCCTATCCCTAAACCTGCCCATCACACACACACACACACTGCCCCATCCCTAAACCTGCCCATCACACACACACACACTGCCCCTATCCCTAAACCTGCCCATCACACACACACACACTGCCCCTATCCCTAAACCTGCCCATCACACACACACACACTGCCCCTATCCCTAAACCTGCCCATCACACACACACACACTGCCCCTATCCCTAAACCTGCCCATCACACACACACACACTGCCCCATCCCTAAACCTGCCCATCACACACACACACACTGCCCCTATCCCTAAACCTGCCCATCACACACACACACACTGCCCCTATCCCTAAACCTGCCCATCACACACACACACACTGCCCCTATCCCTAAACCTGCCCATCACACACACACACACTGCCCCTATCCCTAAACCTGCCCATCACACACACACACACTGCCCCTATCCCTAAACCTGCCCATCACACACACACACACTGCCCCCATCCCTAAACCTGCCCATCACACACACACACACTGCCCCTATCCCTAAACCTGCCCATCACACACACACACACACACACTGCCCCTATCCCTAACCCTGCCCATCACACACACACACACTGCCCCTACCCCTAAACCTGCCCATCACACACACACACACTGCCCCTATCCCTAAACCTGCCCATCACACACACACACACTGCCCCTATCCCTAAACCTGCCCATCACACACACACACACTGCCCCTATCCCTAAACCTGCCCATCACACACACACACACTGCCCCTATCCCTAAACCTGCCCATCACACACACACACACTGCCCCTATCCCTAAACCTGCCCATCACACACACACACACTGCCCCTATCCCTAAACCTGCCCATCACACACACACACACTGCCCCTATCCCTAACCCTGCCCATCACACACACACACACTGCCCCTACCCCTAAACCTGCCCATCACACACACACACACTGCCCCTATCCCTAAACCTGCCCATCACAGGAGACATTCTGCATTTTTACATTTTCAAAAAAACTAATTCTGTATGATTTATAAGCTTTTGTACCCATGAGGACCTCAATTTAGGTCCCCACTGTGACACGAGTCCCCATGAGTCTGTGTGCATTCAGGTTTAAGTCCCCACCGGTGTAGAAAAACATGTCCACACACACACACACACACACACACAGAACTGCTAATAAAGCAGTGTGCTCTTAGCCTGACTACGTCAGACTTCCTACTTCCGCTCAATTTAATTTCGCTCCTGTAGTCAGTCTGAGATAGCAGCGTATCTTTCAGTTTTCCTCCGGCCTGAAAACAGCCGGGCCAATCAACGAACAGAGGGCGGGCTGAGAGCGTGACGTAGATGCTGATTGTACCGTGGATGCGTAGATTTTTACTTCACATAATCTGCAAAAGTCGCGCACAGCCATGTTCACTCCGGTATTTCGCTCGATGGTTTTGTTTTCGCATCATACATGTGTTTTACAGTGGAAGTTAGATGCGGCTGAGCATGCGCATAACACACGCCATAACCAAACGTTATGTGATTGGCTTACGGGTAACCAATGATTTTAAACTTCAGACAAGCGCGCAAATAAATCATTACTATAGAGAGCCTGAGTCCCTCCCCTTCCGGTGGACCACCACGGGACCTTACTTCGGAAAAATATTGTATGGTAGTCAATGGCGCAAGACAACAAATATTTTGATCTCGTTTGAATTGTGCCCTGAATTACACATATGATGTTTGTCAATTTAAAAGATACATTTTAAAGTCAAGAAAGTCGCAGTTTGATGTAAAACTGTTGAGGTGTAAGACTGTGAAAATACGTAATTACAGAGACTACAAACCCCGAAGGCGCACATGCGACGTCATACCTTTTCTCTCAATGAATGAAGCTAACTTTACTGAAGCTAACGTCTGTTTCTATAGTCTTACGCTATAATCGTAACGTTACGCCGTCATGCCTGAGTGATTTGAGCCAGACTGAACACATACGAGCAACGGATCTGGTGACGTACATATATTGTGAGACGAGAGATGTAGTTCATTGAGCGATTTTCACATAAAACTAAATGTTACTCTTCTGTTTTATGACAAACTGCGACTTTCTTGACTTTCATAATTATCTTTTAAATTGACAAACATCATGTGTGTAGTTCAGGGCACAGTTCAGACGGAATAAAAAGATAAGTTGTCTCTCGCCATTGACTACCATACATATTTTTTCCGAAGTAAGGTCCCATGAGCCGGAAGCGGAGGGGCGGGACTTAGGCTCTCTATTGCTCACCCTTTACGTCTGTCTGTGTGTTTTGCATATATTTAACCAACAAAGAGTATTGAAAACAGCTTGTGACTAAACCTCGTGACTCCATTGGCTCATTAAACTGTCAATCAAACCTCATAACGCCGCCCACCTCTATCATGAACGAAGTGTCACGCAGAGTTTGGAGCGTCTCTGATTCTTTGCAATGCAAGGATAAAGAAACAACTGGTTCTTTAAATAAGTACAAATATCAAATATCACTATATATAAAGTTGTATGTGTTTGAGGAGCGGAGAAGAGCATCTTAAGGCTGATTTACACTTCAGCGTCGTCGTCCAAGTATCAACTGGGCTTTAGTCGAGTCACAGCCAACACTGTCTTAAAGTCTGTGTGAAGCACTTCGTCTTTAATAACATGAGATTTTGGACAAATTACAGAAACAAAGTAGTAACTTCATTTGAACTTGATTTTAGTAATATGTTAATAATATAATGACACATGCAAGTATATGATCATCATAAAGCCACAATATCAAATTTGACAACACAGTGTGTAATTATATTAAGTGGTGAAAATCCAGCTTTTAATGTTGTTTAAATGTCTATGCGGTGTTTCTGACGTCACAAACTACCTTGTAACCAATCAGATCAACGTGTGATCGTCAACCAGTGGATCTCTGAGCGAGTGAGTGGAGGCGGGGCTCATTTGCATATTCATAGAACCACGCATACTAAATGAGGCAAGGGTGTCGAGTTACATTCAAGATATTTTAAGGCATGAAGACATTTTGTTTTCATGGAAAAAACGTTTAAATATGTCATTTTGTTGATCAAAGATGAGTTTTAAGAGATACATTATTGACTACACTTTAAATATTACAGTGTTTTTTGTACATATCTGGTAAAGTAGCAGTGGTGCTCATCCTGGACGGGACGGGACATTTCTTCAGGTGAACCCAGCCCTGGATATAAACCCGAACACAAACACCAACAGCAGACATTCCTGCTCATCTAAAGCAGATCTGAAGGACAGAATGTGGATTTAGTGTGAATGCATCGTGAAAGATCGAACTTTGGCCAGTTTTATACAGTCTGAATGCGCACGAGGCTAATCCCTGGAATGCTAATTATGGCTGTAGTTATTTCTGATCATTCTTCCACAGCTCTTCTGCTCAGAGTCTTCCCTGGTTCGGGGATCAGACCCGTACACAGGCTCTCTGAGCTCGATAACATCTGCAGGAGGGAATGGGTTTAGCGTTTCCTTCCTCTGCTAGTGTGCTTTTCAGATCAATGCGAGAAGCGTCTGGCCCGTCCCCGCTCCGGCTGTCAGAGGCTCTGGGGACTCAGCGCTGAAGGTCACCGGAGGACAAACCACACCAGATTCAGGCTGTTTACAGAAGCACTGCTCTAAACCCTGCTAATATTGAGCTTTGAATTTACTCAACATTTCTTTTTCTGTTGGCAGTCTAGTTGAATTGGACAAGTGTGTTCCAGTGTGTGTCCTAACAGGGCTGAGGAACGCTGTCTGAAGGCGTTCCCTGATCGAGAGACAGATCTACGGCTCGATCACCCTCGCCTGTTATTTCCATGTTTAAATGCTCTTATTATAGACATGAAAACATGATAAAATAATCATAATAAACAAGGTCATCTACAAGTTTGCATCCCAGAACTACAGGGTTATAGAAGCATCTGGACAGAGCCTGTTTTTCATGTTCTCTGTAAAATCTGCACTATAGGTCCATTAAACCCTCTCCAGGTTTCACCCCGCTCTATTTTAGTTTCTGCGTTACACACACACACCACTGCGTTACACACACACCCCACTGCGTTACACACACACCCCACTGCGTTACACACACACCCCAGCTGTGGCTTCTCACTTCTAAACCCAGTCGTGGACATGAACTGGTGGCTAACACACCCGCTGAGAGACGTGATGATGTTTGGGCTCGCTGTAATACACTCAACTATTAAAACTGCTACCAGTCCCCATACTAACATCTGTGTGTGTGTGTGTGTGTGTGTGTGTGTGTGTGTGTGTGTGTGTCTCAGCACATTCCCCCGCTTCAGGCTCAGATGTGAATTATTCATTGGGTTCTTCAGCCACTGGATCCAGTGTTTCTGCTAGTGTGTGTTCGCAGTGAGCGTCAGACGGGCTTCAGCAGTGCACTCACAGATATGTGTGTGTGTTTAGCTTCAACAGTGCACTCACAGATATGTGTGTGTGTTTAGCTTCAACAGTGCACTCACAGATATGTGTGTGTGTTTAGCTTCAACATGGTGATCAAATGAGGACTCGGGAGACACTGAATGTCATTTTGTTCTGTTCTGGTCATCAGTTGCTGGACTGTTAAAAATGATGCATTTTAGTAAATGGAGGGGAAAATAATAAAGGAGGAAAAATAAAACTTACAACATTCACTTGTAAAGCAGAACAACTGAATCTATTTGAACTATCCTTTTATGCATAAAGTTGTGTATCATATGAATGGATGTTAAAGAGGTCCTGTCATCCATTTACAGATGATATTTCCCTGTGCGGTCCACACACACACACACACACACACACACACACACACACACACACACACACACACACACACACACACACACACACACACACACACACACTAGTGCCGCTCAGATCACACTCATACGGACGTTGTTTCAGATGCTGAAAAGATTATTTGATTAACTATTTTCTTGAGAATAACATGCTCTGATAAATTCACTAACTAGGGTATAAGTCAGTGTATTTATCAGAGCATGTTGTAACAATCCGCCCTCAAATATTATTTTAAAACAGCAGTGTTACTATAAACGCACAAGGAGATTCTTTGGAATGAATACAATAATGGCGAATATCACCAAAGCTTCAATACTGTCACATCAATGCTTTCTCTAACATATAAATTAGCACGAGCAGATGTATGATAGTGAATAAGTCACACAGCATAAAAGGTAACAATAATATTCAGACGGCGCTGAACACCATAAACATAAAACACACAAAACAGCTCAGTTGAATGACGCGCTGAGCGCTGTATATTATAATGAAACAATTATCCCGTGCACTCACCACCTTCAAACACCCCGTACAGGAAAAATAAATAAAAAAAAATGTCCGGGTTGCCTCATGAGCTCGCTACCGTCTTTCCAACCGGGAAACGTTCAGTCCATTAGTCCATGGGAATGATCCTCGATCGGAACGAGACAAAAAAGTAATCCACACACACACCAAAAAAGGAAAAAATTAGTCCGTGAAAATAATCCGTTTGCCAGAGATGTGTACACGAGTGAAAAATCCAGGTGGTTGAATAATTTTCCGACCTCTCTCCACCATTAAAGCAGTCTCTTAAAGTAACGTTTGAAAATGCTATCAACCCATAAGGAACAAGCTTTAAATATTATAGCTGCAGCAAACATTGCTGGCGCCATGAATTCAAACACCCCCCCTCCCTTCCTGATTCACCCTCCATTCATAAGCTTAGGCACGCCTTCATAATAAGTGCGGGCGGCCGAGCCTTAAAGAGACATCCCCTCTTACCAACATACACAGTGGAAGCTAAGCATATCACACAGGAATACACAGGAGTATCATTCATCATACATAAACATTATGTGAACCAATATAATACCTCCTGAGCAATCATAAGCATTTCTGTTTTCAAAGGAACACTTAAATTAATGTGACAGTGTCACAGATCCCCCCCCCCCTAGCTGGAGGTACCGGAGGCTGAACCCCCAAAGTAGGGCTTCAGATTGACCACATTAATCGTGTCCATCTTTTTGTTTTGGTCATTCCACTGTACATGGTAATTGATGGGGCCTAATTTTCTCATCACAGTGGCTGGACCCAACCACTTAGGCGCAAGCTTCGATGAGAAGTTTTCTGAGGCTTTAGAGAGTGGGTGAGCGCGGACCCAGACCAGGTCTCCCGGCAGGAGTTGTGCACTTCTCCTGTGGGTATTGTAATACCTGGCTTGTCTAGACTGACACACCCCAACTCTCTTCTTGACTTGATCATTCATTTGTTTCTGTCTTTCCAGTAGGGTGTATGGTAACTGTTGTGGAGTAGGAGGGGAACTAATGAGTCTTTCCAGTGGGCCTTTCAGGGACCTTCCGAGCGCCAGCTCTGCAGGAGTTTGGCCCGTGGTCTCATGATAGGCGGCATTGATGGCAAAACGGAATTCCCTGATCCACTGATCCCAGTTCTTATGTTGGTTCCCCACGTATGATGCAATCATCGTCTTGATGGACCGATTGGACCTCTCAGTAAGGTTAGCTTGGGGGTGATAACTGGTGGTAAATTTCTGCGTTACTCCCCAGGTCTTACAGAGGTTAGCCATTTCATGGCCAGTGAACTGCGGCCCCCGGTCAGACACCAACTCCCGAGGAACACCAAAGCGGGTGAAGATTTCATCCTTCAGAATTGACACAATGCGATGTGCCTTGCCATCTTTTAATGGAAACATCTCCACCCACTTTGTGAAGTAATCCACAAGGACAAGAAGGACGGTGTTGCCTTTTTTACTCCGGGGAAATGGCCCCATGAGGTCAATCCCTAGCTTTGCCCAGGGTTCTTCCGCAGGAGTAGCCTGCATGAGGCCAGCTGGCTTTTGATTTCCAGCCTTATAGACCTGGCAGATGGCACAAACCTTGACGTGGTTCCAAACGTCCTTTCGAATGGATGGCCACCAGGCGACCTCAAGGATCCTCAAGAGTGTTTTCAGCCTACCCAGATGCCCACTCAGAGGATGATCGTGAAAGTAGGTCAGAAAGACTGGTACAAGAGACTTTGGAACGACCAGCTGATATTTATCACCTCCTTCTTTTACAGGTGACCGTCGATACAGAAGGCCTTGCAGCTTTGTGAATCCTATCCGGCCAGGCATACTCAGAGCATCCGCCCCTTGGACCAGATCGATGACCTCTGAATCTTCTTCCTGAGCTTCCCTTATTTCAGACAGAGATGAAGGCAGATCAGAAGAAACATAGGCATTTGTTGCAGCATAAACGGCAGTTGAAGAAGGAGGTGTGACTGCTCGGGACAGGGCATCAGGCACAAGGTTATGGAGTCCTTTCCTATACTGGACTCTAAACTGAAACTGTTGAAGCCGCAGGATCCAGCGAGTCAGGCGAGAGCTGGTCTTCGGACAATTGAAGGCCCAGGTCAGGGCCGCATGGTCAGTGTATATGGTGAACTCAGCCCCCTCAAGATAGTGCTTCCACTTTTCAACCGCCCAAACGACGGCAAGACACTCCTTTTCAGAGGTAGAGTAATTACACTCTGCCCCACGTATCCCTCTGGATGCATACGCGATCACTTTCTCGCCTTCTGATGTTTTCTGCACCAATACAGCCCCCAAACCCACATCGCTAGCGTCTGTGTGGATTTCAAAGGGTAGGGTGGTGTCAGGCTGCACGAGGATAGGTGCGTTCACCAGCGCTCTCTTCAGCTGATCAAAGCTCTGCTGACATTCCTCTGACCAGTCCCACTCCACGTTCTTCCTCTTCAGACGATTCAATGGGGCAGCCAAGTCAGCAAAATGGTCGATAAATTTGTGGTACCACCCCACAAGGCCTAAGAAACGTTGGAGGGTCTTGAGGTTAGTGGGCTTAGGATATGTTGTCACTGCCTTAATTTTTCCTGGATCCACCTGCACGCCTTTGTCTGAGACTACGTGGCCCAAAAACCTCAGCTCCTGCCGGAAAAAGATACACTTCTTGATATTAAGGGTCAGGCCAGCCTTGTGGAACTTCCCTAAGACGGCATGCAGATCCTGGAGATGTTGTTCATGTGTAGGCGAAAAAACTATGACATCATCAATATACACACAGCAGGTATTCCCTCTAAGCTCTCCCAAAACCTTCTCCATCAGTCGCTGAAAAGTGGCTCCAGCATTCCGGAGTCCAAAAGGCATACACTTGAACTGGTAGAGGCCCATAGGTGTTATCACAGCCGTCTTGGCCTTACTGTCTTCGGACATGGCGACCTGCCAATATCCAGACTTCAAGTCAAGAGTGCTGAAAAAAGCTGCACCATGCATAGACTCCAGTATCTCGTGGATAATAGGCATAGGGTAGGCATCTGGATGGGTTTTGGCATTGAGGTGCCTAAAATCCACACAAAATCGAAGGGAGTCATCTGGCTTCTTGACTAATACCACCGGAGCACCCCAGGCGGACTGTGACGGCTCAATAATGCCATCCTTGAGCATCTGCTCCACATGGTCAGCAATAATCTGCCGCTTAAAAGGCGAAACCCTGTATGCCCTGCAGCGAACAGGCACCTCGTCAGTGGTAAAGATACAATGTTCTTCAACCCTGGTCTTACCCAGTGTCCCAGAACACACCCTCGGCCAGGCCTGGAACAGTTCTCTAACCTCTGAAGATTGGTTTGGAAAAGCAGAAGACACCACTCCCAAAGGTGATAATGGACTCAAAGCCCCCGGGTAAGGAACAGCCACATATAGGCTGGCATTGGAACTAGTTTCAGGTTCCTGCATCAACGTTTCCTCCAACGGATGAGACAGAAAGGGATGGAAATTATAGCCCCTGGGTCCTTTCACCCCATAAGTGTGGTCTCCCATATTAATGATGGTAGAGGTTTTTCTGAGGAAATCCAAACCAAGAATGATAGGGAAAGCCAAGTGGTTGTCAGCCATGACGAATATCTCCAGCGTCCATATCACCTCATGCCAGACGTACACCATCTGTGTCTTCCCCACAGCACCATAAGTCTTCCCATCGGCCAAGGCAAAGTTTTGATTGTCACTCGGCTTCAGTCGCTCCCCATCGCGAGCCAGCTCCAGCCAGAGACTCTGCCGCATAAGTGAGTAAGTACATCCTGTGTCAAACACCGCATGACACTGCCTTCCCCTCACTTCTATTGGAACATGGAGGAGCACCATTGGAGATTTCCGTCCTAGCTGCACTACTGTCACCACATCAGCAGGTTTCTTGAACTCTTTAGCAGGTCCCTTGTCCTGGGTCTTCCTTAAGCCCTTTTCCTTGGCCTTTTGCTGGTCCACTTTCCCCCAGTATTCTTTAGACGATGTGCAGTCTTTCTCCACCAAGGTGCCAGTCTGAACCAACTGGTCCACGTTTGTTACCGTACCCCGGAGACAACCAGCTATTCGAGGGTTGCAGTTATTAAGGATTTTGCGCACCAACTCGGTTTCTGTGATGTCTGGCTTCCACCGCAAACAGAGAGCACGGTAATCGTAGGCAAAATCCCTCAGACACTGATCAGGCAACTGGACCATGTCTCTGAGCTTTTCTTCTACCTCGGTGAGGTAATCAGGGGGGAGAAAGGCATCCATAAAGGCTTTCTTAAACTCAGACCAGTTGTTCACCCTGTGTTTCGCCACCATCCACCAGCTATGTACTGGCCCTTTAAGAGTGTTAGATAGGGCGCCTATTAGCTCTGCATCAGACAATGGCCGTACTGCAAAGAAGGTTTCGCAGCGATCAACAAAGTTGAGAACATCGGCCACCTCCCTAGATCCACTAAATGAAGGAAACTCCATCTGAATAGCTGGTCGTGAATAAACCACAGGTGGTCTGATGTCTTGACTACATGAAACACCCAACGAAGGTGAAATACTGGTGCTTGGCATGAAAGACTGTATAGGTGGATGAGAAAGTGCTCCATTGAATGGTGTCTGAAGCGGTGCACCGGGTGGAACTGGTGGGCACGGAATGAACGCTCGAGCATAAGGATTTGAAGACTGATCAATATTGTCAGAACCAACCGCCATGTCAGGAGATGTCCTGTTGTTAAGCCGAGATGGAGTGATTCTGCTGATAGACGGGCTCATTACATGTGCGTCTATACACAGAGGAGCTGCAGTTTGTGTGAAAGCACTGGATGAAGCTTGGGCAGGAGTAGAAAGGCTATGGGGTGGAAGAAGAGTAACTCCTGTGCGTGGAAGAGACCTAGGGAGAGCAACACGGCTGGCTCGCTTCAGACGTTCATGTTCTGCTTTCCACTTTTCATCACGCCTTTGCAAGCAATCCACTAATTTTTCCTCAAACTGTTTTAATGTTGATATCATGCATTGCTCAAGCACCTCAACACTTCTGTTAACATAACTCCTTATGCCCACTTCTCTGTTCAATGCACTATTAATCGAATCTCTAAAGTCAGTCTCAAGTGTATTTAATCGGTCCATGACTGATCCCAAATCATTGGTAATAGTAGTAAGAACGGGAAGTGTGAGATAAGATGTGTCTCCCTCATCTCCAATGCTTTGTTCATTCTCTTCTGGATCTGAGATATAAAGTGAACTAATCAGGGATGTTACTTCCCCCACAGGATTTCTCCTAGTGACCCATGCATCTCCCCTTGCTTCATGGTGCTGTTCACTAGCCCCATGCTCTGACGTAGGTGTAGAGGCCCTGGTGTCATGCTCAGATATTTCATCCTGGACTTCATCAAGCTCCACAAGTTGTGCGACTCTTATTTCTGGCACGTCTGTCATTTTTTTTTCCTTTTTTTTTTTTTTTGCTTAAATGCAATATCAAACAGAGTATAATATGTGCAAAGATTGCTCAGGGAAAGTATTCAGCAAATGTTCAAAATATAATTAATATATATATACCAGTAAACAATATTCACATAGCTCTGGTAATAAAGCAAAATCAACAAAATTACATTTCATTCCCCGTACGGGCCACCATCTGTAACAATCCGCCCTCAAATATTATTTTAAAACAGCAGTGTTACTATAAACGCACAAGGAGATTCTTTGGAATGAATACAATAATGGCGAATATCACCAAAGCTTCAATACTGTCACATCAATGCTTTCTCTAACATATAAATTAGCACGAGCAGATGTATGATAGTGAATAAGTCACACAGCATAAAAGGTAACAATAATATTCAGACGGCGCTGAACACCATAAACATAAAACACACAAAACAGCTCAGTTGAATGACGCGCTGAGCGCTGTATATTATAATGAAACAATTATCCCGTGCACTCACCACCTTCAAACACCCCGTACAGGAAAAATAAATAAAAAAAAATGTCCGGGTTGCCTCATGAGCTCGCTACCGTCTTTCCAACCGGGAAACGTTCAGTCCATTAGTCCATGGGAATGATCCTCGATCGGAACGAGACAAAAAAGTAATCCACACACACACCAAAAAAGGAAAAAATTAGTCCGTGAAAATAATCCGTTTGCCAGAGATGTGTACACGAGTGAAAAATCCAGGTGGTTGAATAATTTTCCGACCTCTCTCCACCATTAAAGCAGTCTCTTAAAGTAACGTTTGAAAATGCTATCAACCCATAAGGAACAAGCTTTAAATATTATAGCTGCAGCAAACATTGCTGGCGCCATGAATTCAAACACCCCCCCTCCCTTCCTGATTCACCCTCCATTCATAAGCTTAGGCACGCCTTCATAATAAGTGCGGGCGGCCGAGCCTTAAAGAGACATCCCCTCTTACCAACATACACAGTGGAAGCTAAGCATATCACACAGGAATACACAGGAGTATCATTCATCATACATAAACATTATGTGAACCAATATAATACCTCCTGAGCAATCATAAGCATTTCTGTTTTCAAAGGAACACTTAAATTAATGTGACAGTGTCACAATGTTATTCTCGAGAAAATAGTTAATCAAATAATCTTCTCAGCATCTGAAACAACGTTCGTGAACTGATTAAAAGATTGGGGCTGGAAAGATTTGTATTGAAAGAAATGAATACATGTGACACTGGAGTAATGATGTTGAAAATTCAGCTTTGATCACAGGAATAAATTATACTTTACTGTATATTCACATAAACAAACTGATATTTTAAATTGTAATATTCAGCCATGTGATCAGCTAACCCAACCCCCAGTAATTATCATAATACAAATATTTGATCAAATTAAAAAAAGATCTTCTATTACTATTACATACTATTGTACTCTAAAATTAAAAAATCAAATAAAAAAAATATACTATAATTCAATATATGTTATAAATTGTATTATAAATAAATGATTAATAGAATTTTTATGATTTTTTATTATTATTTTATTTTAAAGAACAACAGTATAATTACAATACTATGGTTGTTTTAATTTCTTTGCTTTCAAACATTAAAACACTGAGCTTTATTAATTTTTAACGCTCCTCTTTATCGACAACAACAGATTCATAACTGATGCTCACGAGGAGTTTGGGAAGATGACTGACGCACGATGTGTTTCCGAAAGTAAATGATAAGCGACTCAAACACTCACAGAAGCTTTAACTGTGAATCTAGACTGTAATGAACAGCTTTACTCTGAAACATGCAGCGTCAAACTTAGGGCTGAACCCGAATATTCGAATATTCGTTCGGTGGGTTGGTATTCGATGTGAAAATTTGACATTCGAATATTCATTTTTAGTTTTTTTGCACACCTGGGATCCCCCGCGAAACGGTTCTCATTCGCGCTTGAATAAGGCCGACGACACACTGACTGCGTGGCGTGTCCGTTTTTATTTCGGCTCCCATGTTAACAGGTTGGAGTTTGCACACTGCCTCAGGCGCGGCTCGAGCCACGCGGAAAACACATGCATGCTAATAATAGAGCTGACGCCTGTTCCTGCAACGGGAGTGTTCTCTGGCTAGAGCAGAACAGCGGAGTGTGTGTGGACAGAAGTGCATGAGAACAGCGGAGTGTGTGTGGACAGAAGTGCATGAGTGTGTGTGGACAGAAGTGCATGAGTGTGTGTGGACAGAAGTGCATGAGAACAGCGGAGTGTGTGTGGACAGAAGTGCATGAGAACAGCGGAGTGTGTGTGGACAGAAGTGCATGAGAACAGCGGAGTGTGTGTGGACAGAAGTGCATGAGAACAGCGGAGTGTGTGTGGACAGAAGTGCATGAGTGTGTGTGGACAGAAGTGCATGAGTGTGTGTGGACAGAAGTGCATGAGAACAGCGGAGTGTGTGTGGACAGAAGTGCATGAGAACAGCGGAGTGTGTGTGGACAGAAGTGCATGAGAACAGCGGAGTGTGTGTGGACAGAAGTGCATGAGAACAGCGGAGTGTGTGTGGACAGAAGTGCATGAGAACAGCGGAGTGTGTGTGTGGACAGAAGTGCATGAGAACAGCGGAGTGTGTGTGGACAGAAGTGCATGAGAACAGCGGAGTGTGTGTGGACAGAAGTGCATGAGAACAGCGGAGTGTGTGTGGACAGAAGTGCATGAGAACAGCGGAGTGTGTGTGGACAGAAGTGCATGAGAACAGCGGTGTGTGTGTGGACAGAAGTGCATGAGAACAGCGGAGTGTGTGTGGACAGAAGTGCATGAGAACAGCGGAGTGTGTGTGGACAGAAGTGCATGAGAACAGCGGAGTGTGTGTGGACAGAAGTGCATGAGAACAGCGGAGTGTGTGTGGACAGAAGTGCATGAGAACAGCGGAGTGTGTGTGGACAGAAGTGCATGAGAACAGCGGAGTGTGTGTGTGGACAGAAGTGCATGAGAACAGCGGAGTGTGTGTGGACAGAAGTGCATGAGAACAGCGGAGTGTGTGTGGACAGAAGTGCATGAGAACAGCGGTGTGTGTGTGGACAGAAGTGCATGAGAACAGCGGAGTGTGTGTGGACAGAAGTGCATGAGAACAGCGGAGTGTGTGTGGACAGAAGTGCATGAGAACAGCGGAGTGTGTGTGGACAGAAGTGCATGAGAACAGCGGAGTGTGTGTGGACAGAAGTGCATGAGAACAGCGGAGTGTGTGTGGACAGAAGTGCATGAGAACAGCGGAGTGTGTGTGGACAGAAGTGCAGGAGAACAGCGGAGTGTGTGTGGACAGAAGTGCATGAGAACAGCGGAGTGTGTGTGTGGACAGAAGAGCATGAGAACAGCGGAGTGTGTGTGTGGACAGAAGTGCATGAGAACAGCGGAGTGTGTGTGTGGACAGAAGTGCATGAGAACAGCGGAGTGTGTGTGGACAGAAGTGCATGAGAACAGCGGAGTGTGTGTGTGGACAGAAGAGCATGAGAACAGCGGAGTGTGTGTGTGGACAGAAGTGCATGAGAACAGCGGAGTGTGTGTGTGGACAGAAGAGCATGAGAACAGCGGAGTGTGTGTGTGGACAGAAGTGCATGAGAACAGCGGAGTGTGTGTGGACAGAAGAGCATGAGAACAGCGGAGTGTGTGTGTGGACAGAAGAGCATGCCTGAGCTTGTGTTTTGGGTTAAGCTGCGTTGCTTTGACATTGTGGAAAATAGAATAATAGAAACAAAATGTATTAGCCTTTTTACCCGATATCATAAATCTAAATTAACCTCGTTTTCAATCTAGGCTAACTTAATTTCGTTAATAATCTTAATAATCGTTTTTCTTTATTTAAATTTCGTTTTTTCTTTATTTAAATTTTGTTTTTCTTTATTTAAATTTTGTTTTTCTTTATTTAAATTTCGTTTTTTCTTTATTTAAATTTTGTTTTTCTTTATTTAAATTTTGTTTTTCTTTATTTAAATCTACCCTTTACTGTCAGTAATTTGTTAGTCAGAAAAATATTAGACTACTTTAAAAGTAGCCAATTGCTTAAGTTAACAGACCTGTGTGTGTGTGTGTGTGTGTGTGTGTGTGTGTGTGTGTGTGTGTGTGTGTGTGTGTGTGTGTGTGTGTGTGTGCTTTTTATATCTCTAGTGCAGTGTCCGTTCTCGGACCATATAAGCTCTGCCCGCGTGAGGTGCGCCGCTTCCCGCTCGCGCTGTTCTGTAGTTTACTAAAAGTGTATTAATTCTGAATGTGTCGCGTCTCGCTTGTCCATCTATATTGCACCAAATGCGACACTGCACTCCCTTGAAGTCGACTGGATTAACGGTTCTCGAAATAATCAAAATGCAAACGGACAGACAGACACACAGAGATTCCTGCCTTTATTAGAGAGAAGAATATGTTCAGCCCCCTCTCTCCGAAGCTTCGAATAGTCCATGTTCATTACTACCGACGCTTCGAAGCGCAAAAAATGGTATTCGGACCAGCCCTAGTCAAACTACAGATTCATACAGCACAACTGTAGAGATCTGATGATCACACTATCTCACATTCTCACCACCAAACATTGGTTGCTCGGATCAGATCTAACTTAACTGGATCATGAATCAAGGTTGTGTCCTGATCAGTGCACACACTGCTATGTCTGCATGTGAAGCTCAGCATTCCCTGCATGAGGACGGGGATCTGGGATCTGGGATCGGGACAAACGCTCCCAGGTGGAGAGAAGCGCTTCCACATGCAGAAGAACAGCATCAGGACAGAAGAAGGTTCTCCTGCGATGGAAACCAGCTGTTCCTGGATAATAGCTTATCTATTATAAAGTCTTTTCCTCTCCACTATCATACAGATGCACACCAAACACTGACGCTGACCGAAGCATTAGCCTTCACTTTCCCAGCGGAAGAGGACTTGGAAAACAGCTAAAGATATGAACAATGGTAGCATCAAACCTCTAGCTCAGGATTTATTCACCTTCTCCATTAGGCCAAGTCAATAATGTGTTTAACTGAGTCTCTTCAAACAACACAGCAGTTCCTGGACTGTACAGACATTCGGTCTATTTTACAGATCTAAACTCATGGTCTAAAGCGCAAGGCGCAAGTTCACTTAGGCCGTGTCCGAAGCCACTTTTGCTAGTTTAACGACGGGAAAAATGGTCGGCGCTCCCGGCGCATGGTCTAAAAGGGTTGTCTCTATTCTCTTAATGAGAAATGGGTGTGTTTTGTCTCTATTCTCTTAATGAGAAATGGGTGTGTTTTGGGATTTACGTGCATTAAACCAATCAGAGTCTCATCTCCCATTCCCTTTAAATGCCAGTTGCGTTTATAAACAACTGTATAAAGTTTATAAACGCTGTATACAATAATATTAGGCACAGTAGCTTCTTCTTTTCTTTTTTACCAAGAACTTTATTGAACAATATGAACAACCATAAATGGCCTGGTACAAAATAGGGATGAGTCATGATAATCGATTAGTTAGCGGACGCATAAAGCTTGCCACAAAGAAACATTGATTAAAATGAAGATATAATTTATACAAAACGAAATTCACTTTAAAGAAAGGTTTTATACAAAACAAAACTTAATGTGGTCATCAAAATTATGTCTCCCAATATATTGCGCATCTTATGATAACTCATGCTGTTCACTTTTCATATAATCATGGTGCGTTTTTTTAATAATAATCAAATAATTCCCAGCGATCGTCGAATATTATTTTAGCTTGAAATGCCCATCCCTACAAAATACGAAATGTCTTAATCAGACAACAGACAAGCATCATAGCATAAGAAAGAAAATATAAATAAATAAAGAAGTAAAATAAAGAAATAAAATAAAAATACATTCAAGTAAATAATAAATAAAGAAATCAGTAGTTTCTGCAACACGAACACAAGCATGTAGTCCGCAGATGTTGCTGTTACGTGACTTAGCGGTGTCTGACTAGTCGACATGTGGGGTGATGACATCATTGTTTCACAAAATATACGGACTGGCTGTACACACGAAAACGCAAGGGTGTCGTTTTCAGATTTATCCACTCTGGGACCAAGTTTCAGTCTCCCAAAACGGCGGACCCGTCTGGACAAAACGCTGATACGATAATTTTTTTTACATATACAGCTAAACGCGTCTCCGTGTGGACAGGGCCACAGTCTCGAGAAAGAATCCTGGCAAATATGCCATAAGAGGAGCTTTTGTAGCTAATGTTCAGTAAATTAACAGTTTGTAGGATATAAGACATAAATAAACATAAGCACGTTTGAAGTGTAAAACATAAACATATGCATCAAAGCACGGCGCATGTGTGTCTTAGTCCTGTGTCAAATGTACTTTTTTAGTTTTTATCATTTTTATCATTATCATATATTAGTCAATCTATCCTGCTTTTTTGGTCGACTAAATGTCTGGGAATTTTAGTCCAGTTTCAGTTAATGAAAACTCACATTTTCGTCATGTTGCATAATGGTTACACCGTTAATCATGCTTACTTTGCACGAAATTATAAACACAACGACCGCTATCATTTGAGAAATTTATTCTTACATTTCATCAGAATTATTAAAACTGAAGAGAGTATTGGGTGTTACCTGTGTGAGCATTAGAGGGATTATGAAGAGAGTATTGGGTGTTACCTGTGTGAGCATTAGAGGGCTTAAGAAGAGAGTATTGGGTGTTACCTGTGTGAGTATCAGAGGGATTATGAAGAGAGTATTGGGTGTTACCTGTGTGAGCATCAGAGGGATTATGAAGAGAGTATTGGGTGTTACCTGTGTGAGCATCAGAGGGATTATGAAGAGAGTATAGGTGTTACCTGTGTGAGTATCAGAGGGATTATGAAGAGAGTATTGGGTGTTACCTGTGTGAGCATTAGAGGGATTATGAAGAGAGTATTGGGTGTTACCTGTGTGAGTATCAGAGGGATTATGAAGAGAGTAATGGGTGTTCCCTGTGTGAGTATCAGAGGGATTATGAAGAGAGTATTGGGTGTTACCTGTGTGAGTATCAGAGGGATTATGAAGAGAGTATTGGGTGTTACCTGTGTGAGCATTAGAGGGATTATGAAGAGAGTATTGGGTGTTACCTGTGTGAGCATTAGAGGGCTTAAGAAGAGAGTATTGGGTGTTACCTGTGTGAGCATTAGAGGGATTATGAAGAGAGTATTGGGTGTTACCTGTGTGAGTATCAGAGGGATTATGAAGAGAGTATTGGGTGTTCCCTGTGTGAGTATCAGAGGGATTATAAAGAGAGTATTGGGTGTTACCTGTGTGAGTATCAGAGGGATTATGAAGAGAGTATTGGGTGTTACCTGTGTGAGCATTAGAGGGATTATGAAGAGAGTATTGGGTGTTACCTGTGTGAGTATCAGAGGGATTATGAAGAGAGTATTGGGTGTTACCTGTGTGAGTATCAGAGGGATTATGAAGAGAGTATTGGGTGTTCCCTGTGTGAGTATCAGAGGGATTATGAAGAGAGTATTGGGTGTTACCTGTGTGAGTATCAGAGGGATTATGAAGAGAGTATTGGGTGTTACCTGTGTGAGCATTAGAGGGATTATGAAGAGAGTATTGGGTGTTACCTGTGTGAGTATCAGAGGGATTATGAAGAGAGTATTGGGTGTTACCTGTGTGAGTATCAGAGGGATTATGAAGAGAGTATTGGGTGTTACCTGTGTGAGCATTAGAGGGATTATGAAGAGAGTATTGGGTGTTACCTGTGTGAGTATCAGAGGGATTATGAAGAGAGTATTGGGTGTTACCTGTGTGAGCATTAGAGGGATTATGAAGAGAGTATTGGGTGTTACCTGTGTGAGTATCAGAGGGATTATGAAGAGAGTATTGGGTGTTACCTGTGTGAGCATTAGAGGGATTATGAAGAGAGTATTGGGTGTTACCTGTGTGAGTATCAGAGGGATTATGAAGAGAGTATTGGGTGTTACCTGTGTGAGCATTAGAGGGATTATGAAGAGAGTATTGGGTGTTACCTGTGTGAGTATCAGAGGGATTATGAAGAGAGTATTGGGTGTTACCTGTGTGAGCATTAGAGGCCTTAAGAAGAGAGTATTGGGTGTTACCTGTGTGAGTATCAGAGGGATTATGAAGAGAGTATTGGGTGTTACCTGTGTGAGCATCAGAGGGATTATGAAGAGAGTATAGGTGTTACCTGTGTGAGTATCAGAGGGATTATGAAGAGAGTATTGGGTGTTACCTGTGTGAGCATTAGAGGGATTATGAAGAGAGTATTGGGTGTTACCTGTGTGAGCATTAGAGGGATTATGAAGAGAGTATTGGGTGTTACCTGTGTGAGCATCAGAGGGATTATGAAGAGAGTATAGGTGTTACCTGTGTGAGTATCAGAGGGATTATGAAGAGAGTATTGGGTGTTACCTGTGTGAGCATTAGAGGGATTATGAAGAGAGTATTGGGTGTTACCTGTGTGAGCATTAGAGGGATTATGAAGAGAGTATTGGGTGTTACCTGTGTGAGCATTAGAGGGATTATGAAGAGAGTATTGGGTGTTACCTGTGTGAGCATTAGAGGGATTATGAAGAGAGTATTGGGGTTACATGTGTGAGCATTAGAGGGATTATGAAGAGAGTATTGGGTGTTACCTGTGTGAGTATCAGAGGGATTATGAAGAGAGTATTGGGTGTTACCTGTGTGAGCATTAGAGGGATTATGAAGAGAGTATTGGGTGTTACCTGTGTGAGCATTAGAGGGCTTAAGAAGAGAGTATTGGGTGTTACCTGTGTGAGCATTAGAGGGATTATGAAGAGAGTATTGGGTGTTACCTGTGTGAGTATCAGAGGGATTATGAAGAGAGTATTGGGTGTTACCTGTGTGAGCATTAGAGGGATTATGAAGAGAGTATTGGGTGTTACCTGTGTGAGTATCAGAGGGATTATGAAGAGAGTATTGGGTGTTACCTGTGTGAGCATTAGAGGGATTATGAAGAGAGTATTGGGTGTTACCTGTGTGAGTATCAGAGGGATTATGAAGAGAGTATTGGGTGTTACCTGTGTGAGCATTAGAGGGATTATGAAGAGAGTATTGGGTGTTACCTGTGTGAGCATTAGAGGGATTATGAAGAGAGTATTGGGTGTTACCTGTGTGAGCATTAGAGGGATTATGAAGAGAGTATTGGGTGTTACCTGTGTGAGTATCAGAGGGATTATGAAGAGAGTATTGGGGTTACCTGTGTGAGCATTAGAGGGATTATGAAGAGAGTATTGGGTGTTACCTGTGTGAGTATCAGAGGGATTATGAAGAGAGTATTGGGTGTTACCTGTGTGAGTATCAGAGGGATTATGAAGAGAGTATTGGGTGTTACCTGTGTGAGCATTAGAGGGATTATGAAGAGAGTATTGGGTGTTACCTGTGTGAGCATTAGAGGGATTATGAAGAGAGTATTGGGTGTTACCTGTGTGAGTATCAGAGGGATTATGAAGAGAGTATTGGGGTTACCTGTGTGAGCATTAGAGGGATTATGAAGAGAGTATTGGGTGTTACCTGTGTGAGCATTAGAGGGATTATGAAGAGAGTATTGGGTGTTACCTGTGTGAGCATTAGAGGGCTTAAGAAGAGAGTATTGGGTGTTACCTGTGTGAGCATTAGAGGGATTATGAAGAGAGTATTGGGTGTTACCTGTGTGAGTATCAGAGGGATTATGAAGAGAGTATTGGGTGTTACCTGTGTGAGTATCAGAGGGATTATGAAGAGAGTATTGGGGTTACCTGTGTGAGTATCAGAGGGATTATGAAGAGAGTATTGGGTGTTACCTGTGTGAGTATCAGAGGGATTATGAACAGAGTATTGGGTGTTACCTGTGTGAGCATTAGAGGGCTTAAGAAGAGAGTATTGGGTGTTACCTGTGTGAGCATTAGAGGGATTATGAAGAGAGTATTGGGTGTTACCTGTGTGAGCATTAGAGGGATTATGAAGAGAGTATTGGGTGTTACCTGTGTGAGTATCAGAGGGATTATGAAGAGAGTATTGGGTGTTACCTGTGTGAGTATCAGAGGGATTATGAACAGAGTATTGGGTGTTACCTGTGTGAGCATTAGAGGGCTTAAGAAGAGAGTATTGGGTGTTACCTGTGTGAGCATTAGAGGGATTATGAAGAGAGTATTGGGTGTTACCTGTGTGAGTATCAGAGGGATTATGAAGAGAGTATTGGGTGTTACCTGTGTGAGCATTAGAGGGCTTAAGAAGAGAGTATTGGGTGTTACCTGTGTGAGCATTAGAGGGATTATGAAGAGAGTATTGGGTGTTACCTGTGTGAGCATTAGAGGGCTTAAGAAGAGAGTATTGGGTGTTACCTGTGTGAGCATTAGAGGGATTATGAAGAGAGTATTGGGTGTTACCTGTGTGAGCATTAGAGGGATTATGAAGAGAGTATTGGGTGTTACCTGTGTGAGCATTAGAGGGATTATGAAGAGAGTATTGGGTGTTACCTGTGTGAGCATCAGAGGGATTATGAAGAGAGTATTGGGTGTTACCTGTGTGAGCATTAGAGGGATTATGAAGAGAGTATTGGGTGTTACCTGTGTGAGTATCAGAGGGATTATGAAGAGAGTATTGGGTGTTACCTGTGTGTGTATCAGAGGGATTATGAAGAGAGTATTGGGTGTTACCTGTGTGTGTATCAGAGGGATTATGAAGAGAGTATTGGGTGTTACCTGTGTGAGTATCAGAGGGATTATGAAGAGAGTATTGGGTGTTACCTGTGTGAGCATTAGAGGGATTATGAAGAGAGTATTGGGTGTTACCTGTGTGAGTATCAGAGGGATTATGAAGAGAGTATTGGGTGTTACCTGTGTGAGTATCAGAGGGATTATGAAGAGAGTATTGGGTGTTACCTGTGTGAGCATTAGAGGGCTTAAGAAGAGAGTATTGGGTGTTACCTGTGTGAGCATTAGAGGGATTATGAAGAGAGTATTGGGTGTTACCTGTGTGAGTATCAGAGGGATTATGAAGAGAGTATTGGGTGTTACCTGTGTGAGTATCAGAGGGATTATGAAGAGAGTATTGGGTGTTACCTGTGTGAGTATCAGAGGGATTATGAAGAGAGTATTGGGTGTTACCTGTGTGAGTATCAGAGGGATTATGAAGAGAGTATTGGGTGTTACCTGTGTGAGTATCAGAGGGATTATGAAGAGAGTATTGGGTGTTACCTGTGTGAGCATCAGAGGGATTATGAAGAGAGTATTGGGTGTTACCTGTGTGAGTATCAGAGGGATTATGAAGAGAGTATTGGGTGTTACCTGTGTGAGCATCAGAGGGATTATGAAGAGAGTATTGGGTGTTACCTGTGTGAGCATCAGAGGGATTATGAAGAGAGTATTGGGTGTTACCTGTGTGAGCATTAGAGGGCTTAAGAAGAGAGTATTGGGTGTTACCTGTGTGAGCATTAGAGGGATTATGAAGAGAGTATTGGGTGTTACCTGTGTGAGTATCAGAGGGATTATGAAGAGAGTATTGGGTGTTACCTGTGTGAGTATCAGAGGGATTATGAAGAGAGTATTGGGTGTTACCTGTGTGAGTATCAGAGGGATTATGAAGAGAGTATTGGGTGTTACCTGTGTGAGTATCAGAGGGATTATGAAGAGAGTATTGGGTGTTACCTGTGTGAGCATCAGAGGGATTATGAAGAGAGTATTGGGTGTTACCTGTGTGAGCATCAGAGGGATTATGAAGAGAGTATTGGGTGTTACCTGTGTGAGCATTAGAGGGATTATGAAGAGAGTATTGGGTGTTACCTGTGTGAGCATTAGAGGGATTATGAAGAGAGTATTGGGTGTTACCTGTGTGAGCATCAGAGGGATTATGAAGAGAGTATTGGGTGTTACCTGTGTGAGCATCAGAGGGATTATGAAGAGAGTATTGGGTGTTACCTGTGTGAGCATCAGAGGGATTATGAAGAGAGTATTGGGTGTTACCTGTGTGAGCATCAGAGGGATTATGAAGAGAGTATTGGGTGTTACCTGTGTGAGCATCAGAGGGATTATGAAGAGAGTATTGGGTGTCCTGTGTCAAATGTACTTTTTTAGTTTTTATCATTTTTATCATTATCATATATTAGTCAATCTATCCTGCTTTTTTGGTCGACTAAATGTCTGGGAATTTTAGTCCAGTTTCAGTTAATGAAAACTCACATTTTCGTCATGTTGCATAATGGTTACACCGTTAATCATGCTTACTTTGCACGAAATTATAAACACAACGACCGCTATCATTTGAGAAATTTATTCTTACATTTCATCAGAATTATTAAAACTGAAGAGAGTATTGGGGTTACCTGTGTGAGCATTAGAGGGATTATGAAGAGAGTATTGGGTGTTACCTGTGTGAGTATCAGAGGGATTATGAAGAGAGTATTGGGTGTTACCTGTGTGAGCATTAGAGGGCTTAAGAAGAGAGTATTGGGTGTTACCTGTGTGAGCATTAGAGGGATTATGAAGAGAGTATTGGGTGTTACCTGTGTGAGTATCAGAGGGATTATGAAGAGAGTATTGGGTGTTACCTGTGTGAGCATTAGAGGGCTTAAGAAGAGAGTATTGGGTGTTACCTGTGTGAGCATTAGAGGGATTATGAAGAGAGTATTGGGTGTTACCTGTGTGAGTATCAGAGGGATTATGAAGAGAGTATTGGGTGTTACCTGTGTGAGTATCAGAGGGATTATGAAGAGAGTATTGGGTGTTACCTGTGTGAGTATCAGAGGGATTATGAAGAGAGTATTGGGTGTTACCTGTGTGAGCATTAGAGGGATTATGAAGAGAGTAATGGGTGTTACCTGTGTGAGCATTAGAGGGATTATGAAGAGAGTATTGGGTGTTACCTGTGTGAGTATCAGAGGGATTATGAAGAGAGTATTGGGTGTTACCTGTGTGAGCATTAGAGGGATTATGAAGAGAGTATTGGGTGTTACCTGTGTGAGCATTAGAGGGATTATGAAGAGAGTATTGGGTGTTACCTGTGTGAGCATTAGAGGGATTATGAAGAGAGTATTGGGTGTCCTGTGTCAAATGTACTTTTTTAGTTTTTATCATTTTTATCATTATCATATATTAGTCAATCTATCCTGCTTTTTTGGTCGACTAAATGTCTGGGAATTTTAGTCCAGTTTCAGTTAATGAAAACTCACATTTTCGTCATGTTGCATAATGGTTACACCGTTAATCATGCTTACTTTGCACGAAATTATAAACACAACGACCGCTATCATTTGAGAAATTTATTCTTACATTTCATCAGAATTATTAAAACTGAAGAGAGTATTGGGGTTACCTGTGTGAGCATTAGAGGGATTATGAAGAGAGTATTGGGTGTTACCTGTGTGAGTATCAGAGGGATTATGAAGAGAGTATTGGGTGTTACCTGTGTGAGCATTAGAGGGCTTAAGAAGAGAGTATTGGGTGTTACCTGTGTGAGCATTAGAGGGATTATGAAGAGAGTATTGGGTGTTACCTGTGTGAGTATCAGAGGGATTATGAAGAGAGTATTGGGTGTTACCTGTGTGAGTATCAGAGGGATTATGAAGAGAGTATTGGGTGTTACCTGTGTGAGCATTAGAGGGATTATGAAGAGAGTATTGGGTGTTCCCTGTGTGAGCATCAGAGGGATTATGAAGAGAGTATTGGGTGTTACCTGTGTGAGCATTAGAGGGATTATGAAGAGAGTATTGGGTGTTACCTGTGTGAGTATCAGAGGGATTATGAAGAGAGTATTGGGTGTTACCTGTGTGAGCATTAGAGGGCTTAAGAAGAGAGTATTGGGTGTTCCCTGTGTGAGCATCAGAGGGATTATGAAGAGAGTATTGGGTGTTACCTGTGTGAGCATTAGAGGGATTATGAAGAGAGTATTGGGTGTTACCTGTGTGAGTATCAGAGGGATTATGAAGAGAGTATTGGGTGTTACCTGTGTGAGCATTAGAGGGCTTAAGAAGAGAGTATTGGGTGTTACCTGTGTGAGCATTAGAGGGATTATGAAGAGAGTATTGGGTGTTACCTGTGTGAGTATCAGAGGGATTATGAAGAGAGTATTGGGTGTTACCTGTGTGAGTATCAGAGGGATTATGAAGAGAGTATTGGGTGTTACCTGTGTGAGTATCAGAGGGATTATGAAGAGAGTATTGGGTGTTACCTGTGTGAGCATTAGAGGGATTATGAAGAGAGTAATGGGTGTTACCTGTGTGAGCATTAGAGGGATTATGAAGAGAGTATTGGGTGTTACCTGTGTGAGTATCAGAGGGATTATGAAGAGAGTATTGGGTGTTACCTGTGTGAGCATTAGAGGGATTATGAAGAGAGTATTGGGTGTTACCTGTGTGAGCATTAGAGGGATTATGAAGAGAGTATTGGGTGTTACCTGTGTGAGTATCAGAGGGATTATGAAGAGAGTATTGGGTGTTACCTGTGTGAGTATCAGAGGGATTATGAAGAGAGTATTGGGTGTTACCTGTGTGAGTATCAGAGGGATTATGAAGAGAGTATTGGGTGTTACCTGTGTGAGCATTAGAGGGATTATGAAGAGAGTAATGGGTGTTACCTGTGTGAGCATTAGAGGGATTATGAAGAGAGTATTGGGTGTTACCTGTGTGAGTATCAGAGGGATTATGAAGAGAGTATTGGGTGTTACCTGTGTGAGCATTAGAGGGATTATGAAGAGAGTATTGGGTGTTACCTGTGTGAGCATTAGAGGGATTATGAAGAGAGTATTGGGTGTTACCTGTGTGAGTATCAGAGGGATTATGAAGAGAGTATTGGGTGTTACCTGTGTGAGTATCAGAGGGATTATGAAGAGAGTATTGGGTGTTACCTGTGTGAGCATTAGAGGGCTTAAGAAGAGAGTATTGGGTGTTACCTGTGTGAGCATTAGAGGGATTATGAAGAGAGTATTGGGTGTTACCTGTGTGAGTATCAGAGGGATTATGAAGAGAGTATTGGGTGTTACCTGTGTGAGTATCAGAGGGATTATGAAGAGAGTATTGGGTGTTACCTGTGTGAGTATCAGAGGGATTATGAAGAGAGTATTGGGTGTTACCTGTGTGAGCATTAGAGGGATTATGAAGAGAGTAATGGGTGTTACCTGTGTGAGCATTAGAGGGATTATGAAGAGAGTATTGGGTGTTACCTGTGTGAGTATCAGAGGGATTATGAAGAGAGTATTGGGTGTTACCTGTGTGAGCATTAGAGGGATTATGAAGAGAGTATTGGGTGTTACCTGTGTGAGCATTAGAGGGATTATGAAGAGAGTATTGGGTGTTAACTGTGTGAGTATCAGAGGGATTATGAAGAGAGTATTGGGTGTTACCTGTGTGTGTATCAGAGGGATTATGAAGAGAGTATTGGGTGTTACCTGTGTGAGTATCAGAGGGATTATGAAGAGAGTATTGGGTGTTACCTGTGTGAGTATCAGAGGGATTATGAAGAGAGTATTGGGTGTTACCTGTGTGAGTATCAGAGGGATTATGAAGAGAGTATTGGGTGTTACCTGTGTGAGTATCAGAGGGATTATGAAGAGAGTATTGGGTGTTACCTGTGTGAGTATCAGAGGGATTATGAAGAGAGTATTGGGTGTTACCTGTGTGAGCATTAGAGGGATTATGAAGAGAGTATTGGGTGTTACCTGTGTGAGCATTAGAGGGATTATGAAGAGAGTAATGGGTGTTACCTGTGTGAGTATCAGAGGGATTATGAAGAGAGTATTGGGTGTTACCTGTGTGAGTATCAGAGGGATTATGAAGAGAGTATTGGGTGTTACCTGTGTGAGCATTAGAGGGATTATGAAGAGAGTAATGGGTGTTACCTGTGTGAGCATTAGAGGGATTATGAAGAGAGTATTGGGTGTTACCTGTGTGAGTATCAGAGGGATTATGAAGAGAGTATTGGGTGTTACCTGTGTGAGCATTAGAGGGATTATGAAGAGAGTATTGGGTGTTACCTGTGTGAGCATTAGAGGGATTATGAAGAGAGTATTGGGTGTTACCTGTGTTAGTATCAGAGGGATTATGAAGAGAGTATTGGGTGTTACCTGTGTGTGTATCAGAGGGATTATGAAGAGAGTATTGGGTGTTACCTGTGTGAGTATCAGAGGGATTATGAAGAGAGTATTGGGTGTTACCTGTGTGAGTATCAGAGGGATTATGAAGAGAGTATTGGGTGTTACCTGTGTGAGTATCAGAGGGATTATGAAGAGAGTATTGGGTGTTACCTGTGTGAGTATCAGAGGGATTATGAAGAGAGTATTGGGTGTTACCTGTGTGAGTATCAGAGGGATTATGAAGAGAGTATTGGGTGTTACCTGTGTGAGCATTAGAGGGATTATGAAGAGAGTATTGGGTGTTACCTGTGTGAGTATCAGAGGGATTATGAAGAGAGTATTGGGTGTTACCTGTGTGAGCACATCCAGCTGTGAGATGATGTGCTGCAGGGTGTTGGTCAGCGCAGCAGGAATACGGTCAACCTCCGTCTGCGAGTCCACACCAGCTCCAGGCGAAACCACACCGGCTCTGCTGTCACTCCTGTGTGAGGATCGTTCAGCTGGTTCTGACTCCTGCAGGAGAGATGGGAAACTGTTACTGACATTCATCTGAATGTGCTTCACATGATCCATCACTGCCTGCCCCTCCTTCTGATTTACAAGATGTGCTGTGATTGGTTAGCTGGCGCAGTGTGTTGTGATTAGTTAGCTGGCCCAGTGTGTTGTAATTGGTTAGCTGGCCCAGTGTGCTGTGATTGGTTAGCTGGCCCAGTGTGCTGTGATTGGTTAGCTGGCCCAGTGTGTTGTGATTGGTTAGCTGGCCCAGTGTGTTGTGATTGGTTAGCTGGCCCAGTGTACTGTAATTGGTTAGCTGGCCCAATGTGTTGTGATTGGTTAGCTGGCCCAGTGTGTTGTGATTGGTTAGCTGGCCCAGTGTGTTGTGATTGGTTAGCTGGCCCAGTGTACTGTGATTGGTTAGCTGGCCCAGTGTACTGTGATTGGTTAGCTGGCCCAATGTGTTGTGATTGGTTAGCTGGCCCAGTGTGTTGTGATTGGTTAGCTGGCCCAGTGTGTTGTGATTGGTTAGCTGGCCCAGTGAGTTGTGATTGGTTAGCTGGCCCAGTGTGTTGTGATTGGTTAGCTGGCCCAATGTGTTGTGATTGGTTAGCTGGCCCAGTGTACTGTGATTGGTTAGCTGGCCCAGTGTACTGTGATTGGTGAGCTGGCCCAGTGTGTGGTCATTGGTTAGCTGGCCCAGTGTACTGTGATTGGTTAGCTGGCCCAGTGTGTTGTGATTGGTCAGCTGGCCAATTGTACTGTGATTGGTTAGCTGGCCCAGTGTGTTTGGTCAGCTGGCCCAGTGTACTGTGATTGGTTAGCTGGCCCAGTGTGTTGTGATTGGTTAGCTGGCCCAGTGTGCTGTGATTGGCAGCGCTCAGCGCGTGTTCGGGAAATGTCATAACCCCCTTCAAAACCGTGAGCTCTACTTAGATGTAAACATTAACGATGGCATCAATTTCAAACCATTTCGAGCCCGATTCAGACCCTGACAATGTTAACGAGCAAGAGGATTGTGCTGAACGGATTTCACAGGACGTTTCAGAGTGGTATGCTTTTTTCATCCACCATTTAATCATATTTGTCGGAAAACTACATCAATACTGTAATGTTAGCAGGCTAGTGGAGGCAAAGCTTTGCCCTTCATTTGCATCACAGCTATCATAGCAACTACATAAAGATTATAATTGGAACTGTTAATACACAACTACAAATAATAAGATATAGTTTTGTGCGTAAAGCCTGCATTGTACTCTATTCTGGAAGCTGTTCTCAGTCAAATGTGCAGCACACAGACAAAAGCTGCGGTTATAATGTTCAGGAACAGTGTTAAAAATAAATTTTAACCTCTCTAAGTTCGACAGCCTTAGGACAAACTTTTTCCAGAGTATAAAAAACAGCGACAACACTCTTCCTCTTTTCTAAAGCAGCATGGCCTCACCCCGTGTTGCGTGTTCCCGGGGGCGGAGTTTATGTAAATCTTAAGGTTTATGATGTCATAAACCGAGAAGAAGCTCATTGTAGTCCCTACCAGGCATTTGTTGTAGTCCTTAAAAAACGATTTTTGTAAAAAAAAATATCTCCCTTTGCTTTGAACTTTGAGCGTCATAACTTTGCAGATGTTGTTTATGCTCAATCAGCAACATTACACACTAACTAAAGTTAAAAAAGTGAATTAAGGACCCCTTTAATTGATCCATTATGCCGTCCTCCTTATTCTTGGTTAGTTACTTTTGCGTTCTTCGCTACACCAGTAATCGGTTTACTTCTGGTCGCCTTTGCTGTTCCATCAGCAGCTGTTGCTTAAAGTCCATATTAAAAACATTGATGTGGTCACATGTGTTTCTGATGATAGTTTGAGAAATCATGTGATAGTTTAATGAAAGTGCTGAATGTAAAGGCCAGCTGTGTAATTGTGCCTGGATACAGTGTTATGGACACAAATGAGACTAACAGCATATCTGACTGATCGCCACTGGAAGACAAGAGACACGGGAAAGCCATCTTCATCACAACTGCTCTATCAATAAAACATATTACACCAATAAAGACTGATATTAAACCCAAGATGCGATGATTAAAGATACTAATAAGCACTTATACCACCTGGAGCAGTGTGTGTCAGGAGTACATTACACTCCCGTTTGCTTCCCTTGTATTTAAGCCTGATGGGTTGAAGGTCCATGATAGTAGTCCACATGAAACATTTGCACTGCCACAATGAAACTAAAACCACAGACTGACAACTGAACTCTATAGAGTCTGTGTGTTTCCAAGCGTATGACTGGTGTTGTTGTTGTTCAGTGTGATTACTATCGAGTGGAGAACAAGAGAACAGATCCTGTGGAAGGACTTCATGAATGAATCTGCCTGATACTGATGAGGAGGATTGAACAAGGAAGACCAAGAGTGAATAAGAGAAGTTCTCAGATCAACAATCAACTGCCAAAGCATGAAGTTCAGAGATCAGAAGCTCCAGGGAGACTCATCTGTTCAGAGGAGAGCGTATGGAAACTCTTCTTGAATGTGTAAAGTTTTCGATTAGAACCATGTCAAAAACATCATCAGAGATGGTTTTCTACAGACACATCCAAGGGTTTGGCATCATGTCTGAGTTCTTCTGAATGAGGCAAAAGGGAAAAATAAACAGCTATTCGACTCCCTCTGAGAATAAAGATGGCATAAAGCGGCTCCTGGACACATCTGGCAAACAGGTGCAATTCGAGAGCCTCTTCCTGGGCCAAGATAGGTAAATATTTGCCTGTGTGACCCTGGTGATTCCAGGTCTGTTCAACACAGGCTGATGTGATGGTGGAAGAAAGCCATCCGCTGAACACCAGCAGGTCTGAGAATGGTGAAATACTGAGTCCTCCAAGATCCAAGTCTCAGTAAGGACTGAGTCCTAACTTTAGAATTAATATTGTCACATGGAATCAACGTTTATGCCGTTGAAATTCTGCAGCAGAGCGATGACATCTCAGATCATTATCTAGTCTTGTGTAAACTTCATTTAGCCAAGGCTGCAAAGCCAACTCAGTGTTACAAATATATTAGACCTATCACTTCTACCACTAAAGATTGCTTTCTTAATAATATTCCTGATCAGTTTCATCTCCTCAGCATCCCAGATAGCTTAGAAGAACTCGATATTGCGACAGAAACTTTTGACTCTTCCTTTTCCAGCACTTTAGACACAGTTGCTCCTTTGCGCTTAAGGTGAGACACGGCAGGTGAAAACATAGTTTTTTTCATGCAGTGGTCAATTTTGAGATTTTGGGCCAGTTTGTTCCCTTAACATGTCACAATAAAAAATATGTCAACATTACACATTAAGATGGTTATTTAATTATATTTTGTCAACTTGCGCCTTTAGATTTCTACCAGAAATCACCAAAAGTTAGCATTCTAATGCAAGCTCCCGTGCCGTCTCCATTCACAGAAACATGCCTGTTATCATTGTAGAGCTCCCAGTCTCCTACACAGCGCTGTCTAATCCAAATATGGGCATTTCTTTTGTAGAAATAGCCAACCGCGAAAGTTTGCCGGGGAATCTACAGCCGAAAGCCACATCTGATTGGTCGATGTGAATATCCGACTAAGTGATTAGTTCTCTGCTCCAAAACGTAAGCACAGCAAAAAAGGTGAAAAGACACTGACAGGAGATCGAAGAGGGCCTACATATGGTGCAGGCGTGGACATTTAGGCTGTAAACAGACAGGGAGCTGTTTATTAGATTCAATTAGTTAAAGATGGACAGAGAACAAACAGGGACAGTTGCAGTTTTTGTGACTGTTGTTATGTGTGTTTGTTATGGTAGTTCTCTTCAGCTTAAGGCTATTCATTTATTCATTTATCAATTTTCCATGTGTTTTAAATATTATACAATACTTATATTAATGAAATTAATATATATTTAGTTTGTAGGTTGGGGGTTTCAATAGAAATGTATAAAAAAATTTACAATATAAAACTTTAAAGGCCGTTTTCTCAAAATGAGTTTTTTCTCACACTCAGAGTCAGAAATATCCACTTCAGGAGCACCGACAAGCACCAACGTTTACAGTCTTATACTTAACTATATTCTGAAGGCTTTTACAGAGGGATTTGTTGATATATCATTCATATCCTGAGTTATAGATCATTTTACTCCAAACAACATGGCGAAAATTGATTTTTGATTTTAATTGATTTTAAGGCTATTGTCAGTATTTTTCTAATTTACTAAAGTACAAAATAAGATATCCAGAATCCCCTCAGTAAAAGCCCTTTCACCTAATATGTCAACAAATAGAGCCAAGAATTTTAAACCTGGTCCTTTCCAATTTCGTTTTTTGGAAATGTATGCAAATGAGAGTATTTTTAAGTATATAAGGCCTCATTTGCATATTAAAACATTAATTTACACAAAACTTGTTTTTCTTAAGTTTATTCCAGTAATAAACTGGAGAAGTTTCACAGTAACATCTTCTAATTAAAAAAAAAATCCCTATTCACCTGTAGTGTCTCGCCTTAAAGAAGATTAAAGAAAATATTCCAACGCCGTGGTACAACGAGCACACTCGGGCCCTTAAGAGAGCAGCCAGAAACATGGAGCGCAACTGGAAGAAAACAAAACTAGACTTTTTTTTGCATTTCTTGCAGAGAGAGCATGATTGCGTACAGAAAGGCCTTAAAAGCTGCTAGGTCTGCTTATTTATCAACCCTATTAGAAGAAAATAAACATAATCCTAGGTATTTATTTGAAACAGTGGCTAAACAAACGAAAAATAAAGCTTCAAGCCCAGAAGTTTCCAAGCAGCACAGCAGTAATGACTTTATGAACTTCTTCACTTATAAGATTGATAATATTAGGAAGAAAATTATAGATCCTCTTCTTAATATCATTAATTCATCTTTGTCATTAGGATATGTCCCAAAAACCTTTAAGCTGGCTATGATTAAACTGCTTGTAAAAAACGCAACTTGATCCTACAGAATTAGTCAATTACAGGCCGATCTCGAATCTACCTTTTCTGTCAAAGATATTAGAAAAGGCAGTATCCTCACAACTGTGTTCCTTTTTAGAAAGAAATGATATCTGCGAGGATTTCCTGTCAGGATTTAGACCGTACCATAGTACTGAGACTGCTCTCGTTAGAGTCACACATGATTTGCTCTTATCATCCGATCGTGGTTATATCTCTCTATTAGTGTTACTCGATCTTAGTGCTGCATTTCATTAGCCTAGAAATCTAGATGCACCCTAGCGGCAGCAAAATGTATTTTGCAGCCAGGTGGGTCTAGACACTCTCAATAGACCTTCTAGCTGCAAAAACCTAAATTGGGTCAGGCCAATCACGTCGCTTATAGAGTAGGCGGGGCGGGCTTAACATATGACGACAGAGTTGCGACGGTTACCTGCCTGCGACTTGAAAACAAAGAATGACGGCTGCTGGAGAACAGTCTTTCGAATCGGCTTTGTCCGCGACTCTGGAGGACTTGGAGTTCAGTTTTTCTTTGAGAAAAGAGCAAAGAACGGCACTTAAGTCATTCTTTAAAAAAGGAAGATGTGTTCGTCGTTCTGCTGGCCAGATATGGCAAAAGTTGAATGAATCTATCAACTAGCTCCGCTGTTGGGAAAACGCTCTGGTTGGTTGAAGCGCTGTCCTATTGCGTGCAGAGGGAATTTGAAAGACAGCCGTTTATCCCGCCCCTCGGAGTGAGCATGTCTATGGTGAGTTGCCAGACTAAACATCTTGATGTAGTCTGGCTTGCCAGGCTAGCATTTCATACTATTGACCACAACATTCTTTTAAATAGACTCGAAAATTATGTTGGCATTAGTGGAATTGCACTAGCATGGTTTAAATCATACTTATCTGACCGTTATTCAGTTTGTAGCAGTAAATGAAGAGATGTCTCATCGATCACAAGTTCAGTATGGCGTACCACAAGGCTCAGTACTAGGACCGCTGCTGTTCACTCTGTACATGCTACACACACACACACACACACACACACACACACTCTGTACATGCTACCCTTAGGAGATATCATTAGGAAGCAAGGCATTAGCTTTCACTGTTATGCTGATGATACTCAGCTCTATATTTCTTCACGCCCTGACGAAACTCACCAATTCACAAAATTTCCGGAATGCACAGCTGATATAAAAAATTTGATGACTAGTAATTTCCTACTAACAGATTCTAATTATAGGACAAAAAACTTCCTCACATAATAATCTAGAATACTGTCTAACACTTGATGGCTGCTCTGTTAAGTCTTCGTCGTCGGTTAGGAACCTGGGTGTGCTCTTTGATACCAATTTTTCATTTAATAGTCACATTTCTAGTAAAAAATCTGTAAATCCGCATTCTTCCATCTTAGAAATATATCTAAATTACGCCATATGCTCTCATTGACAAATGCAAAACAATTAGTCCATATGTTCATGACCTCAAGGCTAGATTATGCTCTACTGGGTGGCTGCCCTGCACGCTTAATAAACAAACTACAGCTGGTCCAAAACGCAGCAGCTCGAGTTCTTACCAGAACCAGGAAGTATGACCATATTAGCCCGGTTCTGTCAACACTGCATTGGCTGCCTATTAAACATCGGATGCATTTTAAAATATTGCTGATTACTTACAAAGCACTAAATGGTTTAGCTCCGCAGTGCTTGAGCGAGCTCTTAACGCATTATAGTCCTTCACGTCTATTGCGATCTCAAAATTCTGGCCAGTTGATAATACCTAGAATATCTAAATCGACTGCTGGCGGCAGATCCTTCTCCTATTTAGCTCCAAAACTTTGCAACAGTCTTCCTACCATTGTCCGGGAAGCAGACACACTCTGTCAGTTCAAAGCTAGACTAAAACACATCTCTTTGACCTAGCATACACATAACACATTATAGACTTCTATAATTCAGTGTTAGGCTGCATAGATTAGGTCAGCTGGAACCGGGAACACTTCCCATAAATCCTGATGTACTCGTTACATCATAAGAAGAATGGCATCTACGCTAATATTAGTCTCTCTGTTTATCCCGAGGTTTACCGCAGTCCGGCAGATCCAGGCTGTATCCAGATCTGATTAAGGACCTGCGCCTGGACACGACGACAACACAGTCCTGAAGTCTCAACTAGTCTCTCCCCGTGAAGGCCTGCACAGATAAAACGTCAAAATAATTCTGATTGACATTGATACGTGGAAGCGATAAAAAATTCTGCATTATGTTTTTTTTTAGGCCAGACAAGTAATTTGTTGAGGTCAATTTGTACAGAAAGACACGCCTGCACACATGTATATTCAAACGCGCATCCCTATAGACTAAACACATAATCCATGTACACGCCATCAGCGTTTTCACAGATTTGTGTTTTTGAAGCTTATGTGGAGATAACGTTTTTCCAAAATTTTCACAGCTTGTACCTTGGAACCTGTTTCTCGAGCCAAAAAACACTGTTGTTGTGCGAATGAGCGGCCGGAGTGCGTCAAGGGTTTTCTGTTAGAACGGTGTGTGTTAGCGGCCCCTAAGTTAATAACTAATGATCTTTGCAACAGAAGTGAATCAATCAAAACTAACTTTAGCTGAACAATAACTTTTTTCTAGAGCTGCTATAAAGCCAGTACTTTAATTTCCTATAATCAATGTAAAGCTGCTTTGAAACAATCTACATTGTTAAAAGCGCTATATGAAATGAAGGTGACTTGACTGAAACCAGTCCTCCATTCTCTAAACTAGTCCTCTAAACCACCGTACACTTACTGCAGTCACAGATGCTACCATTACTGTGTTCAAGTACACTAAACAGCGAGACCAACATCCCGCAAACTTAAATAACTCCTCCTGCCGGCCAAAAAAATATGTTTACACTTCTCATAATAACGGTAATAAAGGTCTCTAACGTTGTGTAAAGTGACGTTGCTTTGGCAAACATGTCAATGAAACTAAAATCTAAATCACGAAATGGCTTAGTGCCTTTATCAAATCGCAAAAGTTTGTGAGTTAATTAAATAAGTAAAATAAATAAATAAGATTTCCAGTGCAAAGAACGGCACTGTTCTCATGTAAGCGATCAGCTCATGATCCGGTGTTAGTGTCTCAGTTCACAGTGAATAAATACAGTGAACTTCATCATGAACTTCATCTCGATAATTGCTGAGTTTCATATGCAATATCCAGCATTCTGTCACTGATGGAGTTTTGGTTCCTTGCCTCTGTTGGCTCTGGCCTATGGCTTTTGGCTTGCTTAGTTGGGGACATTTAACATTCAACAATACTATTGATCTACCTGCATTGACACCATTATATGAGAACTGATCAGTTATTCAGGAATCCTCTAGTATGGCCGGACGTAAGAGTGTAAATATGGGGCTCAGTGGCAGCTGTCACATTCCCTTGTGTGACGTGGAGAAGCGGGAACTCTTCCATCAGCACCAGCTCGTCTCTGCTGACTCAGACCTCAGATCCTCAGGGATATTCATGACAATGGCAAGTGTGGGATCATCTAAATCTTCCCCTTGATTCGTTGACGTGGAACGATAAAAGGTGCGTTAGTCATCCGTTAGCACTGAATAAATTCAGCTGGGATTTTTCCTGGTTCTCCACTGATGGTGCGACACGAGGAGATTTCTGCAGTGCCAGGTCAAATATTTACTCTCAGTGAAGTTTAGCCTTATATAAACCGTGTTCGGCTGCTCCGGCGCTGAAGGCTATATTTAATCCGGCTGAACCGCTCAAACACTAGATCCTCAAGGAACAATGGGAAACGTCTGGTCAGGCAGCATAACACCTGAAACACACACTCTTTACATGCTTTCTGTTCTTATAAATCAATTACATGTCCATTATTCATCAGTGTGACAAAACCAGGTCATTCATAATAGCGTATGGTGAGAATGTACCACTTTCAAATGATTTCCATGAAAATTTTAAATGAATTAGTTACATAAATGCTGATTATACGCAACAGTACAAGAGACAAAAGATAAAAACATCATTTTATGAGTTACACACAGGACTCGTTCTCTTAACGCTTTACAATAAGCTTTCATTTAGTTATGCTAATTTAAACCTTTAACAATACAGTTTTCAAATCAAAAGTTTTATGTTAATATTATTTAATCCACAGTGGAATAACATGAACAAACACTGAACAAATATATTTGTACTGACTAACATTAACAAAGATTAATAAATGCTGTAAAAAGAATATTGCTTATTGTATGAACGTATTGTATGAACGTGTTACCTACATTTCTATTGTTGCTTTGATTGATTTGAAAACTGTATTTTCAGTGTCTTTCACCATGAGTGTCACATTTTTTAGATGGCGTGTCAGATTTCATGTCGTTCTGCCCACCTGTCCTTGACCTCTCATGCATCCGGAAAGTATTCACAGCGCTTCACTTTTTCCACATTTTGTTATGTCACAGCCTTATTCCAAAATTGATTACATTCATTATTTTCCTCAAAATTCAACAAACAATACCCCATAATGACAACGTGAAAGAAGTTTGTTTGAAATCTTTGCAAATTTATTAAATTAAATTAATTATAAACCTCTCAAGCTCCATCAGGTTGGATGGGGAGTGTCAGTGCACAGCCATTTTCAGATCTCTCCAGAGACACTCAATCGGGTTCGAGTCTGGGCTCTGGCTGGGCCACTCAAGGACATTCCCAGAGTTGTCCCGGAGCCACTCCTCTTTTATCTTGGCTGTGTGCTGAGTGTCGTTGTCCTGTTGGAAGATGAACCGTCGCCCCAGTCTGAGATCCAGAGCTCTGGAGCAGGTTTCCATCAAGGACATCTCTGTACATTCATCTTTCCCTCGATCCTGACGAGTCTCCCAGTTCCTCATCTTTCCCTCGATCCTGACGAGTCTCCCAGTTCCTCATCTTTCCCTCGATCCTCATCTTACCCTTGATCCTGACGAGTCTCCCGGTTCCTCATCTTTCCCTCGATCCTGACGAGTCTCCCAGTTCCTCATCTTTCCCTCGATCCTCATCTTACCCTCGATCCTGACGAGGCTCCCAGTTCCTCATCTTTCCCTCGATCCTCATCTTACCCTCGATCCTGACGAGTCTCCCAGTTCCTCATCTTTCCCTCGATCCTCATCTTACCCTCGATCCTGACGAGTCTCCCGGTTCCTCATCTTTCCCTCGATCCTCATCTTACCCTCGATCCTGACGAGTCTCCCGGTTCCTCATCTTACCCTCGATCCTGACGAGTCTCCCGGTTCCTCATCTTTCCCTTGATCCTGACGAGTCTCCCAGTTCCTCATCTTTCCCTCGATCCTCATCTTTCCCTCGATCCTGACGAGTCTCCCAGTTCCTCATCTTTCCCTCGATCCTCATCTTTCCCTCGATCCTGACGAGTCTCCCAGTTCCTCATCTTTTCCTCGATCCTCATCTTACCCTCGATCCTGACGAGTCTCCCGGGTTCCTTATCTTTCCCTTGATCCTGACGAGTCTCCCAGTTCCTCATCTTTCCCTCGATCCTCATCTTACCCTCGATCCTGACGAGTCTCCCGGTTCCTCATCTTTCCCTTGATCCTGACGAGTCTCCCAGTTCCTCATCTTTCCCTCGATCCTCTCCCGGTCCCTCGATCCTGACGAGTCTCCCAATTCCTCATCAATTTTGTTTCTCATGGTCTGAAAGTCCTTCATGTGCCTTTTGTCAAACTACTGAGGAGTGGCTTTTGTCTGATTGGTGGAGAGCTGCAGAGATGGTTGTTCTTCTGAAGGTTCTCAGGCCTGATTGGTGGAGAGCTGCAGAGATGGTTGTTCTTCTGGAAGGTTCTCAGGCCTGATTGGTGGAGAGCTGCAGAGATGGTTGTTCTTCTGGAAGGTTCTCAGGCCTGATTGGTGGAGAGCTGAGAGATGGTTGTTCTTCTGGAAGGTTCTCAGGCCTGATTGGTGGAGAGCTGCAGAGATGGTTGTTCTTCTGGAAGGTTCTCAGGCCTGATTGGTGAAGAGCTACAGAGATTGTTGTTCTTCTGGAAGGTTCTCAGGCCTGATTGGTGGAGAGCTACAGAGATTGTTGTTCTTCTGGAAGGTTCTCAGGCCTGATTGGTGGAGAGCTACAGAGATTGTTGTTCTTCTGAAGGTTCTCAGGCCTGATTGGTGGAGAGCTACAGAGATTGTTGTTCTTCTGAAGGTTCTCAGGCCTGATTGGTGGAGAGCTGCAGAGATGGTTGTTCTTCTGGAAGGTTCTCAGGCCTGATTGGTGGAGAGCTGAGAGATGGTTGTTCTTCTGGAAGGTTCTCAGGCCTGATTGGTGGAGAGCTACAGAGATTGTTGTTCTTCTGAAGGTTCTCAGGCCTGATTGGTGAAGAGCTACAGAGATGGTTGTTCTTCTGGAAGGTTCTCAGGCCTGATTGGTGGAGAGCTACAGAGATTGTTGTTCTTCTGGAAGGTTCTCAGGCCTGATTGGTGGAGAGCTACAGAGATTGTTGTTCTTCTGAAGGTTCTCAGGCCTGATTGGTGGAGAGCTACAGAGATTGTTGTTCTTCTGAAGGTTCTCAGGCCTGATTGGTGGAGAGCTGCAGAGATGGTTGTTCTTCTGGAAGGTTCTCAGGCCTGATTGGTGGAGAGCTGAGAGATGGTTGTTCTTCTGAAGGTTCTCAGGCCTGATTGGTGGAGAGCTGCAGAGATGGTTGTTCTTCTGAAGGTTCTCAGGCCTGATTGGTGGAGAGCTGCAGAGATGGTTGTTCTTCTGGAAGGTTCTCAGGCCTGATTGGTGGAGAGCTGCAGAGATGGTTGTTCTTCTGGAAGGTTCTCAGGCCTGATTGGTGGAGAGCTACAGAGATTGTTGTTCTTCTGAAGGTTCTCAGGCCTGATTGGT
>CM040838.1:30324104-30361604 GCA_022828995.1 Vimba vimba
TAGAGATTTCCTTGGTCCAAGGATGTTTTACTGATGTAGAGGTGTGTGTTAATGAAGCGTGTGTGTTAATGAAGGAGTGGAGTGTCGGCCATTGCTCTATCGGCCATTGATCCGTGTGAAAGTGAGCTCAGGTGAGGAAAATCTACACACACACCTACACCTCACCACAGACTTTAATATTTAACCACTCCTACATTTCCCAGTCTCGGCAAGGAGTTGCTAAAAATACTCAATCAATGTTGGTCTGGAAGCCATTATTTAAAGATGAGATTCTGACCCTGTGAAGGTCAATCCAGAACTACACAGATGCACCCAACACACACACACACACACACACACACACACTCACTTCTACTCTGAGCGATCCACCATTACACCAGTTTACTGTCCAATGTGGAGGGAAAGAACCTCTCAAAACAAAGCCTTACATTCAATATTATATGATCAATTGCTGTCAGAGCAAAATTTAACTACAAAGATCAAATTAACTGTAAATTTCCATTAATTAGTTTATCTACGGTCATTAGAAGCAAAATAAAGTTGCAGGAGTTGTGCAGTAGCATGGGAAGACTGATTCACTTCAGAGAATCATTTTTCAGAAAGTCGTTATTTAGTAGTGTTCCCAGAAGTTCCTGCACAGCATCTACATCAGAAGTAAGACACAGATTTCATTCAATACTGTTGTTTTGACTGTTTTTGATCCAGATATTGATCAGGAGGTTCTCCTCGTTCACAGGAGTTTCTCCTCGTTCATCATCAGGAGGTTCTCCTCGTTCACGGTCAGGAGGTTCTCCTCGTTCACCGTCAGAAGGTTCTCCTCGCTCACGGTCATGAGGTTCTCCTCGTTCACGGTCATGAGGTTCTACACGTTCACCGTCAGGAGGTTCTACTCGTTCACCGTCAGGAGGTTCTACTCATTCACCATCAGGAGGTTCTCCTCGTTCACAGGAGTTTCTCCTCGTTCATCATCAGGAGGTTCTCCTCGTTCACGGTCAGGAGGTTCTCCTCGTTCACCGTCAGAAGGTTCTCCTCGTTCATAGGAGTTTCTCCTCGTTCATCATCAGGAGGTTCTTCTCGTTCACGGTCAGGAGTTTCTCCTCGTTCACCGTCAGAAGGTTCTCCTCGTTCACGGTCAGGAGGTTCTCCTCGTTCACCGTCAGGAGGTTCTCCTCATTCACCGTCAGGAGGTTCTCCTCGTTCACGGTCATGAGGTTCTCCTCGTTCACGGTCATGAGGTTCTCCTCGTTCACGGTCAGGAGGTTCTACTCGTTCACCGTCAGGAGGTTCTACTCGTTCACCATCAGGAGGTTCTCCTCGTTCACCGTCAGGAGGTTCTACTCGTTCACCGTCAGGAGGTTCTCCTCGTTCACCGTCAGGAGGTTCTCCTTGTTCACCAGGAGGTGTCAGGAGGTTCTCCTCGTTTATGGTCAGGAGGTTCTCCTTGTTCACGGTCAGGAGGTTCTCCTTGTTCACCGTCAGGAGGTTCTCCTCATTCACCATCAGCAGGTTCTGCTCGTTCACCGTCAGGAGGTTCTACTCGTTCACCAGGAGGTGTCAGGAGGTTCTCCTCGTTTATGGTCAGGAGGTTCTCCACATTCACGGTCAGGAGGTTCTCCTCGTTCACCGTCAGGAGGTTTTCCATATTCACCATCAGGAGGTTCTCCTCGTTCACGGTCAGGAGGTTCTCGTTCACCGTCAGGAAGTTTTTCACGTTCACCGTCAGGAGGTTCTCCTCGTTCACCGTCAGAAGGTTCTCCTCGTTCACCATCAGGAGTTCCTCCTCGTTCACAGGAGGTTCTCCTCGTTCACGGTCATGAGGTTCTCATCGTTCACGGTCAGGGTCAGGAGTTTCTACTCGTTCACCGTCAGGAGGTTCTCCTCGTTCACCGTCAGGAGGTTCTACTCGCTCACCGTCAGGAGGTTCTACTCGTTCACCAGGAGGTGTTAGGAGGTTCTCCTCATTCACCATCAGGAGGTTCTCCTCGTTCACGGTCAGGAGTTTCTCCTCGTTCACAGGAGGTTCTCCTCGTTCACAGGAGGTTCCCCTCGTTCACCGTCAGGAGGTTCTACTCGTTCAACAGGAGGTGTCAGGAGGTTCTCCTCATTCACCATCAGGAGGTTCTCCTCGTTCACCGTCAGGAGGTTCTCCTCCTTCACGGTCAGGAGGTTCTCCTCCTTCACAGGAGGTTCTCCTCGTTCACGGTCAGGAGGTTCTACTCGTTCACCGTCAGGAGGTTCTACTCGTTCACCGTCAGGAGGTTGTCTTCGTTCACCGTCAGGAGTTTCTCCTCGTTCACAGGAGGTTCTCCTCGTTCACGGTCATGAGGTTCTCCTCGTTCACGGTCAGGGTCAGGAGGTTCTACTCGTTCACCGTCAGGAGGTTCTCCTCGTTCACCGTCAGGAGGTTCTACTCGTTCACAAGGAGGTGTCAGGGGTTCTCCTCATTTATGGTCGGGAGGTTCTCCTCGTTCACTGTCAGGAGGTTCTATGCGTTTACCAGGAGGTGTCAGGAGGTTCTCCTCATTCACAGTCAGGAGGTTCTCCTCATTCACAGGAGGTTCTCCTCGTTCACCGTCAGGAGGTTCTACTCGTTCACTGTCAGGAGGTTCTACTCGTTCACCAGGAGGTGTCAGGAGGTTCTCCTCGTTCACTGTCAGGAGGTTCTACGCGTTCACCAGGAGGTGTCAGGTGCTCCACAGTGATGAATCCCCCCCCAAAAAGCTGTAAGCTGCATTGGCATAGCAATACCAGTGTTTCTCACAGGATTTTGGATTACTGTGGTGAGTGGACCTCTGTCCCTCTAGGGGGGTTGGGGGGCATGCCCCCCCGTAAGAAAATTGTGTGCTTTTTAATGTTAAATTCATCTGGTGCAAATTAAACAAAGAAAAATTCAAAACTCTTTTAGTTACAGTGTAAATCTTTTAGTTAGTACAGTCTACATTACTACATAATAATAATAGTTATAATATTAACCCCATGATAGTGACAAATGCACTGAAAAATAAAGGAAACTTTCATAATTAGTTTTGTAGTAATTTCTCTACTTGAAAGAGTATATTTCTATACTTCACATTAAAGATTTGATTGGGCTAGCCCAGTGTCAATCAAGAAAAGGGGTGTCAGAAAAAAAAATAACGCTGACTTTTTTTGACCAATGCATAACCCTAACCCTAACCAAACCCTAACCCCACACACTAATTAAGCACTAACCCAGCGCCGCCAATTAAGCAAAACAAAACGAATGGGCCACCGATGTACGAGTTTTATGGGCCTTTAAGACAAAAAACAAAACAAAAAAGTATGAGATGTATCGGCCCAAAAAGCACGTCGGCCCACCGGGAATCTCCCGGTAGTCCCGATGGCATTAGCCTACATGCCTGGATGTCACACAAAACAAAAACCTACCTGTAGCCTTTCACCATCCACTTATTGAGCTGCTGTCGCATCAATTGACATGCCATCTCCTTTCCCCTCTTTCTTTTTCTATTTTTAGCCCCCGACAGCTTTTTTGCGTTATCCATCTTTTTCGACGGCAACTCACTACTCGTTCCTGCCCGCTCAGCGCTCACAGCGCCCGCGCCCGCTCGTGATATTATCCCGCCCTCTTCTATGTCAAAATAAAAATAATTTAATGACATAATGACATTGGCAACATCGCTGTCTGTATCTGACAGGACAGTTAACATTGTAAGCTAACTTACCTCAGGCTTGCTTTCCGATGTGCGGTTCTTTGTTCGGCAGTGTGTCCAGTTGTCACACTCGCGGTGTAAAAGACTTTGAAAACAATTCTGCCCTACTCTGACTCGGATTGGCTGTCAGGTTTCGGCATTATGATTGTTTTTTTAAAGCTGCAAAGTTTATGGTAACTATAGAGATATAGCGGGTAAATGCTGGCCACGACCACGTCAAATGTCACGTGAACAAGCAAATCCACAAAGACAGAATAATAAATAAAAAAGTATGCTAATTAGATCGTTTTAATTTGGAAAACATTTAGATATGTCTAAGTCAAATTGCCATAGAAAATTTAAGACCTTTCATAAGTAAAAATAAGACTTTTTAAGACTTTATATGGCCTTAAATTTTAAAAATCTAATTTAAGACTTTTTAAGGATCCGCGGAAACCCTGTCTTTACTCTCATGATCAACACACTGTATTGATATAAAGTTCATGTGAGTCAAGTGAGATGATTCACTGAGCAAGTGATTCATGACTCCTGTGTTCAGTTCAGTCTGATTAGCCAATCGGTTCCACTGACTCATTCAAACGAAGCACTTCTTTTCCTGAATTAGGACACATTGCGTTGCATGCTGAAGGTTTTGTGTGCAGTCAGCGAGGCCAACGCAAAACACCAAAATCACAACTCAGCTAAATATATATATATATATATATATATATATATATTAGGGCTGTCAAAAGATTAATCGTGATTAATCGCATCCAAAATAAAAGTTTGTGTTTACATAATATATGTGTGTGTACTGTGTATAATTATTTTGTATATATAAATACACACACATGCATGTATATATTTAAGAAATATTTGCATACATATACTGTATATATTTATATATAATTTATATTATATATAAATATACTTTTTTTATATCTAAATTACACATTTTTCTTAAATATATACAAGCATGTGTGTGTATTTATATATTCAAATTTAATTATACACAGTACACACACATATATTATGTAAACACAAACTTTTATTTTGGATGCGATTAATCACGATTAATCTTTTGACAGCCCTAATATATATATATATATATATATATATATATATATATATGCAGATTCAGCAGGACTCACTGTATTACAATACATTACAGTCATATACATTTGCCTTCACATTCACACAACATTTAAAGGCACATCTTGAATTAGTGTGTGCATTTGGCAATAGTGTTTTTTAAGTTCCTCATCCGGAGGACTGTTCTCCTCCCATGTACGTAAAACTTCAAATAATAGCCCGGGCTTTTATTTTCCCAAATCGCCGAACTGCACCGGTTTGTATTTGAGACAGGCGTCTATATGAGACAGGCCTTTAATTTAGTGTTGAGATGAGCATGACAGTAGGAGGTTTTCATATCTGTGTTTGTGTTCAATCAGTTAATGTCAGTTAATTGGCCTACTATATTTCCGTATGTCTAAAGGGGGTCGCACACCAGACGAGAAGCGCAGCGCCACGTCTTTAAAATTCGAACACATTATTCTCTATGAGTGTACATTGCCTCAAATCGTCGTTAATGTATATACTGACTTCACCCTGTGCTGCAATATACATTCAGTTTTACATTCATTTACAGAAATCAGCTGCTTGAATGAAAACTGCTGATGTTATCGGATTTTCAGGTGATATTCTCAATTCATTCAGTTAACGGACGCTCTGAGGTAAAGTGAATTCAGACTGCAGACTAAGCAACGATTCTATTTAATTGTACAGTACAATCATAACATAGTACAGACATGATCTTAATTCCATAATATCCTTAAACATAACTATATTGCTGGCCATAAACTGACAAAGTGCGCGTCCGGTGTGCGATACCTCGAGTTGTCATAGATGCGGTGCGGAGCTGCGCTTCTCGTACGGTGTGTGCGATCCTCAACTACAAGTTCATTGGCGAATTCCTCCTCCTCGTCGCTCTCCTCCACTTCTCCTCTCCGGCCTCCGCTAACAGCTCCCGCCCAGATGCGCAGGGCTCTCTTGCGTGCACAATCTGCTCCATTAGGGTTAAACAGACGATCTGACGGGTTTTAGAAGATCAAATACAACCCGAAACTAAAAAACAGACCAGGCCTCTATTTGAGACCGGCCTTTATTTATCCAAACCTGTAGCCACACCAGGCGTGTAAAAGAGACAGGCGTCTATTTGGGACTCGGCTATTATTTGAAGTTTTACGGTAAGTGTGTTTCAATACTGTTTGATTGCATGAAAGCGTAAGTCAAGTGAAGCTGAAGCACTTTAAGGCACTGCAGTGTGATCATGTGATGATGTGGTGATGTGATCATGTGATCATGTGTTTACCTGTGTGAGCGGGCCGCTGTGAACCGAAGCGCTGGAGTCCGCAGCACATCTCTGCTCCAGCACTGCACTGTAATCCACACTGTCGAAGTTCGTCCTCCACACCATCACCTGCAACAGGTCACATGATGAGCGCTGCGCACACACACACACGCACACACACTTCTGTGTGATCATACAGCAGAGCATCACCTGTTGGTCAGAGCCAGCGGAGGCGAAGAAGTCTCCGGTCCTGGAGAAGCTCACGCAGGTGGCAGGACCCTGAAACACACCATCATTATGAGACGATTCGTAATGAAGAATATAAATGATGCTTCTCAAAGTAGTTGAAAGAATAATTTGATGTCGTTTGCTGGTCTTATACATAAAACAGCAGCTTGGACATTCGTCTAATCATCTCCCTCAGCCCACAGTGGAGAGCTGGTCACAAACGGCTTTATCCTGCACTGTAATCTAGAAGGACGCCAGTCGTTTCCTTCTATACACACACTCCTCAGAGAGAACAGAAGAAACCCTCGGCGTCTGGAGGAGGAAAATTACAGCGTCATGAAGCCATGTTGACTTTGGCTGAAGAGAGGAGGGTAAATTTAGGCTGTACATGAGCTGAACTCAGACCAGACACGGCTAAACCAAACCACACGCTCTCTCGCGCACACACACACTCTCTCGCACACACACACACACACACACACACACACACACTCACTACACACACATACTCACTCACTCACTACACACACTCACTCACTACACACTCACACACACCACACACGCACACACACTCACCACACACGCACACACACACACGCGCACAAACACACACTCACTCACTCTCTCACACACACACACACTCATGCATCCTGTGCTCATGGAGTGTAAGGGTTTTGGAGTGTAACACAGTCGATGTCAAGTATTCACTCACTGACTTCACTGGATTCACTAGTGTGTGCTAGTGTGTGCTAGTGTGTGTGACTCACAGTGAGTTTGCTAACAAACGTTAGCTGTTATGTTTGAGTTTCTGAATGGTAACATGCTGTTTATCATTTATAGGACTAGATTTCCATAAATGTATATTAGACAAGCGACTGATGCACCAATTAACTTAAACACGACAGCCTGCGTTTCCTGAATGAACAGTTGTAATAAAAACGATTTGTTGTGTTGAGCTTTTTCAATCACTTTTGATTTGATATGTTTATTGCAAACAGATTAAAGTCTGTACATTCTGCCAATAAACCTGATTTGCAGTGGGTTGAATAATTTAGATTACAACGGAATAGGCTACTATGAACACAACAAAGACTGCAGCACAGGCTTCATAGCGCAGTTCATCACGGTTACTGTAAAACACACGAGTGTAACCTGATCTGAGCACTGTGTTGAGGTTAGAGTAAAGCATGTGCTTTAGAGCCGTGTGCTGTTGTATAAGACGGACGTGTCTCAGCCTGAAGCGTCAGAGGAAGACATGATGGCAGATGAACATGAGGAATGTGGACGAGTCTCTTCTGATGAACACGTCTGTAACACGTACATTCACACACGTGTGCGCACATGCTCAGAGACACACTCAACTATACTGCAGCAACATCTGCACATCTGCTGTAAAACATGCTAATATCTACAGCTGAGAAGAGCCGTCACAGCTTGATCAGCGCAGACACTCTTCACATGTTCAAAACTACTGTCAGGATTTACTAAAGACGCAGAGAGAAAAACACAGATATTTCTGCAGTTAGTGATGCATTTGTAGGTGTTTCCCTTTCAGACGTGATATTTAAATGAATCATGCAACGTGATTTACTAAGGTTTGCGCTCGTCAGTTTACTGGTATTAATAGTGGCATTATTTACCGCCCAAAGAAAGCATGTCTTAAGCACTGATCTGGATAAATGACTGGATTCCAGCATTCTGAACTGTTCTAGTGCCATCTTACGCTTCCCTACCGACAGACAGGAAAGAGCGTTTCAATACAAGAAACAGTAGTACATACACAAGTACATTTACAAGAAACAGTAGTAAAAAATTAAGAATAAATATAAAAAAACAAAAACATTTTTTGTGGATTAACTTTCATAGATGATTGTTGACCACAAGAATAGTAACGTGTGCTAATAAAGCACATGACGGCTTTAGAGCGTCTCATTTCAAGGCCGAACAGCAGTGTTTGTGAGTGTGGACTGAACAAGAGCCTTTCAGTGGGACGTTACGCAACAGCCGTGTAGAAGATGAGGTCAGACACCAGCATCAGACCTCGGATCAGAACATCGGACTCGTGGAACCACCATTAATGTGTCAGAGACGAATCCAGTGACGGTCCAAACGTGAGTCTCAACAACTCCTGCTGCCTCTGAGTCTGATCTGCCACCAACACAAGCACTATAGCTAATCACAGTAGCTAGTTAACCAATGGCGTTTACCACAATACACCTTTACCGAGCTGCCCGTCACATGACTGAAAACTCAAACTTCAGCCCAAAACACGTCTTCGAGCGGACTTCCTCATGAGCTGCCTGTGTTTCCAGCGGTGTGTTGAGCTGAAGGCTGACAGAGGTCACACGCTCATCCCACTGACGCTAGCAGGCGTTCGCTACACTAACGCTAACCAGGAGGCTTCAGGTCTGAGCGCTAACATGACTCACCTTCAGTATGTAGGTGTGCACTTTAATACTTGATTGATTTAGCCAAAACACAACACCTAATGAAGTGGCAGTGTTGGAACGAACAGATCACTTCTGTCATGTGATTAATTCATTCATATGCAGAACAACATACGCTTCAACCCATCAAGCAAAAGCATGATTCCCAAGCGCTCCATCAGCCCTGGTGCAATGCACTGCCTCTTGAGAATTAAAGTACGATGTGCATCAAGTAATAATGCAGAAGTTATAAGAGTGTATGTGTGATTTAGAGCATGAAGAAGGTTGTCTGAGAATACACAGCAGTCGTCAGGTCAGTGTTTGCCTCGTGTCCAAGATGTCCTCGTGTTCAGCGCACAGTTTCTGGAGTGTGAGTGGAGGGTCAAGAATCAAGGGTCAGGTCCAGGATCTTGAGTGTGGAGTCGCTGGAGCTCAGGGGTCAGGGTCGGGGTCAGAGGTCAGCGGTGTGTACCTGATGGCCGTGCAGTGTGTAGAGCAGCCGGCCCTCCAGTAGGTCCAGGATCTTGAGTGTGGAGTCGCTGGAGGTCAGGGGTCGGGGGTCAGGGGTCAGCGGTGTGTACCTGATGGCCGTGCAGTGTGTAGAGCAGCCGGCCCTCCAGCAGGTCCAGGATCTTGAGTGTGGAGTCGCTGGAGGTCAGGGGTCAGGGTCGGGGTCAGGGGTCAGTGGTGTACCTGATGGCCGTGCAGTGTGTAGAGCAGCCGGCCCTCCAGTAGGTCCAGGATCTTGAGTGTGGAGTCGCTGGAGCTCAGGGTCAGGGTTAGAGGTCAGAGGTCAGCGGTGTGTACCTGATGGTCGTGCAGTGTGTAGAGCAGCCGGCCCTCCAGTAGGTCCAGGATCTTGAGTGTGGAGTCGCTGGAGGTCAGGGGTCGGGGGTCAGGGTCAGAGGTCAGGGGTCAGCGGTGTGTACCTGATGGCCGTGCAGTGTGTAGAGCAGCCGGCCCTCCAGCAGGTCCAGGATCTTGAGTGTGGACTCGCTGGAGGTCAGGGGTCAGGGTCGGGGTCAGTGGTGTGTACCTGATGGTCGTGCAGTGTGTAGAGCAGCCGGCCCTCCAGTAGGTCCAGGATCTTGAGTGTGGAGTCGCTGGAGGTCAGGGGTCAGGGTCGGGGTCAGGGGTCAGTGGTGTGTACCTGATGGTCGTGCAGTGTGTAGAGCAGCCGGCCCTCCAGCAGGTCCAGGATCTTGAGTGTGGACTCGCTGGAGGTCAGGGGTCAGGGTCGGGGTCAGTGGTGTGTACCTGATGGTCGTGCAGTGTGTAGAGCAGCCGGCCCTCCAGTAGGTCCAGGATCTTGAGTGTGGAGTCGCTGGAGGTCAGGGGTCAGGGTCAGGGGTCAGTGGTGTGTACCTGATGGCCGTGCAGTGTGTAGAGCAGCCGGCCCTCCACCAGGTCCAGGATCTTGAGTGTGGAGTCGCTGGAGGTCAGGGGTCGAGGGTCGGGGGTCAGGGTTAAGGTCAGAGATCAGTGGTGTGTACCTGATGGCCGTGCAGTGTGTAGAGCAGCCGGACCTCCAGCAGGTCCAGGATCTTGAGTGTGGAGTCGCTGGAGGTCAGGGGTCAGGGTCGGGGTCAGGGGTCAGTGGTGTGTACCTGATGGCCGTGCAGTGTGTAGAGCAGCCGGCCCTCCACCAGGTCCAGGATCTTGAGTGTGGACTCGCTGGAGGTCAGGGGTCAGGGTCGGGGTCAGAGGTCAGCGGTGTGTACCTGATGGCCGTGCAGTGTGTAGAGCAGCCGGCCCTCCAGTAGGTCCAGGATCTTGAGTGTGGAGTCGCTGGAGCTCAGGGTCAGGGTTAGAGGTCAGCGGTGTGTACCTGATGGTCGTGCAGTGTGTAGAGCAGCCGGCCCTCCAGTAGGTCCAGGATCTTGAGTGTGGAGTCGCTGGAGGTCAGGGGTCGGGGGTCAGGGTCAGAGGTCAGCGGTGTGTACCTGATGGCCGTGCAGTGTGTAGAGCAGCCGGCCCTCCAGTAGGTCCAGGATCTTGAGTGTGGAGTCGCTGGAGGTCAGGGGTCAGGGTCGGGGTCAGAGGTCAGCGGTGTGTACCTGATGGCCGTGCAGTGTGTAGAGCAGCCGGCCCTCCAGTAGGTCCAGGATCTTGAGTGTGGAGTCGCTGGAGCTCAGGGTCAGGGTTAGAGGTCAGAGGTCAGCGGTGTGTACCTGATGGTCGTGCAGTGTGTAGAGCAGCCGGCCCTCCAGTAGGTCCAGGATCTTGAGTGTGGAGTCGCTGGAGGTCAGGGGTCGGGGGTCAGGGTCAGAGGTCAGGGGTCAGCGGTGTGTACCTGATGGCCGTGCAGTGTGTAGAGCAGCCGGCCCTCCAGCAGGTCCAGGATCTTGAGTGTGGACTCGCTGGAGGTCAGGGGTCAGGGTCGGGGTCAGTGGTGTGTACCTGATGGTCGTGCAGTGTGTAGAGCAGCCGGCCCTCCAGTAGGTCCAGGATCTTGAGTGTGGAGTCGCTGGAGGTCAGGGGTCAGGGTCGGGGTCAGGGGTCAGTGGTGTGTACCTGATGGTCGTGCAGTGTGTAGAGCAGCCGGCCCTCCAGCAGGTCCAGGATCTTGAGTGTGGACTCGCTGGAGGTCAGGGGTCAGGGTCGGGGTCAGTGGTGTGTACCTGATGGTCGTGCAGTGTGTAGAGCAGCCGGCCCTCCACCAGGTCCAGGATCTTGAGTGTGGAGTCGCTGGAGGTCAGGGGTCGAGGGTCGGGGGTCAGGGTTAAGGTCAGAGATCAGTGGTGTGTACCTGATGGCCGTGCAGTGTGTAGAGCAGCCGGACCTCCAGCAGGTCCAGGATCTTGAGTGTGGAGTCGCTGGAGGTCAGGGGTCAGGGTCAGGGGTCAGTGGTGTGTACCTGATGGCCGTGCAGTGTGTAGAGCAGCCGGCCCTCCACCAGGTCCAGGATCTTGAGTGTGGAGTCGCTGGAGGTCAGGGGTCGAGGGTCGGGGGTCAGGGTTAAGGTCAGAGATCAGTGGTGTGTACCTGATGGCCGTGCAGTGTGTAGAGCAGCCGGACCTCCAGCAGGTCCAGGATCTTGAGTGTGGAGTCGCTGGAGGTCAGGGGTCAGGGTCGGGGTCAGGGGTCAGTGGTGTGTACCTGATGGCCGTGCAGTGTGTAGAGCAGGCGGCCCTCCACCAGGTCCAGGATCTTGAGTGTGGAGTCGCTGGAGGTCAGGGGTCAGGGTTGGGGTCAGGGTCGGAGGTCAGGGGTCAGGGTCGGGGGTTAGCGTTAAGGTCAGGGTCGGAGGTCAGGGGTCAGGGTCGGGGGTTAGCGTTAAGGTCAGGGTCAGAGGTCAGGGGTCAGCGGTGTGTACTTGATGGCCGTGCAGTGTGTAGAGCAGCCGGCCCTCCAGCAGGTCCAGGATCTTGAGTGTGGAGTCGCTGGAGGTCAGGGGTCAGGGTCAGGGGTCAGTGGTGTGCACCTGATGGCCGTGCAGTGTGTAGAGCAGCCGGCCCTCCAGCAGGTCCAGGATCTTGAGTGTGGAGTCGCTGGAGGTCAGGGGTCGAGGGTCGGGGGTCAGGGTTAAGGTCAGAGATCAGTGGTGTGTACCTGATGGCCGTGCAGTGTGTAGAGCCGCCGGCCCTCCAGCAGGACCAGGATCTTGAGTGTGGACTCGCTGGAGGTCAGGGGTCAGGTTCGGGGTCAGGGGTCAGTGGTGTGTACCTGATGGCCGTGCAGTGTGTAGAGCAGCCGGCCCTCCAGCAGGTCCAGGATCTTGAGTGTGGAGTCACTGGAGGTCAGGGATCAGGGTCAGGGTCGGAGGTCAGGGTCGGGGGTCAGCGTTAAGGTCAGGGTCAGAGGTCAGGGGTCAGCGGTGTGTACCTGATGGCCGTGCAGTGTGTAGAGCAGCCGGCCCTCCAGCAGGTCCAGGATCTTGAGTGTGGAGTCGCTGGAGGTCAGGGGTCAGGGTCAGGGTCGGAGGTCAGGGGTCAGGGGTCAGCGTTAAGGTCAGGGTCAGAGGTCAGGGGTCAGCGGTGTGTACCTGATGGCCTTGCAGTGTGTAGAGCAGCCGGCCCTCCAGCAGGTCCAGGATCTTGAGTGTGGAGTCGCTGGAGGTCAGGGGTCAGGGTCAGGGTCGGAGGTCAGGGGTCAGGGTCGGGGGTCAGCGTTAAGGTCAGGGTCAGAGGTCAGGGGTCAGCGGTGTGTACCTGATGGCCGTGCAGTGTGTAGAGCAGCCGGCCCTCCAGCAGGTCCAGGATCTTGAGTGTGGAGTCGCTGGAGGCTGAGATGAGGAAGTTTCCAGACGGATGGAAGGAGAGGCCATTCACCGCCGCACTATGAACTGAAACACACACACACACACACTTATACCATCTGAACACTACAATCTCATGAACTACACAAGCTTGACATTACAGACAATTACATAAAACATATTAACCATAAAATCTGAATCAATTGTAAAACTTTAAATTGGACAGTTTTCAATAATAAAATGTGTCGGCACAAAACATGTTTTTCCCATTGCAACCAAACCCAGTTTAATGTATAGAATTATATGTTTTCAAGGTAAAAAGTGTTCTTTTTTTGTTGTTGTTGCAAAAATATCATGAATTATTAATAATTCACAAATATTACTATATCTTTGAGGAGTCGCACCACATGACGTTCAACAAACCTTGTCTTGTCATTAGGTCAAATTTGACTTATTGACCTAGCTTGGTTTTGTATGTTGTAAAGTTCAAAAAACATTTTAAATAAAAATAAGCAGAAGCAATTTTGTTAAAATATTTGTAAGAAATATATAAAAATGTGAATTAATTTACTTTTAAATGTATTGTAAAGTTAATTGCTGATCCAAAAAATATTTCCAGTTTTCCTTTTTTTTTCTTTTTTTTGGTCAGTTTGCAAACTTTGGTTTAATTTTTGCAGAAGTGTTTTCATTGGTTCAGTGTGCTGGAAACGCCTGAAGACTGGACATCTGCAGCTGTTCTAGGTTTAGTCCCAGTCTCTCTGATCTCCAGCTCTCTCGCCCTTCACACGCCCCCCGCAGGCGAAGGCAGACACTGCAGGCGTCACACCCTTCACACGCCCCCCACAGGCGAAGACAGACACTGCAGGCGTCACACCCTTCACACGCCCCCCGCCGGCGAAGGCAGACACTGCAGGCGTCACACCCTTCACACGCCCCCCACAGGCGAAGGCAGACACTGCAGGCGTCACACTCACAGCTTCATCCTGGATCATCTTTATCTACACTTCTTATCACATCTTTATCACATCTTCTGCATGCATTATGCATTACTGGATAATGTTAATTAACATAAACATTTATGTGTGTCGGCCTGCAGTGTTTGTGCTCCAGACATGAGCGATTACTTTTATATGCACACATTTTTCATTTATTAAAGTTACAAGGTTTGAAATGACAAGAAATGAGCCGTTCTCACATCGACTGACACTTTTCATATGGCCTGAAACTCAAAAAAAACTCTATTTACACAATTAACATTATATTTTTGCCCATTAAAATGAGTTTATATCAGCATGGAAATGAAGTTGTGACTAAATGTATTGTGACTTGGTCTAATAAGAAAAATTCTTATTACATTAGTTAACATTTAGTTACACTTCTACAGCATCGATTAATCTCAGGTGTTAATAACATTATTATTAACTAACATTAACAAAGATTAATAAATGCTGTAAAAATATATTGATTATTGTTAGTTTATATTAGTTGAAGGATTTGTTCACTTTAGAATTAAAATTTGATGTTCATGTCTTTCTTCAGTCGAAAAGAAATGGGTTTTTAACATAATGTGTGTCGCATCAAAGCTAGTGCAAGACCAGCATTTGTGGTTAAAAAGTATATAAATGTTTATTTTGTTATAAATGTCCGCTGGTTTGTCTAGATGAGACTCTTATTCCTCGGCTGGATCGTGTAGAGACTTTGAAGCTGCACTGAAACTCACATTTGGACCTTCGACCCGTTGGACCCCATTGAAGACACTATATGGAGAAACATCCTGGAGTGTTTTCCTCAAAAACCTTCATTTCTTTTCCACTGAAGAAAGAAAGTAACTGAAGAAACATCTTGGATGACATAAAACACTGCGCTGCTGTTGCTTTCCTTTGGAACTATTTTCGGTGGTGAAATAGAACAAAAACAGTTAATATTGTTTGTCTAAAATGTAAGTAACTTAATATTAACTAGGCTACTTATTTATTGAACTATAAATTCAATGTAACATTTTCAATGGTGATAAATCTTCAGTGAGTTTCTCTATGTGTGCTGTTACACTCATTAGTTGTGATTTCTCCACGAATGTATCTCTAAAAAGAGCCTCAACTAACTTTGTTACCAGAAACACTACCCATTATCAATCGCTGTTTACATTGAATGTAATAAAATCACAATCATTCTTGCGTTTCGATGCTTGAATTTTTACGGCGTGTGTGTGTGTGTGTGAGTCTCTCACCCTGATAATGCTGCAGGAGTCTGAGCTTGTGTGTGTGTGTGTGTGTGTGTGAGAGAGTCTCTCACCCTGATAGTGCTGCAGGAGTCTGAGCTTGTGTGTGTGTGTGTGTGTGTGTGTGTGAGTCTCTCACCCTGATAGTGCTGCAGGAGTCTGAGCTTGTGTGTGTGTGTGTGTGTGTGTGTGTGTGTGTGTGTGTGTGTGTGTGTGTGTGTGTGTGTGTGAGAGAGAGAGTCTCTCACCCTGATAGTGCTGCAGGAGTCTGAGCTTGTGTGTGTGTGTGTGTGTGTGTGTGTGTGTGTGTGTGTGTGTGTGTGTGTGTGTGTGTGTGTGTGTGTGTGTGTGAGTGTGTGTGTGTGTGTGTGTGTGTGTGTGTGTGTGTCTCTCACCCTGATAGTGCTGCAGGAGTCTGAGCTTGTGTGTGTGTGTGTGTGTGTGTGTGTGTGTGTGTGTGTGTGTGTGTGTGTGTGTGTGTGAGTGTGTGTGTGTGTGTGTGTGTGTGTGTCTCTCACCCTGATAGTGCTGCAGGAGTCTGTGTGAGCGAATGTCCCACACCTTCACTGTGTTGTCTGTGCCAGCCGCTGCCACACAGGTGCCACTCGGGTGAAACGCCACGGTGTTCACATACCTGAACACAAGCAGAGGAGCCTGAGTGTGTGTGTGTGTGTGTGTGTGTGTGTGTGTGTGTGTGTGTGTGTGTGTGTGTGTGTGTGTGTGTTGTGTGTGTGTGTGTGTGTGTGTGTGTGTGTGTGTGTGTGTGTGTGTGTGTGTGTGTGTGTGTGTGTGTGTGTGTGTCAGTGAGTGTGTGTGAGTGTGTGCTGTGCTGTGCTCACTCACCCGCCGTGATCACAGAACGAGTGAACACACTCTCTGCTGTTCTTGTCCCACAGCTTCACTGTTCTGTCATCACTGGCAGAGACGATCAACCGCCCGTCCGGGGAAAACCTGCAGGATTCATACGACACTATTCAGATCACGTCAGAACACACCAGAACACCGTTTTGTTTTCCTTTCTTCTTCTGGCCATCTTGAAACGACCTGGATTATTTTCCTTGTTTAATAACTCCTTATGAGCATAAGAATTGGATTAAATGATCCGTGCTGAATTGGTCTGGTCTGACTCAGTTCATCATTGATTGGGAGAGAACAGTTCAAACTTACTGGCTGTGGAAATTAGTGGTCGTGTCTCATTATACTATAAGAAAAACGCCGTAAAAAAACGGCGTTTTTTACGGCATCATATGGCGAGATGAACAGCGTAAAAAGCGGTGCTTTCCATGCACACTAAAACGCTGTCGAATACGGCGTCATTGATGTATTTCATTGACTCCGTTTTGGTTGCACAGAGCACGTGTTATTTTACGGCGTTTGTAATTACAACGGCGTATTTTGCGCCGCCAAATATGGTTTAAGATCACGTCAGAACCCGCCAGATCACATCAGAACACGCCAGATCACGTCAGAACACGCCAGATCACGCCAGAATACGCCAGATCACGTCAGAACACGCCAGATCACGTCAGAACACGCCAGATCACGCCAGAATACGCCAGATCACGTCAGAACCCGCCAGATCACGTCAGAACACGCCAGATCACGTCAGAACACGCCAGATCACGCCAGAATACGCCAGATCACGTCAGAACACGCCAGATCACGCCAGAACACGCCAGATCACGTCAGAACACGCCAGATCACGCCAGAACACGCCAGATCACGCCAGAACACGCCAGATCACGTCAGAACACGGCAGATCACGTCAGAACACGCCAGATCACGCCAGAACACGCCAGATCACACCAGAACACGCCAGATCACGTCAGAACACGCCAGATCACATCAGAACACGCCAGATCATGTCAGATCACGTCAGAACACCCCAGATCACGTCAGAACACGCCAGATCATGCCAGATCACGTTAGAACACGCCAGATCATGTCAGAATACGCCAGAACACGTCAGATCACGTCAGAACACGCCAGATCACGTTAGAACACGCCAGATCACGTCAGAACATGCCAGATCACGTCAGAACACGCAAGATCATGCCAGAACACGCCAGATCACGTCAGAACACACCAGAACACGCCAGATCACGTCAGAACATGCCAGAACACGCCATATCACGTCGGAATACACCAGAATACGCCAGATCATGCCAGAACACGCCAGATCACGTCAGATCACGCCAGATCACGTCAGATCATGTCAGATCACGTCAGATCACGTCAAAACACGGCAGATCACGTCAGAACACGCCTGTTCACGCCAGATCATGCCAGAACACGTCAGATCACGTCAAAACACGGCAGATCACGTCAGAACACACCAGTTCACGCCAGATCACGTCAGAACACGCCAGAACACACCAGATCACGTCAGAACACACCAGTTCACGCCAGAATACGCCTGATCATGCCAGAACACGCCAGATCATGTCAGAATACGCCAGAACATGTCAGATCACGTCAGAACACGCCAGATCACGTCAGATCACGTCAGAACACGCCAGATCATGTCAGAATATGTCAGAACACATCAGATCACGTCAGAACACATCAGATCACGTCAGAACACGCCAGATCACGCCAGATCACGTCAGAACACGTCAGATCACGCCAGAACACGCCAGATCATGTCAGAACACGCCAGAACACGCCAGATCACGCCAGAACACGCCAGATCACGCCAGAACACGCCAGATCACGTCAGAACACGCCAGATCACGTCAGAACACGCCAGATCATGTCAGATCACGTCAGAACACCCCAGATCACGTCAGAACACGCCAGATCATGCCAGATCACGTTAGAACACGCCAGATCATGTCAGAATACGCCAGAACACGTCAGATCACGTCAGAACACGCCAGATCACGTTAGAACACGCCAGATCACGTCAGAACATGCCAGATCACGTCAGAACACGCAAGATCACGCCAGAACACGCCAGATCACGTCAGAACACACCAGAACACGCCAGATCACGTCAGAACATGCCAGAACACGCCATATCACGTCGGAATACACCAGAATACGCCAGATCATGCCAGAACACGCCAGATCACGTCAGATCACGCCAGATCACGTCAGATCACGTCAAAACACGGCAGATCACGTCAGAACACGCCTGTTCACGCCAGATCATGCCAGAACACGTCAGATCACGTCAAAACACGGCAGATCACGTCAGAACACACCAGATCACGCCAGAACACGCCAGATCACGTCAGAACACGCCAGAACACACCAGATCACGTCAGAATACGCCAGATCATGCCAGAACACGCCAGATCATGTCAGAATACACCAGAACATGTCAGATCACGTCAGAACACGCCAGATCACGTCAGATCACGTCAGAACACGCCAGATCATGTCAGAATACACCAGAACATGTCAGATCACGTCAGAACACGCCAGATCACGCCAGATCACGTCAGATCACGTCAGAACACGCCAGATCATGCCAGAACACGTCAGATCACGTCAAAACACGGCAGATCACGTCAGAACACACCAGATCACGCCAGAACACGCCAGATCACGTCAGAACACGCCAGAACACACCAGTTCACGCCAGAATACGCCAGATCATGCCAGAACACGCCAGATCATGTCAGAATACACCAGAACATGTCAGATCACGTCAGAACACGCCAGATCACGTCAGATCACGTCAGAACACGCCAGATCATGTCAGAATATGTCAGAACACATCAGATCACGTCAGAACACATCAGATCACGTCAGAATACGCCAGAATACGCCAGATCATGTCAGAACACGCCAGACCAGAACACGTCAGAACACGCCAGATCACGTCAGAATACGCCAGAACACGTCAGAACACGCCAGACCAGAACACGTCAGAACACGTCAGAACACGCCAGATCATGTCAGAATACGCCAGAACACATCAGATCACGTCACTGATGCCATTTTAAAATACACTAAATTACACAGAACAGAAATAATGTTCAAATTACACGGTCAGACTTTACAGTAAGTGTGCATTTCCAATTTTTCAACAGCATTTATTATTCATACTTCAACATTTACTAGCACATTTTCATAAAGCAGTATCGGTTAACATTAGTTAATACAGTGAGAACTAACATGAATTAACAATGAACAATTGTTTTATTATTAACTAACATTAAAAAATATATAAATTCTGTTAAGAAATATATTCCTCGACAAGATCATGAGACCTTACTGTAACGTTTCTCCAGTGATAATTTGTCTAAAAACAATATAAAAAAGCTTTTTGTGGCGTGACTCTCATTTTAAGACACACAAATCATATTTTTTCCAGTCAGACAGTTTGGTTAGATATAATTATAGTAGTGTAAATGAGATGGGTTAGGGTTAGCTGAATGTGGTTCACACACAGTGAACAGTGATTAGTGATTAGTGAACAGTGATTAGTGAACAGTACCTGGCGCAGCGCACCCAGTTGATGTGCTGGTTGAGGGAGAAGAGGAACTTCTGGCGATGGACGGTCCAGACTTTGATGCTCTTGTCATCAGATGCGGTGACGAGTGTCTGACCATCACTGGAGAAGCTCACGCTGCGCACCGTTCCTGTATGAGCCCTGAACACCGTGGACTCGCCTTTCCTGAACACAACACACACACATAACATCTAAACACACACACTTCTTATAGTTTTCCTTCTATAAACCCAATGTCTATTAGCTTTTGATTAATATATCAAAACACACTATCATTCAAAAGTCTGGGCTAAGATTGTTTGTATTCATCAAGGACGCATTTAACTGATCAAAAGTGACATTAAAAGACATTTATAATGTTACAAAAGATACATTTGAGATTGTCTAGGGAATTAATGAAATAAACTCATGTTACTCATTATGAAAACTGTTGTGTTATTAAATAAGGAGCTCAAGATGAGCTTCAGATCTGGTCCAGATCTCCAGTTTATCTGGAGGCGGATCTCAGTGTAAAGCATCGGACAGATGATGAGACTCAGACAACATGATTATTATCAGTTATTTCTGTCCTAACACCCACATGCACATCTCACCGGCTGAGAGAAGAGGCTTATGGGAGCATTAGTCACTGGCAGAACAGAAGGCTTGAAGAGCATATGAGCCTCATAAAGATCATCCGTGTAATCTAAACATTACAGGGACTCGTGCGGAAACGCCATGAAACTAGAACAGGAAACTAAACGTGTGCAAAGACCAGACATGTGCATGTTTGAGGCACACGCACTACATGATTCAGTCCAGCCCAGCAGGATGCAGAGAAACTACTGAATAATAACGAAATAAACGAATATTCGAATACAATATTCCTGAAAAATGCCCCTCCCTAGACGGGACTCTCTGACACTTCAGGAAACCTGTCTGAAAACAGACTTCAGCTTCAAAAAACTCTCCAGACAGATTTGACATTATCAATAGTCTTTTTGTCTGTTGACATGAACATATTGGATCATGGGTAGGATGTGATAAATGTAATTCGGTCATTCAGTGTCAAATCAGCCAAATTTTAGAAACTTACTATGCTAAAACGTTTGATTTTGTTAATATTTACTTTGAATAAAGACATAAATAGTGATGAAAGTCAAAATATTAAATGTCATGGATAAATATTTATTGAGTAACACAATAAGTATCAGCTGTGTGCAAATTCAACAATCAGCAGATGGAGCTGTATATCTAATATTGAGATTATATTGAGATACTATTGAGATTATATTGAGATATATTGAGATTATATTGAGATTATATTGAGATATATTGAGATTATATTGAGATTATATTGAGATATATTGAGATTATATTGAGATACTATTGAGATTATATTGAGATATATTGAGATTATATTGAGATGTATCGAGATGTTTTGAGATTATATAGAGATATATCACACGCTGGGTACCCACCGTCTTGTCTCGGGAGGCTGAGGCCAGCAGATGACCGGAGGGTATATTGAGATAATATTGAGATAATATTGAGATTATATTGAGCTATATTTAGATATATTGAGACTCACATGCTGGGCACCCAGAGGCGCACTGTCTTGTCTCGGGAGGCTGAGGTCATTAGATGAGTGGAGGGTATATTGATATTATATTGAGGTTTCTTGAGATTATATTGAGATATATTGAGATTATATTGAGTTTATATTGAGATATATTGATATTATATTGAGATTATGCTGAGATTATATTGATATTATATTGAGATTATACTGAGATTATATAGAGATATATTGAGACTCATATGCTGGGTACCCAGAGCCGCACCGTCTTGTCTCAGGAGGCTGAGGCCAGCAGATGACCGGAGGGTATATTTAGATTATATTGAGGTTTCTTGAGATTATATGGAGATTATATTGAGATATATTGAGACTCACACGCTGGGTACCCAGAGCCGCACCGTCTTGTCTCGGGAGGCTGAGGCCAGCAGATGACCGGAGGGTATATTGATAGAATATTGAGATAATATTGAGCTATATTTAGATATACTGAGACTCACACGCTAATGCGAGATCACAGCTCGACATTGCTTGAATGCGCTCGAAGCGTGCTGTTTGTGTTTGGAGCTCCGTTGAAATTGATTCATAATCCTTGATTTTCTTCTTTCACATTTATTTACAAACGAAAATTTTCTATTTTTACAGCGTGAACATATCTCCGATACTATTCTTTATAAACAATCAGATTGCTTTGATATCGCTACTTATATCCAACTTTCCGAACTTCCGCTACTAGCCTTAGCCCGCTAGCATTGCACGCGTGGTCTCGCCTATCGATCGTCTTATTTACACCCGTATCACTGAAAGGATACGGGTTCTATCCAGGATTTCAGTCCTAAATTAGTAGTGATATATCGGATGTGTGTCTAACGTTACCTTTGAGTGCAGGTGAGGACACGTTCGAGCTGCATTCGGTGCAGTTAGAGCTGGAGTCCGTGGAGAAGCAGATCCGTGACCTACTAGAGAGGCAAGCCGAGCTGCGAGATCGAAGATCAGTGCTTGAAACATCACGCGTGATGCTCACAAGTCATTGGTTAGTAACTTTTTGACTCCGACCTCGTCTACTCCGTGTGTTTCTCTGCACAGGAACAGAGCACCCAGGACGCGATCATCCCTGGTTTCATTCACTCCGGCACCGACACAACACCATGGACCCTGGGTGATTCCACAGCGGAAGACGCGAGCCAGGACCAGAGCAAGGACCTCTCCGCCCCTCCCGGTCTTCGAGATCTCCACCCGGAACCGCTTTTCCGCTTGTGTTCTCGATGTAGCTGCGCAGGTTCCCGAGATCCTAAATGGTGACGAGCGCGTCGGAGCTGTCGTGCTGCACGCGGGAACGAACGACATCAGGCTGCGGCAGACGGAGGATCTGAAGAAGGACTACAGGAGCCTGATCGAGACGGTACGCAGCACATCGCCTGAAACAACGATCATCATGTCTGGACCACTTCCCACGTACCGACTAGGACATGAAAGGTTCAGTAGATTATTTGCTCTAAATGAATGGCTAATGTCATGTGTAATGAACAGAAACTGCTCTTTGTAAATAATTGGAATCTGTTCTGGGAGCGACCTAGGCTCTTCCGTGCTGATGGCCTTCACCCCAGCAGAATCGGAGCGGCTCTTCTGTCGGACAACATCTCCAAGACGTTACACACCATATGACTAGTAAGTCAAAGTCCAAATCACAGTCTTTGCTGTCCCAACTAAATTGATATAAGTACCAATGTAGAACATTATATAGAAACTGTGTCTATTCCTCGTTTAGTGAGGCCAAACATTAAATCTACTGTAGGATCTAGGAAAAATCTAATTGTGATTAAACCAGAAAATCTCAATATTAGTGAACAAAAACAATTTGTAAAGCTAGGTCTTCTTAACATTAGATCGCTCACACCTAAGGCGGTTATTGTAAATGAAATGGTCACAGATAATAGCTTCGATGTACTTTGCCTTACTGAAACCTGGCTTAAACCTAATGATTATTTCGGTCTTAATGAGTCTACTCCTCCAGGATACTGTTATAAGCAAGAGCCCCGTCTGACTGGTCGTGGCGGCGGTGTTGCAACAATCTATAGAGATATTCTTAATGTTACTCAGAAAACAGGTCACAGGTTTAATTCGTTTGAAGTAATTGTGCTAAATATTACTCTCTTAGATGTAAGAAAGAAATCCGTATTATCTCTAGCCTTGGCTACTGTATATAGACCTCCAGGGCCCTACGCTGATTTCCTAAAAGAGTTTGCAGACTTTCTCTCAGATCTATTGGTCAATGTTTATTAAACTCCTTTAGGGTCAAGCAAAACGTCACTGGTCCCACTCATCGTATTAATCATACACTAGATTTAATTATATCACATGGAACCAATCCAACCGATATAGATATTATACCGCAAAGTGATGATGTCACTGATCATTACATGGTAACTTGCATACTACGTACTGCTGATATTTGTCATGTTGCGCCACGTTATCGACCAGGCAGAACAATCCTTCCAACCACTATACTGTAGATAGATTCTCAAATAGCTTAACTGATCTATCTCAGCTGCTCAGTGAACCCAAACAAACAGATGAACTAGAGGAAATGACTAGCACTATGAGCACCATTTTCTCTAGTACATTAGACATTGTTGCACCAATTAGATTAAAAAAGGTTAGAGAGAAAACTAAAGCACCATGGTATAACAGTGCTACGCATGTTATCAAGAGAGAAACTCGTAATTTAGAGCGTAAATGGAAACAAACTAATTTAGAGGTCTTTAGAATCGCGTGGAAAGACAGTATGTCACATTATTAAAAGCAGCCAGGGCTGAGCATCTCCGCAAACTAATAGAAAATAACCAAAATATCTTTTAGTTTTTATTTAACACCGTGGCTAGACTAACAAATAAACAGACATCACCTGAGCAAAATATTCCATTACAGAGTAGTAGTAGTAATGATTTTATGAATTTCTTCACTGAGAAAATAGAAAGCATCAGAAACGCAGCCGTCTACCAGGACATTTTCAGAGCACTTCATGCTTCCTTCATTTTCCAGCAGGATTTGCACCTGCCCACACTGCCAAAATAACCAAAACCTGGTTCAATGACCATGGGATTACTGTGTAATTACTGTGTGATTTCATGTAATATTCTAATTTTCTGAGATTTTGATTTTGTGGTTTTCACAAGCTGTAAGCCATAATCATCAAAATTATAACAAATAAAGGCTTGAGATATCTCACTTTGCATGTAATGAGTCTATATAATATACAAGTTTCACTTTTTTAACGGAATTACTGAAATAAATCAACTTTTTGATGATATTCTAATTTTATGACCAGCACCTGTATTGAGACTCACACACTGGGCACCCAGAGCCGGACCGTCTTGTCTCGGGAGGCTGAGGCCAGCAGATGACCGTAGGATATATTGAGATAAATTGAGATATATTGGGATTATATTGAGATAAATTGAGATATATTGAGTAGGGTTGGGCGATGTCCCTTAAATTGGCAGTTGACGATGTTTACAGTAAAACATCGCGATGGACGATGTCGGGGGGGGTGCTACGGAATCGCGCTGACCATCACGAACAGAGAGAGAGAGAGAGAGAGAGAGAGAGAGAGAGTGTAGCTACTTCTACTGTGTTTACGCAACGGGAATACTCGGCTTGGCATTTTGAAATATTTATATGTTTATTTGGCTGTTTAGGCTCGCAATCGAAGACAAAGACTGCTTGTCCGTGTTGCGCTCGGAGCGCGCGCACAGCATCCTGTCAGTAGAATTCAGTTCTCTTTCGCGACTTATCGCGCTTTTAATATTTCTTTTCAATATAAAGCACATCCTGCTCTTTTCTTTCTCATTCATTCATGTTTTATTATTAATAACTTAAAACAGAATCATCAACTGAAATCTGCGCGGATTATCAACAATACGACACATTTATAGGACATAAAGGTCTCTGCGGCAAAAGTGAAAGTACCAGCGGGTGAAATGTTTCGAAATGTCTCTTTGAACAGCAAAGCACCCGTTTCAATAAAAGGATATATTAAAGTTTATATAGCCTACTTTTACATTTTCGCTGCTGTTCTAAAATGATTATCGCCATCCATCACCTTAAACAAGCAGCAGCTGCTTGACTCCCAGTGCAGGAGCTGTAGGTAACCACAGAAACGTAAGCGGTTAGTTGATTGCTGTGGTGACTCGTGACACTCGCGAACAGCACTGAACACGCACGTTTTTTATCTTTCTTTGGTAAAGGGTGAGAGACCTTGCGAGCCACATGATTTTTGCCTAAGAGCCAGGTGTGGCTCGTGAGCCAGGTTCCCAACCACTGGTGTACACACGAACACGAACTGCCATGAGACTGGGCTGGTCTGACAGGGTGGGGGGCGTGGCTCACCATCGTGATGTCGGTCATCGTGATATCATCGTCCATCGGCACAACCCTAATATTGAGATTATATTGAGACTCACACACTGCGCACACAGAGCCAGACCATTCTGAGAATATACTGAGATTATATTGATATTATATTGAGATATATTGAGATTATATTGAAATTATACTGAGATTATATTGAGATTATATTGAGATATATTGAGACTCACACACTGGGCACCCAGAGGCGCACCGTCTTGTCTCGGGAGGCTGAGGCCAGAAGATGACAGGAGGGTATATTGAGATTATATTGAGATTATATTGAGATAAATTGAGACTCACACACTGGGCACCCAGAGGTGCACCGTCTTGTCTCGGGAGGCTGAGGCCAGAAGATGACCGGAGGGTATATTGAGATTATATTGAGATTATATTGAGATATATTGAGACTCACACACTGGGCACCCAGAGGCGCACCGTCTTGTCTCGGGAGGCTGAGGCCAGAAGATGACCAGAGGGTATATTGAGATTATATTGAGATTATATTGAGATATATTGACACTCACACACTGGGCACCCAGAGGCGCACCGTCTTGTCTCGGGAGGCTGAGGCCAGAAGATGACCAGAGGGTATATTGAGATTATATTGAGATTATATTGAGATATATTGACACTCACACACTGGGCACCCAGAGGCGCACCGTCTTGTCTCGGGAGGCTGAGGCCAGAAGATGACCGGAGGGTATATTGAGATTATATTGAGATTATATTGAGATATATTGACACTCACACACTGGGCACCCAGAGGCGCACCGTCTTGTCTCGGGAGGCTGAGGCCAGCAGATGACCAGAGGGTATATTGAGATTATATTGAGATTATATTGAGATAAATTGAGACTCACACACTGGGCACCCAGAGGTGCACCGTCTTGTCTCGGGAGGCTGAGGCCAGAAGATGACCGGAGGGTATATTGAGATTATATTGAGATTATATTGAGATATATTGACACTCACACACTGGGCACCCAGAGGCGCACCGTCTTGTCTCGGGAGGCTGAGGCCAGCAGATGACCGGAGGGAGAGAACTCAACACTCGTCACCGCATCCTTGTGTCCCACAAACCTGTAGGCCCTCGTCTGAGGCTTCATGTTCCAGATCATCACACACGCGTCCATGGAGCCCGAGGCTGAGAGGAACACACACACCCACACAAACTCACATGAGGCTGAGAGAAACAGTGGAGACCAGTTAAACTCAGCATGAAAGAGAAGCTGCGCTGTGCTGCCACAAGAACAAATGTGGGCGGGGCTTGATTGTGTCCGTGGGGAATTGATTGGATGGTTGTGGTTTGCTATTGGTGGATCTCCTATGAGTGACAGGTTGCCCTGCCCTCTCTGAGCAGTGTGTGTGTGTAGAGTGTGTGAGACCAGGTGTCAGGTACTCTCGCTCCACTCTATGCATTTAGAATAAACATTGCAATATTCCATTTTTAAAAAAGAATTGTCAATTGTGATTTCATGGTGACTTTAACTCCTGCCACCACCTGCAAAGCATCAGTATTTTATCCAGGTATTTATTTTACTTATCAACCACATAACCTGTACTATATTATAACTGTATATGGACGTCACTGTGACTGAACATCGATAAGCATTGACTCTCTACCATTATCTGCACTACATCCTTTTTTTTTAAAACACTTTAAACACTGTCTTTATTAATTTTAGAAACAGAAAAAAAAAGAAAAAAAAACTACAAACAGCTATACTAAACAAAACAGTGGTAGAAATCATTAATATCATGATGTGGTGATGATCAGCCAGGTTACAGACAATAAAATATTTGGTTCAGCTTCCTTCAAAAATCCTATAAAGGGATTCCATACTTTGAAAAAACTTTTCAGGTTTTCCCTTAGTAATATATGCGAGTTTTTCCAAAGCCAAACAATGAGACAATTCCTGTTACCACTGTTTAAAATTATGGCGTTCTGTGTTTTTCCAATGGCGAGCGACTACAGGTTTTGCTTGTAATAAGCAGAAGATCAACATTTTCTTACCAGAGCTAGTTAAAGTTCAAGTTACAGGGAAAATATTTAATATACAAAGTTTAGGACATTTGAGGACATTTTGTTTTACAACCGGTGATGAAAAGTCTAAAACCTTTTCCACGAAGAGTTGAACTAGGGGACACTTCCTTAAGCAATGATATAAAGTTCCTATTTCTAGGTTGCATTTTATTCATTGATTGGGAATGTTGGGATTAAATTTATGTAGTAATTCTGGAGTTGTAATCCACCTGTACTGCAGAAGTTTAAACCTGGTATTTATTGTCTTGATTTGGGTTTATGCTGATATTGCTATTTTATGCTGAGAAACAGTTTCTTATTTTTACTGTCCTTACTGCGTATTGGTTCTTATTACTCATACTGTGCCCTGTAGTGTGTGTCGTCTTTACTCCAGTGTGTGTGTTCTCGTGCCCTGTAGTATGTGTCGTCTTTACTCCAGTGTGTGTGTTCTTGTGCCCTGTAGTGTGTGTCGTCTTTACTCCAGTGTGTGTGTTCTCGTGCCCTGTAGTGTGTGTCGTCTTTACTCCAGTGTGTGTGTTCTTGTGCCCTGTAGTGTGTGTCGTCTTTACTCCAGTGTGTGTGTTCTCGTGCCCTGTAGTGTGTGTCGTCTTTACTCCAGTGTGTGTGTTCTCGTGCCCTGTAGTGTGTGTCGTCTTTACTCCAGTGTGTGTGTTCTCGTGCCCTGTAGTGTGTGTCGTCTTTACTCCAGTGTGTGTGTTCTTGTGCCCTGTAGTGTGTGTCGTCTTTACTCCAGTGTGTGTGTTCTCGTGCCCTGTAGTGTGTGTCGTCTTTACTCCAGTGTGTGTGTTCTCGTGCCCTGTAGTGTGTGTCGTCTTTACTCCAGTGTGTGTGTTCTCGTGCCCTGTAGTATGTGTTCCTGTAGTAAGTGTGTTTGTGTTCCTGTAGTGTGTGAGAAGTGTGTGTGTGTGTGTGTTCCTGTAGTGTGTGTGTGTGTGTGTGTTCCTGTAGTGTGTGTGTGTGTGTGTGTGTTAAGTGTGTGTGAGAGAGTGTGTGTGTGTGTGTGTGTGTGTGTGTGTACTTGTACAACTATCTTTGTGAGGACCAGTTTGAAACCATTGGAGTGAGGACAAAGAGAGTAAAGGACATTTTGGCTGGTCCTCAGTTTCTGAGAGCCTTTAAAGTGTTTATAATGAGGTTAAGGGTCGGTTTAGGGTCAGGGGTCGGGTTAGGCACTTAGCTGTGATGGGTAAGGTTAGGGTAAGCGGCTAGAGATTGCATTGTGTCAATGAATGGCCGTCAAAAAGATACATGTACAAGAATGAGTGTGTTTCTGTAGTGTGTGTGTGTGTGTGTTTCTGTAGTGTGTGTGTGTGTGTGTGTGTGTGTGTACCGATCTGCTTGGTGCTGGTACTGAAGTCCAGGCTCGTGACATCATCTCTGTGACGCTTAAAGTGCCGCTCCAGCGTCGGGTCTTCCTGAAACACAATTACAGAAACATCAACACAATTCTATTTGTGTGCAAAAAACTAACAAAAATAACGACTTTATTCAACAGTTTCTCCTCTTCCATGTGAGTCTCTGACGCTGGTCACGTGACGCAGGATCCGGCCAATAGTAAGCCGGCGTTCGACCCAGGAAGCGTTTCACTGCGTTTACAACACCATCAAATCAAATCAAATCAAGTATATTTGTATAGCGCTTTTCACAATACAGATTGTATCAAAGCAGCTTCACAGTATTAAATTAAAATAAAATATAATACAACAAAGTTTGTTTCTAGTGGAATTTATTGATTGATAGAATAAAATTAAATATCCCCAAAATATCCCCAACTGAGCAAGCCAAAGGCAACAGTGGCAAGGAACCGAAAAACTCCATCAAGTGACCTAATGGTGTCCTAAAACTCCATCAGGTGACCTAATGGAGAAAAAAAAAAACCTTGGGAGAACCCAGGCTCAGTCGGGGGCCAGTTCTCCTCTGGCATTTATGAACTAGATGCCAGATTGTAGTTTGAACTGAGAGATTAACAATATTATATGAACGCCTGGCCGAAAAGATGCGTCTTTAATCTAGTTTTAAACTGAACGGTCTCACGGGTTTGGGCTGACGTGAGGGAGAGTAACTGAGAGTAACTGAGAGAAACTGAGAGAAACTGAGAGAAACTGAGAGAAACTGAGAGTAACTGAGAGAAACTGAGAGAAACTGAGAGTAACTGAGAGGAACTGAGAGAAACTGAGAGAAACTGAGAGTAACTGAGAGAAACTGAGAGGAACTGAGAGGAACTGAGAGAAACTGAGAGAAACTGAGAGAAACTGAGAGGAACTGAGAGAAACTGAGAGGAACTGAGAGGAACTGAGAGGAACTGAGAGGAACTGAGAGAAACTGAGAGAAACTGAGAGTAACAGAGTAACTGAGAGAAACTGAGAGTAACTGAGAGAAACTGAGAGAAACTGAGAGTAACTGAGAGAAACTGAGAGGAACTGAGAGGAACTGAGAGGAACTGAGAGAAACTGAGAGAAACTGAGAGGAACTGAGAGGAACTGAGAGGAACTGAGAGAAACTGAGAGAAACTGAGAGAAACTGAGAGTAACAGAGTAACTGAGAGTAACTGAGAGAAACTGAGAGAAACTGAGAGTAACTGAGAGAAACTGAGAGTGACTGAGAGAAACTGAGAGAAACTGAGAGTAACTGAGAGAAACTGAGAGGAACTGAGAGGAACTGAGAGGAACTGAGAGGAACTGAGAGAAACTGAGAGAAACTGAGAGAAACTGAGAGGAACTGAGAGGAACTGAGAGGAACTGAGAGAAACTGAGAGTAACGGAGAGAAACTGAGAGGAACTGAGAGGAACTGAGAGGAACTGAGAGAAACTGAGAGTAACTGAGAGTAACTGAGAGAAACTGAGAGGAACTGAGAGGAACTGAGAGGAACTGAGAGAAACTGAGAGAAACTGAGAGAAACTGAGAGTAACTGAGAGAAACTGAGAGAAACTGAGAGAAACTGAGAGTAACTGAGAGTAACTGAGAGAAACTGAGAGAAACTGAGAGTAACTGAGAGAAACTGAGAGGAACTGAGAGGAACTGAGAGAAACTGAGAGAAACTGAGAGGAACTGAGAGGAACTGAGAGGAACTGAGAGGAACTGAGAGAAACTGAGAGAAACTGAGAGTAACTGAGAGAAACTGAGAGGAACTGAGAGGAACTGAGAGAAACTGAGAGTAACTGAGAGAAACTGAGAGGAACTGAGAGGAACTGAGAGGAACTGAGAGGAACAGAGAAACTGAGAGAAACTGAGAGTAACTGAGAGAAACTGAGAGAAACTGAGAGAAACTGAGAGTAACTGAGAGTAACTGAGAGAAACTGAGAGGAACTGAGAGGAACTGAGAGGAACTGAGAGGAACTGAGAGAAACAGAGTAACAGAGTAACTGAGAGTAACAGAATAACTGAGAGAAACAGAGTAACAGAGTAACTGAGAGTAACTGAGAGTAACTGAGAGAAACAGAGTAACTGAGAGAAACTGAGAGAAACTGAGAGGAACTGAGAGGAACTGAGAGAAACAGAGTAACTGAGAGTAACAGAATAACTGAGAGAAACAGAGTAACTGAGAGTAACTGAGAGTAACTGAGAGTAACTGAGAGTAACTGAGAGTAACAGAGGAACTGAGAGAAACTGAGAGAAACTGAGAGGAACTGAGAGGAACTGAGAGAAACTGAGAGAAACTGAGAGTAACTGCGAGTAACTGAGAGAAACAGAGTAACTGAGAGTAACTGAGAGAAACTGAGAGGAACTGAGAGGAACTGAGAGAAACAGAGTAACTGAGAGAAACTGAGAGGAACTGAGAGAAACTGAGAGAAACTGAGAGGAACTGAGAGGAACTGAGAGGAACTGAGAGAAACAGAGAGGAACTGAGAGAAACTGAGAGAAACTGAGAGAAACTGAGAGGAACTGAGAGAAACAGAGAGGAACTGAGAGAAACTGAGAGAAACTGAGAGAAACTGAGAGTAACTGAGAGAAACTGAGAGAAACTGAGAGTAACTGAGAGGAACTGAGAGAAACTGAGAGAAACTGAGAGTAACTGAGAGAAACTGAGAGGAACTGAGAGGAACTGAGAGAAACTGAGAGAAACTGAGAGAAACTGAGAGAAACTGAGAGGAACTGAGAGAAACTGAGAGGAACTGAGAGGAACTGAGAGGAACTGAGAGAAACTGAGAGAAACTGAGAGTAACAGAGTAACTGAGAGAAACTGCGAGTAACTGAGAGAAACTGAGAGAAACTGAGAGTAACTGAGAGAAACTGAGAGGAACTGAGAGGAACTGAGAGGAACTGAGAGAAACTGAGAGAAACTGAGAGGAACTGAGAGGAACTGAGAGGAACTGAGAGAAACTGAGAGAAACTGAGAGAAACTGAGAGTAACAGAGTAACTGAGAGTAACTGAGAGAAACTGAGAGAAACTGAGAGTAACTGAGAGAAACTGAGAGTGACTGAGAGAAACTGAGAGAAACTGAGAGTAACTGAGAGAAACTGAGAGGAACTGAGAGGAACTGAGAGGAACTGAGAGGAACTGAGAGAAACTGAGAGAAACTGAGAGGAACTGAGAGGAACTGAGAGGAACTGAGAGGAACTGAGAGAAACTGAGAGTAACGGAGAGAAACTGAGAGGAACTGAGAGGAACTGAGAGAAACTGAGAGAAACTGAGAGTAACTGAGAGAAACTGAGAGGAACTGAGAGGAACTGAGAGGAACTGAGAGAAACTGAGAGAAACTGAGAGAAACTGAGAGTAACTGAGAGAAACTGAGAGAAACTGAGAGTAACTGAGAGTAACTGAGAGAAACTGAGAGAAACTGAGAGAAACTGAGAGTAACTGAGAGAAACTGAGAGGAACTGAGAGGAACTGAGAGAAACTGAGAGAAACTGAGAGGAACTGAGAGGAACTGAGAGGAACTGAGAGGAACTGAGAGAAACTGAGAGTAACTGAGAGAAACTGAGAGGAACTGAGAGGAACTGAGAGAAACTGAGAGAAACTGAGAGTAACTGAGAGAAACTGAGAGGAACTGAGAGGAACTGAGAGGAACTGAGAGGAACAGAGAAACTGAGAGAAACTGAGAGTAACTGAGAGAAACTGAGAGAAACTGAGAGTAACTGAGAGTAACTGAGAGAAACTGAGAGGAACTGAGAGGAACTGAGAGGAACTGAGAGGAACTGAGAGAAACAGAGTAACAGAGTAACTGAGAGTAACAGAATAACTGAGAGAAACAGAGTAACAGAGTAACTGAGAGTAACTGAGAGTAACTGAGAGAAACAGAGTAACTGAGAGAAACTGAGAGAAACTGAGAGGAACTGAGAGGAACTGAGAGAAACAGAGTAACTGAGAGTAACAGAATAACTGAGAGAAACAGAGTAACAGAGTAACTGAGAGTAACTGAGAGTAACTGAGAGTAACAGAGGAACTGAGAGAAACTGAGAGAAACTGAGAGGAACTGAGAGGAACTGAGAGAAACTGAGAGAAACTGAGAGTAACTGCGAGTAACTGAGAGAAACAGAGTAACTGAGAGTAACTGAGAGAAACTGAGAGGAACTGAGAGGAACTGAGAGAAACAGAGTAACTGAGAGAAACTGAGAGGAACTGAGAGAAACTGAGAGAAACTGAGAGGAACTGAGAGAAACAGAGAGGAACTGAGAGAAACTGAGAGAAACTGAGAGAAACTGAGAGGAACTGAGAGGAACTGAGAGAAACTGAGAGGAACTGAGAGGAACTGAGAGAAACAGAGTAACTGAGAGTAACTGAGAGGAACTGAGAGGAACTGAGAGAAACAGAGAGGAACTGAGAGAAACTGAGAGAAACTGAGAGAAACTGAGAGGAACTGAGAGAAACTGAGAGGAACTGAGAGGAACTGAGAGAAACAGAGTAACTGAGAGTAACAGAGTAACTGAGAGTAACAGAATAACTGAGAGAAACAGAGTAACAGAGTAACTGAGAGTAACTGAGAGAAACAGAGTAACTGAGAGTAACTGAGAGAAACTGAGAGGAACTGAGAGAAACTGAGAGAAACTGAGAGAAACTGAGAGTAACTGAGAGTAACAGAATAACTGAGAGAAACAGAGTAACAGAGAGTAACTGAGAGTAACAGAGAAACAGAGTAACAGAATAACTGAGAGAAACAGAGTAACTGAGAGCAACTGAGAGAAACAGAGTAACAGAATAACTGAGAGGAACAGAGTAACTGAGAGGAACTGAGAATAACAGAGAGTAACTGAGAGTAACAGAGAAACAGAGTAACAGAATAACTGAGAGAAACAGAGTAACTGAGAGCAACTGAGAGTAACAGAATAACAGAGAGTAACTGAGAGAGTAACTGAGAGTAACAGAGAGTAACTGAGAGAGTAACTGAGAGAGTAACTGAGAGTAACTGAGAGAGTAGGCTAACTGAGAGTAACTGAGAATAACAGAGAAACTGAGAGAAACTGAGAGAGTAACTGAGAGAGTAACTGAGAGTAACTGAGAGAGTAACTGAGAGTAACTGAGAGTAACTGAGAGTAACTGAACTGTCCCACACAAACGTCCACGACAAAAATCTGTCATGAAAATGTTAAAGCTTTGTATCACAGACTAAAGTCTGATCTCAACTGGTGTTCTTCAGGGTCTCTTTCACCCGCAAATGACTTTTGCTGAATTTTTTAAAAAATGTCTCTTTGTCCAAATGGCATGAAACTTTGTACAGCTCTCAACCCTTTCCAGATCTACAAAAAAAATAAAAATAATTGTAATTAGGGCCCAAGCCCTGAAAGGGCGAAAGCCCTATTGTTTTCGTAAGGATATTTTTTTTTGGACTTTCGGGCACTTTTGGGGCCCTTAACATGCTCAAAAACTCTTGAAACTTTGCACACAGGTCAGAACCCACGGCCATCAGGGCCAGACTGAAGCTGGTATCTGGGCGTGGCAGGGGGGCTCAACAGCGCCCCCTTGAACGGGGTCCAAAAACTTGAACGTGGACTCCGTTATGAATGCCTGTGCAGCCGTGAGCATTTTAGTTTAATTTTAAAATTAGCACCATTTCGGGGGCGGATTGCTTGAATTTATTTTACAAAAGCACAATTGTGTTTTATTGCGAGTGTACACAAATATAAGTTAACACTTTGCAGTTTGAATGATGTCCTGTATGAACAAAATGACAGAGAATGTTTTTATGTGTCCACTGTTCAATCGCGCCCGCGCCACACACACACATACACACATTCCAGCATTGCAATCTTGACATCGCAGCCTGTTCATTATAGCCTCAATAAAATATAATAATAAAATAGTCAACCTAACATATAAAAATTACACTGCTCTGTTTGAAGAAATGAATTTATGGCGAGAAAAGAGAAACACCAAGTGGTATAACTTCTGCAAACAATAACTGATCTTGATGAAACTTCAGCAGTGTTCAAAATCAGGTAGGCCTATAGTATTTAGATATAAATATACTAGGTATGTGGTGACACCGCTGGGGGCTTTTGAATTGCTAACTTAAAAACGAAAGTAAAATATGTTCGTCCGCATGGACATTGATAATTGTGCAGAGCAGAGCGAGCGTTTTCAATGAATTCCTATGGAAGTAGGAATGAACTAAAAAACGTTGACTCTGTTCTGCTCGTTCCTCGCCGTGGATGCGCATTGCGCACCGTTGTGAATAGGGTTGGGAATCGTAAGACATTTTCCGGTTCCGGTTCCGATTCCGGTTCCGCCAAACGATTCCGGTTTCGGTTCCGGTTCCCATTCAATACAAATTATTAAAACAACTAATAAAAAAATAGTAGTAAGGCAAAAATCCTTTTTGTGTTTATTTCTTATACTTGTCAAATGAGATTAACAGACTGGTAATGTCAACAAATTCAACATATTATTTAGCAATTTTTGCAAAAATAATTAATTTTTCTGAAGGAAAATAAAAATTTCTGCATTTTCTAGGATAATTTGGGACCTCTCCTATAGCTTAAGCCTTATTGTATCTCCAGCAGTGGAGAATACCCTCTCAGAAGGGGTAGAATATGATTGAACACACATGTAAGATCTAGACAGGTGAAACATAATATTTCGATTTGAATGATTGATTCATAAAGACTTCACTTCATTACTGGATGAATCAGCGCTCTAGCAGTTAAATAAACAGAACGTTTTGCGGAAGAACATTGTAGCCGGAGCTACTTCTCTATGTTTATTTCTATGATGCGGGTGAGTCACCTCAGGCACTGTGCTACTCCGCACACTCTCGCACAAAAGATTGTGAAAGTAAAGCTGTTTCATATTGACAACTGCTCTCTCAGCGACAGCGCAAACAGATTTGAATGTTCCAGTGTGAAGTTTTTGTCATTTAGGAAGAAGATCGCGTGAGTGTTTGAATCGAGATCGTCTCTCTCTCTCTCGCTCTCTCAAAACGTATATGAGTAGTGCAAGTGCTTTCATTACTATTTTAATATTCATGAGGTGAGTGTGAGACGTCGCTGAAGGATAAGCTCCCAGCACTTTGCCCACACATCAGCCCAGAACCGTTTTTGGAACCGAAACTTAGGAATTTCGCACGGTTCCGGTATTTTTCAAAAAACACTACCGGTTCTGGATAAGAACCGGTTTTCGGTTCCCAACCCTAGTTATGAATGCCTGTGCAGCCATGAGCATTTTAGTTTAATTTTAAAATTAGCGCCTTTTTTGGGGGGTGGATTTCTTGAAATTATTTTACAAAAGCACAATGTTGTGTTTTATTGCGACTGTACACAAATATAAGTTAACACTTTGCAGTTTGAATGTCGTCCTGTATGAACAAAATGACGGAGTATGTTTTTATGTGTCCACTGTTCAATCGCGCCTGCGCCACACACACACACACACACATTCCAGCATTGCAATCTTGACATTGCAGCCTGTTCATTATAGCCTTAATAAAATATAATAATAAAATAGTCAACCTAACATAAAAATTACACTGCTCTGTTTAAATAGTCAGTAGTACAATTCGTCCCATTCACAGTAACCAATGCTCTACTGTGATGTTTCCAAGCACATTTTTGCGTGTGTGAAGAGAATGATTTTTTCCGTCGATATTGGAACACGAGTGAAGTACAAAGCCTATGATAAAGAATAGTTTAGCTAGGGCTGCACGATTAATCATATTTTAATCGCGATAACGATATCTGCCTCTCTCGATTAATTTTAAAAAATCGTCGCGATATTTGCCCGCTCGTTTTTTATCCTGACAACGCTTTTTTATTAGACATTTGCATTATCTTGCATTGTAAACAAGTCCCCACTAGCGCTGATGTTTGTGGTTGCCAGATCTGAATAGCTTAAATCTCCCAAATTACCCAAACAGAGCTTTTCTCTTACATGTTATGCCCCGTGTTTTACTTAACCCTTATGTGCTGTTGGGGATGTTTTCATCCACTATGGGGTATTTTTGAGTCTAAATTTGGCCATAACTTTTTCTGTGTTTCAGCAAATGGAATGATTTTTGGTGACAAATCTTATTTTGACACATATTTTGGGAAAATGCTTTGAAATTTTTCAAAAACTCAACAGTACACTGTGGGCAAATTTACTACCCTTTCGTTATGTTCGTGGCTGAAAACAGCCACTACTTTAAACTGCTGTAAAAATGTATCAGATAAATATTTTTTTCAATTTTTTTTGCATAAATCTATTAATCAACCTCAGTCCTGCTCAAAAATACTAAATGTTTAAAAAAAAATCAGGATTTTAACTCTTTAATTGCCAAATTCGTAAATGATGTCACTGATTTGGGAAAAAAACACACAAAATGACTCATTTTCAATATAATATGTGATTGTGGACTGGATTTGTTTTTACCTTTTATCACAGTCTTGGACATGTCAAAGATTAGAAACAACATTGGTTTTGATTGTTAGTTTTTGTGCAGCATCAGATTTTAACTTTTTCTCCCTCATTTTCTGTTCGTGGCTGTTTTTGCCCCATTGACTTCCATTATAACCACATTTTTTGATTGCAA
>CM040838.1:30371604-30374104 GCA_022828995.1 Vimba vimba
ATGCTAATAGCAATTAGTTAAGTGCTAAATCATGCTAAGAACTCTATAAAAACTCCATAGTAACATCTGTAACAACTACCAACCACCTAGTAACACCATAGCAACCGCCCAGAATACCTTAGTAACCGCCTAGCAACACCATAACAACCCCAGAACACCCTAGCAACCACCCAGAATACCCTAGCAACCGCCTAACAACCACCTAGCAACCACCCAGAACACCCTAGGAACCAACCAGAATACCCTAGCAACCACCTAGCAACAGCATAGCAACCACCCAGAACACCCTAGCAACCGCCTAACAACCACCTAGCAACCACCCAGAACACCTTAGCAACCCACTAGAAAACCCCCAACAACTTTTTAACTTTAAACTACTTTAAACTTGAAACTAATTTAAACTTTAAACTAATTTAACCTTCAAACTAATTTAAACTTTAGACTAATTTAAACTTTAAACTAATTTAAGCTTCAAACTAATTTAAACTTTAAACTATTTTAAACTTCTAGCTAATTTAAACTTTAAACTAATTTAACCTTCAAACTAATTTAAACTTTAGACTAATTTAAACTTTAGACTAATTTAAACTTTAAACTAATTTAAGCTTCAAACTAATTTAAACTTTAAACTATTTTAAACTTCTAGCTAATTTAAACTTCAAACTACTTTAAACTCCAAACTACTTTAAACTTCTTCAAACTTTCTGGTCCAGCTTTCTCAAGCCAACTTAAAGTTTGTCTCAACGAACTTTTTAATCTAGTTATTCTTTTTTTTATTATTATTCTTATTCTGGACAAAAGTTTGGCGCGAAACTCGCCCCGCACCGTTTGTCTCAGACCCCTGAGTGAGGTGTCAAATCGACCGGCTCATTGAGGAGAGGTGTGCTATGACTTTTCTAAGCGATCGGGTGTACGATGTTTGCACAGCGGACGAAAAAGCGGCCAAAAAAGTCCCCATTGACTTTACATTGGGCATTCTAAAAATATTTGAATCCCAACCGACGTTTTCACACACACACCACTCCAAAGGGCCTGACAGCCCTGCGTCTCTCCCTCTCTCTCTCCCTCAGAGGATTTATATTATCAAGCAGCCAATAAATAATTTCCTAAAATCTTCATAGCCACACCCTAGCAACCAGTTTCAGCACCCTAGCAACCACTAAGAGCTCCCTAGCAACCACCCTAAACCAAAAAAAAAAATTTTTTGTATTTTTTTGTATTTTTTAACGCAATATTACACTCGTGGCCTTGCGATATTGCTCCATGCTTGTGCCTATTCGGCCATAGGCACGAGGCCGCAGGCCGAGTGCCGTACTGAACCACCCAGAACACCCTATTCGGCCATAGGCACGAGGCCGCAGGCCGAGTGCCGTACTGAAGGCACTCGCAACCACCCAGAACACCCTAGCAACTGCTTTTTTAAAAAAAATTAAAGCAATATTACACTCGTGGCCTTGCGAAATTGCTCCATGCTTGTGCCTATTCGGCCATAGTACATAAGGCACTCGCAACCACCCAGAACACCCTAGCAACTGTCTAGCAACCACCCAGAACACCTAGCAACTGCCTAGCAACCACCCAGAACACTCTAGCAACGCCCTAGCATCCACCCAGAATACCATAGCAACTGCCTAGCAACACCATAGCAACCACCCAGAACACCCTAGCAACCACCTAGCAACGCCCTAGCAACCACCAAGAATACCCTAGCAACTGCCTAGCAACCACCAAGAATACTCTAGCAACTGCCTAGCAACCACCCAGAACACCTTAGCAACTGCCTAGCAACACCATAGCAACCACCCAGAACACCCCAGCAACCACCTGGCAACAGCATCTTGCTAAAAACATGCTGGCAACATGCTAATCATGCTAGCAACATGCTAATCATGCTAGCATCATGCTAGCAACATGCTAATCAAGCTAGCATCATGCTAGCAACATGCTAATCAAGCTAGCATCATGCTAGCAACATGCTAATCATGCTAACATCATGCTAGTAACATGCTAATCAAGCTAGCATCATGCTAGCAACATGCTAATCATGTTAGCATTATGCTAGCAACATGCTGATCAAGCTAGCATCATGCTAGAGACATGCTAATCATGCTAGCATTATGCTAGCAACATGCTAATCAAGCTAGCATAATGCTAGTAACATGCTAATCATGTTAGCATCTAGCTAAAAACATGTTAACAAAATGCTAATCATGCTAGCATATTGTTAAAAGCATGCTAGCAACATGCTAATCATGCTAGCATCATCCAACCAACATGCTAATCATGCTAGAAACATGCTAATCATGTTAGCATTATGCTAGCAACATGCTAATCAAGCTAGCATAATGCTAGTAACATGCTAATCATGTTAGCATCTAGCTAAAAACATGCTAGCAAAATGCTAATCATGCTAGCATCATCCAACCAACATGCTAATCATGTTAACAACATGCTAATCATGCTAGCATCATTCTAACAACATGTTAATCATAGTAAATCA
>CM040838.1:30384902-30394902 GCA_022828995.1 Vimba vimba
GTGTGTACTCTGTGTGTACACTGTGTGTAGTCTGTGTATATACTGTGTGTAGTCTGTGTGTACTCTGTGTGTATACTGTGTGTAGTCCGTGTATATACTGTGTGTATACTGTGTGTAGTCTGTGTGTAGTCTGTGTGTAGTCTGTGTATATACTGTGTGTACTCTGTGTGTAGTCCGTGTGTAGTCAGTGTGTAATCTGTGTGTATACTGTGTGTAGTCTGTGTGTATACTGTGTGTAGTCTGTGTGTAGTCCGTGTATATACTGTGTGTAGTCTGTGTGTAGTCTGTGTATATACTGTGTGTAGTCTGTGTGTAGTCAGTGTGTAGTCTGTGTGTAGTCTGTGTGTATACTGTGTGTATACTGTGTGTATACTGTGTGTAGTCTGTGTATATACTGTGTGTAGTCTGTGTGTAGTCAGTGTGTATACTGTGTGTAGTCAGTGTATATACTGTGTGTAGTCTGTGTGTAGTCTGTGTGTAGTCAGTGTGTAGTCTGTGTGTAGTCTGTGTGTATACTGTGTGTAGTCTGTGTGTATACTGTGTGTAGTCTGTGTATATACTGTGTGTACTCTGTGTGTATACTGTGTGTAGTCTGTGTGTATACTGTGTGTAGTCAGTGTATATACTGTGTGTAGTCTGTGTGTAGTCATTGTGTAGTCTGTGTGTACTCCGTTTGTATACTGTGTGTAGTCTGTGTATATACTACGTGTAGTCTGTGTGTAGTCTGTCTGTAGTCAGTGTGTAGTCTGTGTATATACTGTGTGTAGTCTGTCTGTAGTCTGTGTGTGGTCAGTGTGTAGTCTGTGTGTACTCTGTGTGTAGTCTGTGTTTATACTGTGTGTAGTCTGTTTATATACTGTGTGTAGTCTGTGTGTAGTCTGTGTGTAGTCAGTGTGTAGTCTGTGTGTACTCTGTGTGTATACTGTGTGTAGTCTGTGTGTATACTGTGTGTAGTCTGTGTATATACTGTGTGTACTCTGTGTGTATACTGTGTGTAGTCTGTGTGTATACTGTGTGTAGTCAGTGTATATACTGTGTGTAGTCTGTGTGTAGTCATTGTGTAGTCTGTGTGTACTCCGTTTGTATACTGTGTAGTCTGTGTATATACTACGTGTAGTCTGTGTGTAGTCTGTCTGTAGTCAGTGTGTAGTCTGTGTATATACTGTGTGTAGTCTGTCTGTAGTCTGTGTGTGGTCAGTGTGTAGTCTGTGTGTACTCTGTGTGTAGTCTGTGTTTATACTGTGTGTAGTCTGTTTATATACTGTGTGTAGTCTGTGTGTAGTCTGTGTGTAGTCAGTGTGTAGTCTGTGTGTACTCTGTGTGTATACTGTGTGTAGTCTGTGTATATACTGTGTGTAGTCTGTGTATATACTGTGTGTACTCTGTGTGTATACTGTGTGTAGTCTGTGTGTATACTGTGTGTAGTCAGTGTATATACTGTGTGTAGTCTGTGTGTAGTCATTGTGTAGTCTGTGTGTACTCTGTTTGTATACTGTGTGTAGTCTGTGTATATACTACGTGTAGTCTGTGTGTATACTGTGTGTAGTCTGTGTGTAGTCCGTGTATATACTGTGTGTAGTCTGTCTGTAGTCTGTGTGTAGTCAGTGTGTAGTCTGTGTGTACTCTGTGTGTAGTCTGTGTTTATACTGTGTGTAGTCTGTTTATATACTGTGTGTAGTCTGTGTGTAGTCTGTGTGTAGTCAGTGTGTAGTCTGTGTGTAGTCTGTGTGTACTCTGTGTGTATACTGTGTGTAGTCTGTGTGTACTCTGTCTGTACTCTGTGTGTATACTGTGTGTACTCAGTGTGTGTAGTCTGTGTGTATACTGTGTGTAGTCTGTGTGTAGTCTGCACATATTGTGCATGAATGGAAATCTCTGACTACATTCTACATTTGCTGAAATCTGAGCTGTGTCTGAAATCTCCCCTAAACCCTCATTCACTGTTCCCTACTTTACTCCATTAATATACTCCACTAATATACTCCACTACATTACTCCACTAATATACTCCACTAATATACTCCACTACATTACTCCACTAATATACTCCACTACATTACTCCACTAATATACTCCACTAATATACTCCACTACATTACTCCACTAATATACTCCACTACATTACTCCACTAATATACTCCACTACATCACTCCACTAATATACTCCACTAATATACTCCACCAATATACTCCAATATTATATTCCACTAATATACTCCACTAATATACTCCACCAATATACTCCACCAATATACTCCACCAATATACTCCACTACATTACTCCACTAATATACTCCACTATAATATACTCCACTACATTACTCCACTAATATACTCCAATATTATACTCCACTAGATTACTCAACTAATATACTCCAATATTATACTCCACTAGATTACTCCACCAATATACTCCACTACATTACTCCACTACATTACTCCACTAATATACTCCACTACATTATTCCACTAATATACTCCATTAATATACTCCACTACATTATCCACTAATATACTCCACCAATATACTCCACTAATATACTCCACTACATTACTCCACTAATATACTCCACTATAATATACTCCACTAGATTACTCCACTATAATATACTCCACTACATTACTCCACTAATATACTCCACTGATATACTAAAAACAATATACTCCACTACATTATTTCACTAATATACTCCACTACATTACTCCACTAATATACTCCACTACATTACTCCACTAATATACTCCACTAATATACTCCACTACATTACTCCAATATTATACTCCACTACATTCTCCACTAATATACTCCACTACATTATTCCACTAATATACTCCATTAATATACTCCACTACATTACTCCACTAATATACTCCACTACATTACTCCACTAGATTACTCCACTATAATATACTCCACTACATTACTCCACTAATATACTCCAATATTATACTCCACTACATTACTCCACCAATATACTCCACTACATTACACCACTAGATTACTCCACTATAATATACTCCACTACATTACTCCACTAGATTACTCCACTACATTACTCCACTAATATACTCCACTACATTACTCCACCAATATACTCCACTAATATACTCCACTACATAACTCCACTAGATTACTCCACTATAATATACTCCACTACATTACTCCACTAATATACTCCAATATTATACTCCACTACATTACTCCACCAATATACTCCACTAATATACTCCACTACATTACTCCACTAGATTACTCCACTATAATATACTCCACTACATTACTCCACTAATATACTCCAATATTATACTCCACTACATTACTCCACCAATATACTCAACTACATTACACCACTATAATATACTCCACTACATTACTCCACTAATATACTCCACTACATTACTCCACCAATATACTCCACTAATATACTCCACTATAATATACTCCACTACAGTATTCCACTAATATACTCCATTAATATACTCCACTACATTACTCCACTAATATACTCCACTACATTTGTCACGGTTCATAAATCCTATGCCTCTTTCTTGTCTCGTGTTTCTGTTGTTGTATGTTGCGTGCTGATTGTGTGGGCGTGTCGGCTGATCAGCACTCATCAACAATCAAGTTCATCACTCCGTCACCAGCTGCAGCTCATCTCAGCACCTATATATGCTCACTCAATTCTCATCTCCTTTGTCAGATCGTTGAATGTGGTTCCCGGTGTGTGATCTGTTTCAGGAGGAGGCAGTGGATTTATCTAACGTGCCCGCGGAGTACCTGGACCTGAAGGAGGTGTTCAGTAAGTCTCGGGCTGCTTCTCTTCCCCCGCATCGTCCCTATGACTGTGCCATAGATTTACTGCCAGGTACGTCTCCGCCCAAGGGCAAGTTATATTCACTCTCTGTTCCAGAGAGGGAGGCCATGGAGAAATATATTTCTGATTCTCTAGCAACAGGGTTCATCCGTCCTTCCTCTTCTCCAGCGGGGACGGGGTTCTTTTTTGTGGGGAAGAAGGACGGGTCTCTGCGACCTTGTATTGACTACCGGGGGCTGAACAGCATCACGGTAAAGAATACTTATCCTTTGCCGTTGATGTCTTCAGCCTTCGAGAGGTTGCAGGGAGTGTCCGTCTTCACGAAATTGGATTTACGTAATGCTTATCATTTGGTCCGCATCAGGGAGGGGGATGAATGGAAGACCGCTTTTAACACCCCCAGGGGGCACTTTGAATACTTGGTCATGCCCTTCGGGCTGTCCAACTCCCCAGCGGTCTTCCAAGCACTTGTCAACGACGTGTTGCGAGACATGGTCGATCAGTTCATATATGTCTACCTGGATGACATATTGATTTTTTCTTCGTCTCTCCAGGAACATGTGCAACACGTCCGACAAGTGCTCCAGAGATTGCTAGAGAATGGGCTTTTTGTCAAGGCGGAGAAATGCGATTTTCATGCACAGTCTGTTCCTTTCTTAGGTTACATCGTGTCGGTTGAGGGAATGCGCATGGATCCTGAGAAGATTAAGGCTGTGGTAGAATGGCCAAGTCCAGATTCCCGTAAGGCCCTACAGAGGTTTCTGGGGTTCGCCAATTTCTACCGGCGTTTCATTCGCAATTTCAGCCAACTAGCCGCACCTCTGACCGCCTTGACCTCCCCCAGAACGACGTCCAGGTGGTCAGACGCAGCCGAGGCTGCGTTTGCCAAACTAAAGGGTTGCTTCGTTTCAGCCCCCATTCTGATAACCCCTGATCCATCACGTCAGTTCGTGGTGGAGGTCGATGCGTCAGAGGTGGGGGTAGGTGCAGTGTTATCCCAGCGTTCTTCCTCAGACGATAAGATGCATCCTTGCGCGTTTTTGTCTCATCGTTTATCCCCTGCGGAGCGCAATTATGACATTGGCAACAGAGAGTTATTGGCAGTCAAGTTAGCATTGGAGGAATGGCGCCACTGGTTAGAAGGGTCGGGGGTACCTTTTATCGTCTGGACCGATCACAAGAACTTGGAATATATTCGGACAGCTAAAAGACTAAACTCCAGGCAGGCTCGGTGGGCTCTTTTTTTCGGTCGTTTTGATTTTACTCTCTCGTACCGCCCGGGTTCCAAAAACATCAAACCCGATTCTTTATCGCGTATTTTTGACCGTTCCGAACGCCCGTCTACTCCCGAGTGCATTTTACCAGAGTCTCTATTCGTCTCTACACTCACATGGGAGATCGAATCGAAGGTCAAGAAGGCCTTAGAAGGGGTAACGCCTCCGACTCGTTGTCCACCGAATCGTTTATTTGTGCCTGAGGGTTTACGGTCCAGCGTGATTCAGTGGGGACATTGTTCCAATGTGGCTTGCCATCCAGGAGTTAATCGCACTCAATTTTTGGTCAAGCAACGATTCTGGTGGCCTCTCATGGCTCGTGACGTTCACAATTTTGTCTTGGCTTGCTCAGTTTGTGCCACAGGTAAGACTTCCAATCGCCCTCCAGATGGGTTACTTCAACCGCTGCCGGTGCCTTCGAGACCCTGGTCCCATATCGCTCTAGATTTTGTCACTGCCCTCCCACCCTCCCACCCTCCCAGGGTCACACGGTAGTTTTGACCGTGGTGGACCGGTTCTCGAAGGCGGCCCATTTCATTCCCTTGCCCAAATTACCCTCAGCCAAGGAGACAGCGTTGATTGTCGTTAATCACGTCTTTCGGCTACATGGCCTCCCGATAGACGTGGTTTCTGACAGAGGACCCCAATTTGTGTCCAAATTTTGGCGAGAGTTTTGTAAATGCCTGGGTGCGACTGTCAGTCTGTCCTCTGGGTTTCATCCCCAGAGCAATGGCCAAACTGAGCGAGCCAACCAGGATTTGGAGAGAACGTTGCGATGTTTAGTGTCCAAGAATCCTTCCTCTTGGAGTCAGCAACTGTCTATGGTGGAGTACGCCCACAACACGTTGCCAGTGTCATCCACGGGCCTATCACCGTTTGAATGTAGTTTAGGGTACCAGCCACCTATTTTTCCTAGTCTGGAATCCGAAGTCGCGGTCCCCTCTGCCCACGCCTTCGTCCAGAGGTGTCGCCGCACTTGGACTAGAGCCCGTGAGACTCTACTCCAAGTGGGGGCGCGCACTAAGGCCAAAGCCGATCGCCACCGGCGTAAGCCTCCCGTGTATGTCGTCGGTTCTAAAGTGTGGCTTTCTACCAAGGACATTCCTCTCCGCTCCGTTTCTAATAAGCTTGTGTAACACGTATAAGCTAGGCAATTGACTGCGGATGCCCCTGGCAACAGAAGATGGTTCGTCACGGAGCCTGGGTTGTGAATGAGTACACTAGAGCCATAGATTTTAGATTTTAGTATAAGTGTATGTATTCAGTAAATAACAAAACATAACCAACATAAACAATACATAAACAACATAACAAAATAACTTCAATGACACATACAAAACAATCCGACTTACAGTTCAGTTCAATGGCAGATTAGTGCGCTGCCAATGATTTGGGAAAAAAACAGAAAAAAGGAAAGACTTAACCCGACACAATGTGTTCCACGGCCGGGACCAGGTCTAGTGAAATGTCAATTAATTACGAATTGAGCAATCGATAATCCAGATAGGGAAGTGTTCAGTCGCAGTGAATGTGTGGTTCGGTTACCCTACCACATATATATCCAAGTTTTCTTAGCTCGCCATCTCGATCAGAGTCCTTGAATCAGGACGGGTCGAGAGTTCAAGAGTCCATAATTGGAGAATGGAGATTTGTTAATCCAGGAAAAAAACCTGACCTAAGAAGGCCAAAAATACAAATTAAGAATTCCATTCAAAAATAAAATAACCATAACAAATACTAAAGTAATTCAATATATGCATAACCATACCTGCTTAATGCAAGGCATTTCAATAAATAAATATAACAATCAAAAATACATCTAAATCATGCAGTAATTGTATTATACTTATGTGAAATAAGTATAATAAAGTAATTAATCTCATGTTCCATGAAATTTCACCATAACTTAAATTTCATAGTCAACTAATCTAAATGTAATTTTCAGAATCAAAACATATACTCAAAATTAACATTCAAAATAATAATACAAAGTGCACCTTCAGATTCCAATAACCAAAAATGTTAATCTCCAAATTACCCAAAACACTAAAGCAGAGTTTAGTATTTGTGAAAAATATTGCGCAATATCAAAAGAAAATTACGTAGCTACGTTAAAATCAATAAGCTTAAATGACTACCAAAACATATAGCCATTTCAGCGGTAGTCACAATAGTAACAGCACACACTCAAAACAGCAATCATGCTCTAAATTAGCACCCATGCTACATCAAATCAATGCCTTCGTAGTATAACAAATAAAAAGTTTACCTTTGAAATTGAAATCACCAACGCAAGGTCTCCAGGCGTAACCCAACGTTTTAAACAGAGTGAAATCAGACAAAGGCTCTGATTAGAAAGCGGCAGCAACGAGTATTCATAGCTTGGGGATGCCAAACAACCATGCCACAGCCACAATGGAGACACACAGGAAGTGAACTCAGCAACCAGTCACTTTGAGGAAGTTGGGAGTTTGGAGGCCCGCCAACATAAAAGTCCCAACTAAATACGGGTTACACTTGCTCCTAAATTTATTGGCCCATTCTCTGTCACTAAAATCATTAGTCCGGTGACAGTCCGCCTCAATCTTCCTCCAGTGTACAGGAGGATTCATCGCGTCTTTCATGTGTCCAAAATTAAGCCCGTTTTTTTTGCTCGTATTAATCCGCCAGTCCCGGTTCCCCCCCCGCCGCGACTCGTAGATGGGGAACCTACTTATTCGGTCAGTCGTGTTCTGGACTCAAGGCGGAGGGGACGCGGATTTCAGTACTTGGTGGACTGGGAAGGTTACGGTCCGGAGGAGAGGAGTTGGGTACCGGCTAGAGACATCCTGGATCACTCCCTTATCGATGATTACAATCGGCAGGTAAGGGAGCCTGGGAACGCCAGGAGGCGTTCCTAGGGGAGGGGGTACTGTCACGGTTCATAAATCCTATGCCTCTTTCTTGTCTCGTGTTTCTGTTGTTGTATGTTGCGTGCTGATTGTGTGGGCGTGTCGGCTGATCAGCACTCATCAACAATCAAGTTCATCACTCCGTCACCAGCTGCAGCTCATCTCAGCACCTATATATGCTCACTCAATTCTCATCTCCTTTGTCAGATCGTTGAATGTGGTTCCCGGTGTGTGATCTCGTCTTGTTCCAGTCTCGGTGTCTCCTCGTTCCTGTTCGTGTCCCCGTGGATGTTCACCAAGGATTTGTCACGTCTCGTCATCACCCTTCATCACGGCACATCTGACCATCGAAGTCCCTGCGCCACTATCCTGTTTCGCCCTGGACACTATCTATCATCAACTTGTTTACAATAAAGAGAAAAGAGTTAACTTGCATTTGCTTCCGTGTTTCTATCATGACAACATTACTCCACTAATATACTCCACTATATATACTCCACTACATAACTCCACTAGATTACTCCACTATAATATACTCCACTACATTACTCCACTAATATACTCCAATATTATACTCCACTACATTACTCCACCAATATACTCAACTACATTACACCACTATAATATACTCCACTATATTACTCCACTAGATTACTCCACTACATTACTCCACTAATATACTCCACTATAATATACTCCACTACATTACTCCACTACATTACTCCACTAATATACTCCAATATTATACTCCACTACATTACTCCACCAATATACTCCACTAATATACTCCACTATAATATACTCCACTACATTACTCCACTAGATTACTCCACTATAATATACTCCACTACATTACTCCACTAGATTACTCCACTATAATATACTCCACTACATTACTCCACTAGATTACTCCACTACATTACTCCACTAATATACTCCACTAATATACTCCATTATACTCCACCAATATACTCCACTACATTACTCCATTAATATACTCCACTATTATACTCCACTACATTACTCAACTAATATACTCCACTACATTACTCCACTAATATACTCCACTATTATACTCCACTACATTACTCCACTAATATACTCCAATATTATACTCCACTACATTACTCCACCAATATACTCCACTACATTACACCACTAGATTACTCCACTATAATATACTCCACTACATTACTCCACTAGATTACTCCACTACATTACTCCACTACATTACTCCACTAATATACTCCACTATAATATACTCCACTACATTACTCCACTAGATTACTCCACTACATTACTCCACTAATATACTCCAATATTATACTCCACTACATTACTCCACCAATATACTCCACTACATTACTCCACTATAATATACTCCACTACATTACTCCACTAGATTACTCCACTATAATATACTCCACTACATTACTCCACTGGATTACTCAACTACATTACTCCACTAATATACTCCAATATTATGCTCGACTACATTACTCCACCAATATACTCCACTACATTACTCCACTAATATACTCCACTATAATATACTCCACTAGATTACTCCACTATAATATACTCCACTAATATACTCCATTATACTCCACTACATTACTCCACCAACATACTCCACTACATTACTCCACTAATATACTCCACTATAATATACTCCACTACATTACTCCACTAGATTACTCCACTACATTACTCCACTAATATACTCCAATATTATACTCCACTAATATACTCCAATATTATACTCCACTACATTACTCCACCAATATACTCCACTAATATACTCCACTATAATATACTCCACTACATTACTCCACTAGATTACTCCACTATAATATACTCCACTACATTACTCCACTAGATTACTCCACTATAATATACTCCACTACATTACTCCACTAGATTACTCCACTACATTACTCCACTAATATACTCCACTAATATACTCCATTATACTCCACCAATATACTCCACTACATTACTCCATTAATATACTCCA
>CM040838.1:30399902-30502402 GCA_022828995.1 Vimba vimba
AGTTTCACCTGATGAATAAAGCGAGTGTTTCTGTCACTGATGTTGAGTGAGAGTTCAGCCTCTCAAACCTGTCCTGAACACCTGCAGATTCACACACACACACACACACACACACACACACACACACACACACACACACACACACACACACACACACACACACACACACACACACACACACACATAACACTATTACTGTCAAAAACACACTTGCACACAAGATCACACTAGTACTGTGAATAACACACTTCAATTGTAAAGCATTACATCATCCTGTAGTTTCACTGTCTAGAACTCATGCTAATTTGGGCAGAAATCACGTATTAGTCTTTTTTTCCAGTAGATTTTGCTGCTGTAAGACATAAAGAAAAACTATGTTTTAATTGCTGTAATGTATACTCATTTTCATGTGGACGATTAATGATATATTGTTTCAATTATGTCTACACTACTATTCAAAAGTTTAGGGTCATGAGATTTTTAATGTTTCTGAAAGAGTCTCTTCTGCTCACCAGAGCTGCGTTTATTTGATCAAAAATACAGTGAAATATTATCACAGTGTAAATCATCTGTTCTCTATGTGAATATACAGTAAAGTGTAATTTATTCCTGTGATCAAAGCTGAATGTTCAGCATCATTACTCCAGTCTTCAGTGTCACATGATCCTTCAGAAATCACTCTAATATGAGGATTTGATGATCAAGAAACATTTATGATTATTATCAGTGTTGAAAACAGTTGCTTCATATTTTTGTGGAAACCGTCACACATTTTTTTAGGACTCTGATGAATAGAAAGTTCAAAAGTTTAGCATTTATTTGAAATACAATCTTTTGTAACATTATACATGTCTTTACTGTCACTTTTGATCAATGTAATGTGTGTTTGATTAATGATACTAATTTCTTAATTATTTTTTAAGAATTAATTTCTTATTATTCAAAATAAAATCTTTCTGACCCCAAACATTTCGATGGTAGTATTTCTTATCCTTTAATTTATGTATTTAATTTCCTTCAGTGATGAGAATGAAGAGCCTGTTCTTTATGTGCAAATACAGGCTCTTGACTTTTGGTTCAGTTTTCTCTGTTTTCAGGAGGTTCTGTCGTGTGTGTGTGTGTGTGTGTGTGTGTGTGTGTGTGTGTGTGTGTGTGTGTGTGTGTGTGTGTGTGTGTGTGTGTCTGTGTGTGTGTGTGTGTGTGTGTGTGTGTGTGTGTGTGTGTCTGTCTGTATGTGTGTGTGTGTGTGTGTGTGTGTGTGTGTGTGTGTGTGTGTGTGTATGTGTGTCTGTGTGTGTGTGTGTGTGTGTGTCTGTATGTGTGTGTGTGTGTGTGTGTGTGTGTGTGTGTGTCTGTGTGTGTGTGTTTGTGTGTGTGTGAGTGTGTGTGTGTGTGTGTGTGTGTGTCTGTGTGTGTGTGTGTGTGTGTGTGTCTGTGTGTGTGTGTGTGTGTGTGTGTGTGTGTGTGTGTGTGTGTGTGTGTGTGTCTGTGTGTGTGTGTGTGTGTGTGTGTGTGTGTCTGTGTGTGTGTGTGTGTGTGTGTGTGTGTGTGTGTGTGTGTGTGAGTGTGTGTGTGTGTGTGTGTGTGTGTGTGTGTGTGTGTCTGTGTGTGTGTGTGTGTGTGTGTGTGTGTGTGTGTGTGTCTGTCTGTATGTGTGTGTGTGTGTGTGTGTGTGTGTGTGTGTGTGTGTGTGTGTGTATGTGTGTCTGTGTGTGTGTGTGTGTGTCTGTATGTGTGTGTGTGTGTGTGTGTGTGTGTGTGTGTGTGTGTGTGTGTCTGTGTCTGTATCTGTGTGTGTGTGTGTGTGTTTGTGTGTGTGTGAGTGTGTGTGTGTGTGTGTGTGTGTGTGTGTGTGTGTGTGTGTGTGTGTGTGTGTCTGTGTGTGTGTGTGTGTGTGTGTGTGTGTGTGTGTGTGTCTGTGTCTGTGTGTGTGTGTGTGTGTGTGTGTGTGTGTCTGTATGTGTGTCTGTGTGTGTGTGTGTGTGTGTGTGTGTGTGTGTGTCTGTGTCTGTGTGTGTGTGTGTGTGTGTGTGTGTGTCTGTATGTGTGTGTGTGTGTGTGTGTGTGTGTGTGTGTGTGTGTGTGTGTGTGTGTCTGTATGTGTGTCTGTGTGTGTGTGTGTGTGTGTGTGTGTGTGTGTGTGTGTGTGTCTGTATGTGTGTGTGTGTGTGTGTGTGTGTGTGTGTGTGTGTGTGTGTCTGTGTGTGTGTGTGTGTGTGTGTGTGTGTGTGTGTGTGTGTGTGTGTGTGTGTGTGTCTGTGTCTGTGTGTGTGTGTGCGTGTGCGTGTGTGTGTGTGTCTGTGTCTGTGTGTGTGTGTGTGTGTGTGTGTGTGTCTGTGTCTGTGTGTGTGTGATAGAGAGTGTGTTAGTGTGCGTGTATTAGTGTGAAAAACTGCACATTATTTCCTCAGCTTTAGTTTTGCTGCATGTAAACTGAAACAGTTGTATATAGTAGTGTGTGTATTGTAATAAAGCAGGGTTCCCACGCTGATGTCACTGACGTGATCACGATCATTCACTGTTAAAACTACAGTTCCTCTTTCTGGGAACCAGCGACTGGAAATCCCTGTCGAGTGTTCTGGAGACTCTTTCACACACACACACACACACACACACACACACACACACACACACACACACACACACACACGCACCTCAAGCATCATGTGAGTCAGACTGCAGATATGCATCAGCACACACACACTCGTCTGGACGTGTGTGTGTGCGTGCGTGTGTGTGTGACGCTGCATCTGCTCTTCACAGAACAGGTTTGACAGGTTTCAGACAGAGTCATGATGGACACTAAAACACACGCACTGAAGAGATCACTCGCATTCGTAATTTCAAGGTCTATTTTTCCTTTATCTAACTCACAAAAATAAGACAAGAGTGTCATGATTCAAGTCAGTTCAGTGTTGATTCAGTTCTGTTAATAACTGAGTAAAGTTCATTGGGTATTTAATAATCAATACTCAATAACACAAAGTTGTACAAACATTTAAACTACACATAAGGCAGTTTTTATATCAACTTTTTAATAATAGAATTATGTTTCTACTCCAATTTGTTGGTGAAATATAAACAGTTAAACGACGGCAGTAATAGCCTTGTTTCTAAAACATAGCCTACATTAAATAATGAACAAATCATTACGTTAAGAAAAAGGTGAAGTAAAAATCAATATGTAATCGCATATATTAGTGAGAACACCTCTCTAGAGTTTATAGTCACTGAAAGGCTTTTCTGAGGATAATGTGACGTTATTGTTCTCCAGCTGTTTTGTTGATGGTTGAAACACTGATTGATGGATTGAGACATGATTGATTTCAGGAAGTTGTTCTGTATCTTTCAACTTTCCTTCTGATGTTCATCATGTTTATTTGCTGCTGTAACTAGTAGTAAAGAGGAAGAGATGATCGGTTCATCCGTCACGCACATTAAACACACACACACACACACACACACACACACACACACACACACACACACACACACATTTACTGACTGCATTTACTGATGAAACTGACAGGATTTGGAAGCTGAGACTTTGTTTCATATTAAAAGTTTAAAAGAACAAAGATTATTGTGATGTTTGGTGTCAGGTGCTACAAATAATGTTCAGCGAAGTTCCCTTCTGAACGGTCAGTCGTATTGCGCTGCTGCCGGGATCTGCACACACGCTATTGGCTGGTCAGAGGGCTAGTGGTCAATAGGGTCAGAACCCTTGAGAGTAATGGTGGGCTGGGCTCACACAGAGGCCGGCTCCGGCTACACAGAAGGATCTGTGCCTGAAGCGTATGCTAGAGCGGTAGCGTCCACCAGCCGTCGGGATAATCTCAGCTCCAGGAGCGCTTCTGGGCGGAGGACTCTATGCTCTCAGGGCCCGAACCGCAGAGGAGCTGTGACTGTTGTCGTCTAATTGTTACTCTGTAATTTAAAGTAATATCTTCAGAATTACTAAGAAGTCTAGTTTCAAATATAATTCTTTTGAAGTGTTGGTGCTTAATGTAACACTATCTAGTGTAAATGATAAATCACGTTTGAGATCTGTGCTGGCTACTGTATACAGGCCACCATACAGACTTTATCAAAGAAATCACTGACTTTCTATCAGAGTTAGTACTGGCTGCAGATAAAGTCATAACTGTTGGTGATTTTAATATACATGTATATAACGAAAAAGATGCATTGGGATTGGAAGAACTCGATATTGCAACAGAAACTTTTAGCTCTCTCTTTTCCAGCAGTTTAGACACAGTTGTGCTTAAAGAAGATTAAAGAAAATAGTCCAACGCCGTGGTACAGCGAGCACACTCAGCCCTTAAGAGAGCAGCCAGAGAGATGGAGCAACTGAAAGAAAACAAAACTAGAGGTATTTCGCATTTCATGGAGAGAGAGCTCGATTACTTACAGAGAGGCTTTAAAAGCTGCTAGATCTGCTTATTTATCAACACTATTAGAAGAAAATAAACATAACCCTAGGTATTTATTTGAAACAGTGGCTAAACTAACGAAAAATAAAGCTTCAAGCCCAGAAGTTTCCAAGCAGCACAGCAGTAATGACTTTATGAACTTCTTCACTTATAAGATTGATAATATCAGGGACAAAATTATAACTATGCAACCGTCTACTACAGTATTGCTACAGTAATTTGATTCATTCGTTTCTATACGAGAGGAAGAATTCTTTAAACTCATTAAATCATCTAAATCTACAACATGTATGTTAGACCCTATACCGACTAAGCTACTGAAAGAGATGCTTCCAGGGGTCACAGATCCTCTTCTTAATATCATTAATTCATCTTTGTCTCTAGGATACGTACCAAACATTTTTAAGCTGGCTATGATTAAACCGCTTGCTTAAACCGCAACTTGATCATACAGAATTAATCAATTAATCAATCGATCTCGAATCTGCCTTTTCTGTCAAAGATACTAGAAAGGCAGTGTCTTCACAACTATGTTCCTTTTTAGAAAGAAATGATATCTGGAGGATTTCCAGTCAGGATTTAGACCGTACCATAGTACTGAGACTGCTCTCGTTAGAGTCACAAATGATTTCTGACGAAACTTACCAATTCACTAAATTAACGGAATGCACAGCTGATATAACAAACCGGATGACTCGTAATTTCCTACTACTAAACTCTGAATAAACAGAGATTCTAATTATTGGACAAAAAACTTCCTCACGTAATAACCTAGAATACTGTCTAACACTTGATGGCTGCTCTGTCGAGTCTTCGTCGTTGCCTGGGTGTGCAGGGTTGCCAACTTTGGGACTCTGGCTGGAGTGAGACTCTGCAAAACATCAGTGCGCGTGCGTAACCCAACCCTAATTTTAAAAATGTCAGTCCTTGTTTACTTAGTATAAACCCTGATTTATGGAGAAAAAAAAACTTTTTTTCAAAATGTACAATTAATTTATTGATTGCACTATAAAAAAAAATAAAGATAGAGGTGATTAAATAACAAACATGTAAAACAACAACATCAAAACAATAAAAAAAATCTCAGAACAAAAGGGACACATGATAGTTATCCGTTCATTGCGTCTGTCACGTGACAAATGAACGAAAGACTCGGAAGGTAAAGTAATTATTTATGTTCCCTGTAAATTATTTTTGACTGCATTATAATGATTTCTTAATTCAGAATATGATAAAGACTGCGTAGGTGGATGTGTTCGGGGAATTTGTCTGTACTCTCGGCACACAGACTGATTAGGCAAGGCTACGTCTGTAGTGAAAGGCACACCATTTTATCTGCTTACCTCGATTGTCATCCAAACTTTCAAACGCGCATCAGTGGCTCCGACTCCGAACCTATGCTCTGAACTCTCTCTGAACTTTTCACACGCAACTGACGTATCAGGTGCAAGGTTTCCAGCGAATCAACGATCAGAGAACACTGCAGTGAGAACGTTGTAGGCAGATGTTACAGCTGTGGGCCTTAAACTCCTCTCCTGTCATTAATACGCTGTGGTCTAGTCATCAACAGAAAATTAAGGGATTTAGAGGGGAGAAAAATGGATTTTGGCGTGACATTTCTTACGTGTGCGTGAGAGCGTGAGATTGATGCTGAAAGCGTGAGTGTCACGCCAGATGCGTGAGAGTTGGCGACCCTGGGTGTGCTCTTTGATACCAGTCTTTCATTTGATAGTCACGTGTCTAGCATCTGTAAAACCGCATTCTTCCATCTTAAAAATATATCTAAATTACGTCATATGCTGTCATTGACAAATGCGGAACAATTAGTTCATACGTTCATGACCTCAAGGCTAGATTACTGTAATGCTCTACTGGGTGGTTGCCCTGCACGCTTAATAAACAAACAACAGCTGGTCCAAAACGCAGCAGCTCGAGTTCTTACCAGAACCAGGAAGTATGACCATATTAGCCCGGTTCTGTCAAAACTGCATTAGCTCCCTATTAAACATCGCATAAATTTTAAAATATTGTTGATTACTTACAAAGCACTAAATGGTTTAGCTCCGCAGTGCTTGAGCGAGCTCTTAACGCATTATAGTCCTTCACGTCTATTGCGATCTCAAAATTCCGGCCAGTTGATAATACCTAGAATATCTAAATTGACTGCTGGCGGCAGATCCTTCTCCTATTTAAGTCAAGTCAAGTCAAGTCAAGTATATTTGTATAGCGCTTTTCACAATACAGATTGTATCAAAGCAGCTTCACAGTATTAAATTAAAATAAAATAATACAACAAAGTTTGTTTCTAGTGGAATTTATTGATTGATAGAATAAAATTAAATATCCCCAAAATATCCCCAACTGAGCAAGCCAAAGGCAACAGTGGCAAGGAACCGAAAATCTCCATCAAGTGACCTAATGGTGTCCTAAAACTCCATCAGGTGACCTAATGGAGAAAAAAAAAAAACCTTGGGAGAACCCAGGCTCAGTCGGGGGCCAGTTCTCCTCTGGCATTTATGAACTAGAGGCCGGATTGTAGTTTGAACTGTGAGATTAACAATATTATATGAATGCCTGGCCGAAAAGATGCGTCTTTAATCTAGTTTTAAACTGGGAGAGCGAGTCCGAGCAACGAACAGTATCAGGAAGGCTATTCCAGAGTTTCAGAGCTAAATGTGAAAATGCTCTCCCTCCTTTGGTGGATCTGGATATCCTAGGTATGACCAAAAGCCTCGAATTTATTGATCTTAAAGAGTGCGATGGATTATAGGGTGATAGAAGATCCGTTAAATAGACTGGAGCTAAGCCGTTTAGGGCTTTATAAGTCAGTAGCAATACCTTATAATTAATACGGAACTTTATAGGTAGCCAATGTAGTGATGATAAAATCGGTGTTATATGATCATATTTTCTTGATCTAGTAAGAACTCTAGCGGCTGCATTTTGGACTAACTGTAGCTTGTTTATTGAGGATGCAGGACAACCGGCTAATAAAGCATTACAGTAATCTAGTCTCGAGGTCATGAATGCATGAACTAACTTTTCTGCATCAGAAACTGATAGCATATTACGTAGCTTAGCAATGTTTCTAAGGTGGAAAAAGGCTGTTTTTGTAACATATGAAATATGATTTTCAAAAGACAGGTTACAATCGAGTATAACACCCAGGTCTTTTACTGTAGAGGATAAAGTAACAGGACATCCTACGATGTTAAAGTTGTATTGTGAGAGGTTCTGTGGGCGGTTTTTTGAACCGATGATTAGTACCTCTGTCTTGTCTGGATTTAATAAAAGAAAATTACGCATCATCCAATCTTTTATATCTTTAACACACTCTGTCAATTTGGATAATTTAGCGTTTTCATCCGGCCGTGATGAAATATAGATTTGAGTGTCATCAGCATAACAATGGAAACTAATTACATGTTTTCTTATAATATTTCCAAGTGGCAGCATATATATTGAGAATAACAGAGGGCCCAACACAGATCCCTGCGGCACTCCATAGTTTACTGGAGTTATGATCGATTTTTCTCCATTTAAATAGACAAAATGGTAGCGGTCTGATAAGTATGATCTAAACCAGCTTAATGCTTGTCCTTGAACACCAGTATAATTTTGTAGTCGATCTAAGAGTATTGTGTGATCTATAGTATCGAACGCAGCACTTAGATCAAGTAAAACTAGTATTGAGATGCAGCCTTGGTCAGAAGCTAAAAGTAAATCATTTGTGATTTTAACGAGCGCAGTTTCTGTGCTATGATACGGCCTGAATCCTGACTGAAACTTTTCATAGATGTCATTTTCTTGCAAGAAAGAGCCCAGTTGAGCGGACACGACTTTTTCTAGTATTTTAGATATAAAAGGTAGATTTGAAATGGGTCTATAATTTGCTAGATTATTATGATCTAATTGTGGTTTCTTAATGAGAGGTTTTATCACTGCCAGTTTAAATGTTCTTGGAACATGACCTAAAGATAAAGACGAGTTAATAATATTGAGGAGAGGCTCTTCCACTACAGGTAACACTTCCTTCAGTAGTTTAGTTGGTATAGGATCTAATAAACATGTTGTTGTTTTAGATGAAGTGATAAGTTTATTTAACTCTTTTTGTTCTATAGTTGTAAAGCACTGTAATTGTTCTTGCGGGGGGATAATTGAGGCTGAATTATAAGGTGCGATTGAAGATTGAACGTTTACAATTGTGGTTCTGATGTTTTCTATTTTCTCAGTGAAGAAGTTCATGAAATCATTACTACTGAACTGTAACGGGATATTTTGTTCGGGTGACGTCTGTTTATTTGTTAGTCTAGCCACGGTGTTAAATAAAAACCTAGGATTGTTTTGGTTGTTTTCTATTAGTTTGCGGAGGTGCTCAGCCCTGGCCGCTTTTAGGGCCTTTTTATAACGTGACATACTGTCTTTCCACGCGATTCTAAAGACCTCTAAATTAGTTTGTTTCCATTTACGCTCTAAATTACGGGTTTCTCTCTTTAGAACATGCGTAGTATTGTTGTACCATGGTGCTTTAATTTTCTCTCTGACCTTTTTTAATCTAATTGGTGGAACAATATCCAGTGTTCCAGAGAGAATGGAGCTCATAGTGCTAGTTAGTTCTTCTAATTTAGCACCAAAACTCTGGAACAGCCTTCCTACCATTGTCCGGGAAGCAGACACACTCTGTCAGTTCAAAGCTAGACTAAAAACACATCTCTTTGGCCTAGCATTCACATAACACATTATAGACTTCTATAATTCAATGTTAGGCTGCATAGATCAGGTCAGCCGGAACCGGGAACACTTCCCATAAATCCTGATGTACTCGTTACATCATAAGAAGAATGGCATCTACGCTAATATTAGTCTCTCTGTTTATCCCGAAGTTTACCGCAGTCCGGCAGATCCAGGCCGTATCCAGATCTGATGAAGGACTTTCGCCTGGACGCTTCGGTGTTTGCGCAGAGATAACTGATAATCGTTTGCACCTTGGAACCTGTTTCAAGGTTTGCGTTCTCGAGACACCAAACACTGTTGTCCTGCGAGTGAGCGGCTGGAGCGCGTTTAGGGTTTTCTGTGAGAACAGTGTCGTGTTAGCGGCCTCTAAGTTAATAACTAATGATCGTTGCGACGGAAGTGAATCAATCAAAACTAACTTTATCTGGACAATAACTTTATTCTAGAGCTGCTGTAAAGCCTAAACAATCTCTGTTACTGTAATCTCCTGTTATCAGTGTAAAGCCGCTTTGAAACAATTAATATTGTTAAAGGCGCTATAAATGAAGGTGACTTGACTTGTGAGACTAAAGCTACAAAATTAAACATAAAAACATGGTGAAATATATATACACTGGCTTACTTGCGAGTTTTGCCCGTTTCAAACTAAGCGATCCTCACGTGACGCGAACACTGGCGCTAAAGCGCAAAATACGTCACAAGTGAAGGGGGCGGAGCTTAAGGAAATCCTCTAATAACAGTAGCTAATTCTCTGCACAAAATATACTGTCATTGCAATATAATATGTACCGATAAAGTTTACAGTGGCTTCTTAAATTAACTAAAAACATTAAAAAGCAAAACACACCTGATGCACATTCTTTGTTCTCCATTTTCTGGGAGTTAAAGCCTTGCTGTATTTCTGTGTAGTTAATTAAGGGAAGTGCACCACCATCTTGCTGTGGTAAACACACTTCCCAACTCTTCAATCTTTCTCTTATGCCACATGTGGGTCAGATGGTGACGTCACACACACCTGCTCTCTGAGCTCGTCTGGACAGTGTTGTTCTCCACATGACCCACAGGTCAGCGCAGATGTAGGTTAGTGTGCCAGCTTCGGTTATGAACACGATTCATAACAGTCACATTCACTTCCCTATTCTGTGAGCGCAGGAAACAGGGCAGTTGCACAAGACTATTCTGAGCTAGCATTCAGCTAGTCTTACTGTTCCCATTCAAATTAAACCAATCCGCCTTTCTATATAACTGACAAAGTTATGACCAGTTTTGAAGAAAAAAAACTATTAGATGACTAACATGTAAGGTAGTTAGGCAGTTTATGCAACCGACCCAGCGGTGATTCAACAGAAGCACAAACAACACACAGCAAACATGAAATCTGAGCATTATCAGTTTATTTAACCCTGTGAAGTACATCAGAGTAATGCTTGAGTGATTGGTGGATCAAATATGAATAAAAACTGGCCTACACTAGTTAAACATCTTTAAATATAAAATACTTTAGATTTACTTCATTAACAAAATACATCAATACACAAATCGAGTGGGCTAAATATGTTTTCTCTGGATTGGATGGATGATAGACAGCCGAGGGCCGATACGAGCTGATTGAGGTGTGTGTGTGTGTGTGTGTGTGTGTGTGTCAGCCGAGGGCCGATACGGGCTGACTGAGGTGTGTGTGTGTGTGTGTGTGTGTGTGTCAGCCGAGGGCCGATACGGGCTGACTGAGGTGTGTGTGTGTGTGTGTGTGTGTGTGTGTGTCAGCCGTGGGCCGATACGGACTGACTGAGGTGTGTGTGGGTGTGTGTGTGGGTGTGTGTGTGTGTGTGTCAGCCGCGGGCCGATACGGACTGACTGAGGTGTGTGTGGGTGTGTGTGTGTGTCAGCCGTGGGCCGATACGGACTGACTGAGGTGTGTGTGGGTGTGTGTGTGTGTGTGTGTGTGTGTGTCAGCCGCGGGCCGATTCGGACTGACTGAGGTGTGTGTGGGTGTGTGTGTGTGTGTGTGTGTGTGTCAGCCGCGGGCCGATACGGACTGACTGAGGTGTGTGTGTGCGTGTCAGCCGCGGGCCGATATGGGCTGGCTGAGGCCACTGAAGAAGGACTTCTCCCCGTCGCTCATCAGCTGGAGGTGCAGCGGCTGATGGCAGATGTTACACTGAGCAGAAGAGATCGGCTTGAGCTCCAGACCCACCTCTGTCCATGTGTGCCTCAGCTTATCTGTGCACAACAACACAACAACACAATTACAACACTGACCGTTATGGCTAACTTCACACACACACACTCTCACTCTCTCTCTCTCTCTCTCTCTCTCACACACACACACACACACTCACCCACGAAGTACTGCATCATCTGCGGCGTGTGGTGTGGCGTGGGCGCGATGCGCAGGAGCTCCTCTCCGCGGGACACCGTTGGGTAGTTGATGGCCTGGACGTAGATGTTGTAGCGGCTCATCATGAGGTCACAGATCTCAGTGTTCTTCTCAGCGTCTGCAACCTGTAGCACAGATGTGTGTGTGAGCGCTCAGTCAGCACACGCGTGTGAGCGTTCAGTCAGCACACGCGTGTGTGAGCGTTCAGTCAGCACACGCGTGTGAGCGTTCAGTCAGCACACGCGTGTGTGAGCGTTCAGTCAGCACACGCGTGTGTGAGCGTTCAGTCAGCACACGCGTGTGAGCGTTCAGTCAGCACACGCGTGTGAGCGTTCAGTCAGCACACGCGTGTGTGAGCGTTCAGTCAGCACACGCGTGTTGTCAGCACAAGTGTGTGTGTGTGAGCGTTCAGTTAGCACAAGTGTGTGTGTGTGAGCGTTCAGTCAGCACATGTGTGTGTGTGCGAGAGAGTGTGTGTGTGTGTGTGTGTGTGTGAGTGAGTGTGTGTGTGTACACACCCGCACAGGGATGATGTGGCTAGGGCAGTGTGTGTGTGTGTGTGTGTGTGTGTGTGTGTGTGTGTGTACACACCCGCACAGGGATGATGTGGCTAGGGCAGTGTGTGTGTGTGTGTGTGTGAGAGAGAGTGTGTGTACGCACCCGCACAGGGATGATGTGGCTAGGGCAGGGCACCACGGGGAGGCCGGTGTCCATTAGCATCTGGCGCAGGAGCTTGACGTTGCGCTGGTGTTTGAGGCGTAGCGATCGGCCCTCCTCGCTCTTCAGGATCTGGATGGATTGGCGCGCGCCGGCGAGGAGCATGGGAGGAAGTGATGTCGTGAAGATGAAGCCCGCGGCGTACGAGCGCACCGTGTCCACCAGCGCGTTAGTGCTAGCGATGTAGCCGCCCACACACCCGAACGCTTTCCCTGCGCACACACACCAGAACACACTCAGCACACAGGAAGAGGAAACACACGGATCATAACGAGCGCTGTTGTCGTCAAACACGGGATCATCCAGGATCTTTTTTCATCCAAAGTTCTCTCTGCGCTCTCCCTGCGTTCTCCCTGTGTTCTCTCTGCGTTCTCCCTGTGTTCTCTCTGCGTTCTCCCTGCGTTCTCCCTGTGTTCTCTCTGCGCTCTCCCTGCGTTCTCCCTGTGTTCTCTCTGTGTTCTCTCTGTGTTCTCTCTGCGCTCTCTCTGTGTTCTCTCTGCGTTCTCCCTGTGTTCTCTCTGCGTTCTCTCTGTGCTCTCTCTGCGTTCTCTCTGCGCTCTCCCTGTGTTCTCTCTGCGCTCTCCCTGCGTTCTCCCTGTGTTCTCTCTGTGTTCTCTCTGCGTTCTCCCTGTGTTCTCTCTGCGTTCTCTCTGTGTTCTCTCTGCGTTCTCTCTGTGCTCTCTCTGCGTTCTCTCTGCGCTCTCCCTGTGTTCTCTCTGCGCTCTCCCTGCGCTCTCCGTGTTCTCTGCGCTCTCTCTGCGTTCTCTCTGCGTTCTCCCTGTGTTCTCCCTGCGTTCTCTCTGCGCTCTCCCTGCGTTCTCCCTGCGTTCTCTCTGCGTTCTCTCTGCGTTCTCTCTGCGTTCTCCCTGTGTTCTCCCTGCGTTCTCCCTGTGTTCTCCCTGCGCTCTCTCTGCGCTCTCTCTGCGTTCTCCCTGTGCTCTCTCTGCGCTCTCTCTGCGCTCTCCCTGCGTTCTCTCTGCGTTCTCCCTGTGCTCTCCCTGTGTTCTCTCTGCGTTCTCTCTGTGCTCTCCCTGCGTTCTCTCTGCGTTCTCCCTGCGTTCTCTCTGTGCTCTCCCTGTGTTCTCTCTGCGTTCTCTCTGTGCTCTCCCTGTGTTCTCCCTGTGTTCTCTCTGCGCTCTCCCTGCGTTCTCAGTGTTCTCTCTGTGCTCTCTCTGCGCTCTCTCTGCGTTCTCTCTGCGTTCTCCCTGTGCTCTCCCTGTGTTCTCTCTGCGTTCTCTCTGCGCTCTCTCTGCGTTCTCTCTGCGCTCTCTCTGCGTTCTCTCTGCGTTCTCCCTGTGCTCTCCCTGTGTTCTCCCTGCGTTCTCTCTGCGCTCTCTCTGCGTTCTCTCTGCGCTCTCTCTGCGTTCTCTCTGCGCTCTCCCTGTGCTCTCCCTGTGTTCTCTCTGCGTTCTCTCTGTGCTCTCCCTGCGTTCTCTCTGTGTTCTCTCTGCGTTCTCTCTGCGTTCTCTCTGTGCTCTCCCTGTGTTCTCTCTGCGTTCTCTCTGTGCTCTCCCTGTGTTCTCCCTGTGTTCTCTCTGCGCTCTCCCTGCGTTCTCCGTGTTCTCTCTGTGCTCTCTGCGTTCTCCCTGCGTTCTCCCTGTGTTCTCTCTGCGCTCTCTCTGCGTTCTCCCTGCGTTCTCCCTGTGTTCTCTCTGCGTTCTCTCTGTGCTCTCCCTGTGTTCTCTCCGTGCTCTCCCTGCGCTCTCCCTGTGCTCTCCCTGTGTTCTCTCTGTGTTCTCTCTGCGTTCTCCCTGCGTTCTCTGCGTTCTCCCCGTGTTCTCTCTGCGTTCTCTCTGTGCTCTCCCTGCGTTCTCTCTGCGTTCTCCCTGTGTTCTCTCTGCGTTCTCTCCGTGCTCTCCCTGCGCTCTCCCCGTGTTCTCCCTGCGTTCTCTCTGTGTTCTCTCTGCGCTCTCTCTGCGTTCTCTCTGCGTTCTCTCCGTGCTCTCCCTGCGCGCTCTCTGCGCTCTCCCTGTGTTCTCTCTGTGTTCTCGCCGTGTTCTCTCTGTGCTCTCCCTGCGTTCTCTCTGTGCTCTCCCTGCGTTCTCTGCGTTCTCTCTGTGTTCTCTCCGCACTCTCCGTGTTCTCTCCGCGCTCTCTCTGTGTTCTCTCCGCGCTCTCCCTGTGTTCTCTCCGCGCTCTCTCTGTGTTCTCTCCGTGCTCTCTCTGTGTTCTCTCTGTGCTCTCCCTGCGCTCTCTCTGTGCTCTCCCTGCGTTCTCTCTGCGTTCTCCCTGCGTTCTCTCCGCGCTCTCTCTGTGTTCTCTCTGTGCTCTCCTTGCGTTCTCTCTGCGCTCTCCATGTTCTCTCTGTGCTCTCCCTGTGCTATCTCTGTGCTCTCCCTGTGTTCTCTCCGCGCTCTCTCTGCGTTCTCTCTGTGCTCTCCCTGCGTTCTCTCCGCGCTCTCCCTGTGTTCTCTCCGCGCTCTCTCTGTGTTCTCTCCGCGCTCTCCCTGTGTTCTCTCCCCGCTCTCCCTGTGTTCTCTCCGCGCTCTCTCTGTGTTCTCTCCGTGCTCTCTCTGCGTTCTCCCTGCGTTCTCTCCGCGCTCTCTCTGTGCTCTCCCTGCGTTCTCTCTGCGTTCTCCCTGCGTTCTCTCCGCGCTCTCTCTGTGTTCTCTCTGTGCTCTCCCTGCGTTCTCTCTGCGCTCTCCATGTTCTCTCTGTGCTCTCCCTGTGCTATCTCTGTGCTCTCCCTGTGTTCTCTCCGCGCTCTCTCTGCGTTCTCTGTGCTCTCCCTGCGTTCTCGCTGCGTTCTCCCTGCGTTCTCTCCGCGCTCTCTCTGTGTTCTCTCTGTGCTCTCCCTGCGTTCTCTCTGCGCTCTCCATGTTCTCTCTGTGCTCTCCCTGTGCTATCTCTGTGCTCTCCCTGTGTTCTCTCCGCGCTCTCTCTGCGTTCTCTCTGTGCTCTCCCTGCGTTCTCCCTGCGTTCTCTCCGCGCTCTCTCTGTGCTCTCCCTGCGTTCTCTCTGCGCTCTCCATGTTCTCTCTGTGCTCTCCCTGTGCTATCTCTGTGCTCTCTGCGTTCTCTCTGTGCTCTCCCTGTGCTATCTCTGTGCTCTCCCTGTGTTCTCTCCGCGCTCTCTCTGCGTTCTCCCTGCGTTCTCTCCGCGCTCTCTCTGTGTTCTCTCTGTGCTCTCCCTGCGTTCTCTCTGCGCTCTCCATGTTCTCTCTGTGCTCTCCCTGTGCTATCTCTGTGCTCTCCCTGTGTTCTCTCCGTGCTCTCCCTGCGTTCTCGCTGCGTTCTCCCTGCGTTCTCTCCGCGCTCTCTCTGTGTTCTCTCTGTGCTCTCCCTGCGTTCTCTCTGCGCTCTCCATGTTCTCTCTGTGCTCTCCCTGTGCTATCTCTGTGCTCTCCCTGTGTTCTCTCCGCGCTCTCTCTGCGTTCTCTCTGTGCTCTCCCTGCGTTCTCCCTGCGTTCTCTCCGCGCTCTCTCTGTGCTCTCCCTGCGTTCTCTCTGCGCTCTCCATGTTCTCTCTGTGCTCTCCCTGTGTTCTCTCCGCGCTCTCTCTGCGTTCTCTCTGCGCTCTCTCTGCGTTCTCTCTGCGTTCTCCCTGTGCTCTCCCTGTGTTCTCTCTGCGTTCTCTCTGTGCTCTCCCTGCGTTCTCTCTGTGTTCTCTCTGCGTTCTCTCTGTGCTCTCCCTGTGTTCTCCCTGTGTTCTCTCTGCGCTCTCCGTGTTCTCTCTGTGCTCTCTGCGTTCTCCCTGTGTTCTCTCTGCGCTCTCTCTGCGTTCTCCCTGCGTTCTCCCTGTGTTCTCCCTGTGTTCTCTCTGCGCTCTCCGTGTTCTCTCTGTGCTCTCTGCGTTCTCCCTGTGTTCTCTCTGCGCTCTCTCCGCGCTCTCCCTGTGTTCTCTCCGCGCTCTCTCTGTGCTCTCCCTGCGTTCTCTCTGTGCTCTCCCTGTGTTCTCCCTGTGTTCTCTCTGCGCTCTCCGTGTTCTCTCTGTGCTCTCTGCGTTCTCCCTGTGTTCTCTCTGCGCTCTCTCTGCGTTCTCCCTGCGTTCTCCCTGTGTTCTCCCTGTGTTCTCTCTGCGCTCTCCGTGTTCTCTCTGTGCTCTCTGCGTTCTCCCTGTGTTCTCTCTGCGCTCTCTCCGCGCTCTCCCTGTGTTCTCTCCGCGCTCTCTCTGTGTTCTCTCCGCGCTCTCCCTGTGTTCTCTCCCCGCTCTCCCTGTGTTCTCTCCGCGCTCTCTCTGTGTTCTCTCCGCGCTCTCTCTGTGTTCTCTCCGTGCTCTCTCTGTGCTCTCCCTGCGTTCTCTCTGCGTTCTCCCTGCGTTCTCTCCGCGCTCTCTCTGTGTTCTCTCTGTGCTCTCCCTGCGTTCTCTCTGCGCTCTCCATGTTCTCTCTGTGCTCTCCCTGTGCTATCTCTGTGCTCTCCCTGTGTTCTCTCCGCGCTCTCTCTGCGTTCTCTGTGCTCTCCCTGCGTTCTCGCTGCGTTCTCTCCGCGCTCTCTCTGTGTTCTCTCTGTGCTCTCCCTGCGTTCTCTCTGCGCTCTCCATGTTCTCTCTGTGCTCTCCCTGTGCTATCTCTGTGCTCTCCCTGTGTTCTCTCCGCGCTCTCTCTGCGTTCTCTCTGTGCTCTCCCTGCGTTCTCCCTGCGTTCTCTCCGCGCTCTCTCTGTGCTCTCCCTGCGTTCTCTCTGCGCTCTCCATGTTCTCTCTGTGCTCTCCCTGTGCTATCTCTGTGCTCTCTGCGTTCTCTCTGTGCTCTCCCTGTGCTATCTCTGTGCTCTCCCTGTGTTCTCTCCGCGCTCTCTCTGCGTTCTCTGTGCTCTCCCTGCGTTCTCGCTGCGTTCTCCCTGCGTTCTCTCCGCGCTCTCTCTGTGTTCTCTCTGTGCTCTCCCTGCGTTCTCTCTGCGCTCTCCATGTTCTCTCTGTGCTCTCCCTGTGCTATCTCTGTGCTCTCCCTGTGTTCTCTCCGCGCTCTCTCTGTGCTCTCCCTGCGTTCTCGCTGCGTTCTCCCTGCGTTCTCTCCGCGCTCTCTCTGTGTTCTCTCTGTGCTCTCCCTGCGTTCTCTCTGCGCTCTCCATGTTCTCTCTGCGTTCTCTCTGTGCTCTCCCTGCGTTCTCCCTGCGTTCTCTCCGCGTTCTCTCCGCGCTCTCTCTGTGCTCTCCCTGCGTTCTCTCTGCGCTCTCCATGTTCTCTCTGTGCTCTCCCTGTGCTATCTCTGTGCTCTCTGCGTTCTCTCTGTGCTCTCCCTGTGCTATCTCTGTGCTCTCCCTGTGCTATCTCTGTGCTCTCTCTGTGCTCTCTCTGCGTTCTCTCTGTGCTCTCCCTGCGTTCTCGCTGCGTTCTCCGTGCTCTCCCTGTGCTCTCTCTGTGCTCTCCCTGTGCTCTCTCTGTGTGTGTGTTCTCTGCGCTCTCTCTCTGTGTGTGTGTTCTCCGCGTTCTCTCTGTGTGTGTGTTCTCCGAATTCTCTTTGTGCTCTCTCTGTGTGTGTGTGTATTCTCCGCGTTCTCGCCGTGTGTGTGTTCTCTGCGTTCTCCCTGCGCTCTCTTTGTTCGTGTGTGTGTTCTCTGCGTTCTCTCTGCGCTCTCTCTGGGTTTCTCCCTGTGCTCTCCCTGCGTATGTGTGTTCTCTGCGCTCTCTCTGTGTGTGTGTGTTCTCCGCGTTCTCTCTGTGTGTGTGTTCTCCGCATTCTCTTTGTGCTCTCTCTGTGTGTGTGTGTTCTCCGCGTTCTCGCCGTGTGTGTTCTCTGCGTTCTCCCTGCGCTCTGTGTTCGTGTGTTTTCTCTGCGTTCTTTCTGCGCTCTGTGTGTGTGTGTGCGTGCTCTGCGTTCTCCCTGTGCTCTCTCTGTGTTCTCCCTGTGCTCTCTCTGTGTGTGTGTTCTCTGCGCTCTCTCTCTGTGTGTGTGTTCTCCGCGTTCTCTCTGTGTGTGTGTTCTCCGAATTCTCTTTGTGCTCTCTCTGTGTGTGTGTGTGTTCTCCGCGTTCTCGCCGTGTGTGTGTTCTCTGCGTTCTCCCTGCGCTCTCTTTGTTCGTGTGTGTGTTCTCTGCGTTCTCTCTGCGCTCTCTCTGCGCTCTGTGTGTGTGTGTGCGTGCTCTGCGTTCTCCCTGTGTTTTCTATGTGTTTTCTCCCTGTGTTCTCTGTGTGTTCTCCGCGTTCTCTCTGTGTGTGTGTTCTCCGCGTTCTCTTTGTGCTCTCTCTGTGTGTGTGTGTTCTCCGCGTTCTCGCCGTGTGTGTTCTCTGCGTTCTCCCTGCGCTCTGTGTTCGTGTGTTTTCTCTGCGTTCTTTCTGCGCTCTGTGTGTGTGTGTGCGTGCTCTGCGTTCTCCCTGTGCTCTCTCTGTGTTCTCCCTGTGCTCTCTCTGTGTGTGCGTGCTCTGCGTTCTCCCTGTGTTTTCTATGTGTTTTCTCCCTGTGTTCTCTGTGTGTTCTCCGCGTTCTCTCTGTGTGTGTGTTCTCCGCGTTCTCTCTGCGTTTTCTCCGTGTTCTCCGCGTTCTCTCTGTGTGTGTGTTCTCCGTGTTTTCCGTGTTCTCTCTGCGTTTACTCGTGTTCTCTGTGTGTGTGTGCGCGCGCGTTCTCCACGTTCTCTCTGTGTGTGTGTGTTCTCCGAGTTCACCCTGTGTTCTCTATTTTCTCTGTGTGTGCGTTCTCCCTGTGTTTTCTCTCTCTGTGTGTGTGTTCTCCGGATTCTCTATGCGTTCACTCTTGTGTTCTCTGTGTTTTCTCTCTGTGTGTGTGTGTGTGTGTGTTCTCCACATTCTCCCTGTTCTCTCCCTCTCTGTGTGTGTGTTCTCTCCCTGTGTTTTCTCTCTGTGTGTGTGTGTTCTCTCCCTGTGTTTTCTCTCTGTGTGTGTGTGTTCTCCGCGTTCTCTCTGTGTGCGTGTTCTCTCCCTGTGTTTTCTCTCTGTGTGTGTGTGTTCTCCGCGTTCTCTCTGTGTGCGTGTTCTCTCCCTGTGTTTTCTCTCTGTGTGTGTGTGTTCTCCGCGTTCTCTCTGTGTGCGTGTTCTCTCCCTGTGTTTTCTCTCTGTGTGTGTGTGTTCTCCGCGTTCTCTCTCTGTGTGTGTGTTCTCTCCCTGTGTTTTCTCTCTGTGTGTGTTCTCCGCGTTCTCTCTCTGTGTGTGTGTTCTCTCCCTGTGTTTTCTCTCTGTGTGTGTTCTCCGCGTTCTCTCTCTGTGTGTGTGTTCTCTCCCTGTGTTTTCTCTCTGTGTGTGTGTGTTCTCCGCGTTCTCTCTCTGTGTGTGTATTCTCTCCCTGTGTTTTCTCTCTGTGTGTGTGTGTTCTCCGCGTTCTCTCTCTGTGTTTTCTCTGTGTGTGTGTGTTCTCCGCGTTCTTTCTGTGTGTGTGTGTTCTCCGCGTTCTCTGTGTGTGTGTGCTCTCCCTGTGTTTTCTCTGTGTGCATGTTCTCCGCGTTCTCCCTGTGTTTTCTCTGTGTGTGTGTGTGTGTGTTCTCCGCGTTCTTTCTGTGTGTGTGTGTTCTCCGCGTTCTCTGTGTGTGTGTGCTCTCCCTGTGTTTTCTCTGTGTGCATGTTCTCCGCGTTCTCTCTGCTTTCTCTCAGTGTGCGTGTTCTCTGCGTTCTCCCTGTGTTTTCTGTGTGTTTTCCGTGTTTTCTGCGTGTTCTCCGCATTCTCCATGTGTTGTCTCTGCATTCTCTCTGTGTGTGTGTGTGTGTGTGTTCTGTCTGCATTCTAAGCGTTCTCCATGTGTTCTCTGTGTGTGTGTGTGTGTGTGTGTTCTCTGTGTGTTCTCTGTGTGTGTGTGTGTGTTCTCTCTCTGTGTGTGTGTGTGTGTTCTCTCTCTGTGTGTGTGTGTGTTCTCTCTCTGTGTGTGTGTGTGTTCTCTCTCTGTGTGTGTGTGTGTGTTCTCTCTCTGTGTGTGTGTGTGTGTGTGTTCTCTCTCTGTGTGTGTGTGTGTGTGTGTTCTCTCTCTGTGTGTGTGTGTGTGTGTGTGTGTGTTCTCTGTGTGTGTGTGTGTGTGTGTGTGTGTGTGTGTGTTCTCTGTGTGTGTGTGTGTGTGTGTGTTCTCTGTGTGTGTGTGTTCTCTCTCTCTGTGTGTGTGTGTGTTCTCTCTCTGTGTGTGTGTGTGTGTGTTCTCTCTCTGTGTGTGTGTGTTCTCTCTCTGTGTGTGTGTGTGTGTGTTCTCTCTCTGTGTGTGTGTTCTCTCTCTGTGTGTGTGTGTGTTCTCTCTCTGTGTGTGTGTGTGTTCTCTCTCTGTGTGTGTGTGTGTTCTCTCTCTGTGTGTGTGTGTGTTCTCTCTCTGTGTGTGTGTGTGTGTGTTCTCTCTCTGTGTGTGTGTGTGTGTGTGTGTGTGTTCTCTCTCTGTGTGTGTGTGTGTGTTCTCTCTCTGTGTGTGTGTGTGTGTTCTCTCTCTGTGTGTGTGTGTGTTCTCTCTCTGTGTGTGTGTGTGTTCTCTCTCTGTGTGTGTGTGTGTTCTCTCTCTGTGTGTGTGTGTGTTCTCTCTCTGTGTGTGTGTGTGTTCTCTCTCTGTGTGTGTGTGTTCTCTCTCTGTGTGTGTGTGTGTTCTCTCTCTGTGTGTGTGTGTGTTCTCTCTCTGTGTGTGTGTGTGTGTGTGTGTGTGTGTGTGTGTGTGTGTTCTCTCTGACACACATTTCACAGACTTCCCACCGTAAACAGCAGAACACACAGACTCCGGCTCCACACACTGCTGATCGTCTAACATGTTTCTAGGCCACGTCTAGATTCTGCACTACAGATTACAGGGATAAAGGGTTTCCCGAGCTCTACGTGCCGGTCGTGACACTCAGCCTTCAGGGAAACTCAACCAGAGCAACACAACAGCGCTGTTTCCAGGCAACAAGAGATCAGAGGATCCACAGGAGCATTGAGTGGCCGTTACACACACACACACACACACACCCAGCGCTCATGCTTCTCCTGCGGGAGCCGTTACTAGGGTCGGGTACCGAACTCGGTACTTAATGGCACCAACTGAATTATGTCAGTACTCTCATACCGATTCACATTAAATCAATCGGTGCCTGAGAAGCATCTGTGTGCGAGAGTAAGACTATTTACATACAGATCCTGCATGTTCTGCGTGTGTCTGTGTCTCTGTGTGAATGAGCGGAGCAGCCACACACACACACACACACACACACACACACACACACACACACACACAGAAGCATGCGTGACACTCAGTGTTTTTCAGTCTCTGCAGTCTCATATATGAGAACATGAACTTCATCTCCAGAGCCGCTCTGTAAATGCTGATGAACTTCAGTGACTGTTATATCATTAACACACGGAAACTCAAAAGGTCTTCACCACAACCCGTCAAAATAAAAGTTTGGTTTACCTTCATGATATATTACTGTTTTACAGTAGAATTTAGATCTCAATTTAATAATAATAATAATAATAATAATAATAATAATAATAATAATAATACTAACACTAATAATAATAATAATAATAATAATAAATCATCATCATCATCATCATCATCTATCAAAACTGTCAAGTAATAATCACACGTTTTCTTCTATGTTGTAATTTTAACAGTATAAAGCTGAGTTGTGCCACATGTTGTTTGACAAAAAAAAAAAAAAGTTTAATTTCATATAAAAGATCAATTAAGTTCATGTTTTATGTCTTCATTTGATTACTAGAAAATTCACAACACAGAATTTGTGGAAAACAAAAACATTTCATAGAAAAAAAAAAGTATTACTAAATTGGTTGTTTTAATTAATTTTGAAGCATCCCAGACAATGGCAAGGCAGCTCTGGCATAATGCCAACAACACTTCTACAAATGACTTTAAAGTTATTGAGGTAAACATGCCTAAAGTACCGAATTTCAGGTACCGGTAAAAATGTAAACAGTACCCAACCCTAGCCGTAACACACACACACACACACACACCACACCCACACACACTCACACTCACACACACTCACCCAGCGTGCCGGAGATGATGTCCATCTTGTGCATCACCCCGTCCCGGTCTCCGATGCCTCCTCCTCGGGGCCCGTACAGTCCCACCGCATGAACCTCGTCAACAAACGTGATGGCGCCGAACTCATGAGCGACGTCACACATCTCCTCCAGCGGACACACAGCACCTGACACACACACACACACACACTCCGTGAGCTCCTGAAGCGCTGACCCGTAACCAGATCCCCAGAGGCTCCCACTGACCGTCCATCGAGTGCACCGTCTCGAACGCCACGATCTTCGGGCTCGAGGGGTCCGACCGCTCCAGGAGCCGCCGCAGGTGCGCCGGGTCGTTGTGCCGGAAGATGAACTTCTTGGCGCCGCTGTTCCTGATGCCCTGGATCATCGAGGCGTGGTTCCCTGCGTCCGAATAGATCTCGCAGCCTGAGGACAGAACAGCTGATTAGATAAATAACTAGGGATGAACGGATCGCAGCTGATCGTGACGCGTACGGATCCGTCGCCCACGGGTCGGCACGCATGTCCTCTGAGGGTTCTCTCGGTTCTGTCATGAGTCAACAGTTGAGGAAGAAACCGGGTGTGTGTCAGTTTATTTGCTCTTAAAGTGACGGCAGCCTAATATTCCTGCTGTCGTCTGTGTCATTAATGCTAATAAAACAACAAAATACAGCTTTAACAAAGATGAAACTATATTTAATTTCTACAGTGAACAAATAGTGTTAGTTTACATTTAAGCTTAATTATTAATTTCTGTACCTGAATATTACAGTTAGACTTCGTAACTTATTTAGTATTAATCTCTGCTTGTAATGTGTGTATTTGTTCTTATTTTATTACTGACTGTTGACTTGTCTTTAATAATGTGTGAACTTCATCAGTCAGGCTAGCAGTGTTTGCTGTGGTATCGAAGAACTTCAAGTGAGCTTTAAGTAATAAATGGAAAGCGTGTTGTGAGTTACCGGGCAGCATCTTGGCGAGCGTGAAGAGCGTGGAGTCGTTGGCCACGAAGCAGGAGGTGAAGAGCAGCGCCGCGTCTTTCCCGTGCAGATCCGCCAGCTCCAGCTCCAGGTCCACGTGGAACTTGCTCGTCCCCGAGATGTTGCGAGTCCCTCCGGCCCCGGAGCCGTGCTTCGCTAGAGTGTCCCTGTCAGACAGAGCAGCACTTCGTCAACACACACACACACTTCAGCACACACACTTCAGCACAGGCCTTCGTCAACACACACACACTTCAGCACACACACTTCAGCACAGGCCTTCGTCAACACACACACACTTCAGCACAGGCCTTCGTCAACACACACACACTTCAGCACAGGCCTTCGTCAACACACACACACTTCAGCACAGGCCTTCGTCAACACACACACTTCAGCACAGGCCTTCGTCAACACACACACACTTCAACACACACACTTCAGCACACACACTTCAGCACAGGCCTTCGTCAACACACACACACTTCAGCACACACACTTCAGCACAGGCCTTCGTCAACACACACACACTTCAGCACAGGCCTTCGTCAACACACACACTTCAGCACACACACTTCAGCACAGGCCTTCGTCAACACACACACACTTCAGCACAGGCCTTCGTCAACACACACACAATTCAGCACACACACTTCAGCACAGGCCTTCGTCAACACACACACACTTCAGCACACACACTTCAGCACAGGCCTTCGTCAACACACACACACACACACACACACACACACACACACACTTCAGCACAAAAACAACATTCTATTCCAGGATAATTTCAGGAGCTGGAAATGTCAGAATGCGTCGTTATCCACAGTTGTGAGACTCACGTGATGGTCTGCAGCACCCGCGGGTGGCGGCTCATGCCCAGGTAGTCGTTGCTGCACCACACGGACACGTGTCTCCTGAAGGACTGGCACTCGGAGTAATCGTCCGCCATCGGGAACTCCGTCGCTCGGCGGTTCACCGTCTTAAACACGCGGTACGTGTGATCGTCCTTCTTCTCCTCGATCTTCTTCTCAAAGAACTCGTCGTAGCGGAAGTTGGACACGGCTGAAAGAGAAGAGGACTGCGTTTCAGAACAGGTTTGCAGGACAGGAAGTGGTTTACAGGAAGTGGTCAGTATGGGACAGAAGCACGTACTCTTGGGCATGTTCTCCTGCAGCAGATGCGAGACTCGAGCGGGTCGCTGCCTCATCAGCTTCTTCATGAGGTCTCCTCCCATCTTAGAGTTCAGCTCAGAGGCAGAGACGTCTGTGGAACAGGAGCAGTCAGATCGGCAACCCACCCGAACAACACACACTCAGTCTGACCAATGATAAATGACTAAATGTAAACCTATAAATTTATTTATATATATATTAAATTATTAAGTTAAATTTACAGTTTTTGGAAGTGAAAAAGAACAGGTCATTGAATAGCTTACAGTGAAACACCGTAAATTGACATTCCCACAATTCCCTGCGTGACACTTCACATTTGATGCATTTTGTTGAAAGAACTCTTTCTTCATAGTTTTTCTAATCAGTGATGTACATTAGGGTTTTATGTTACATTTAATGTTGTTAAATTGATGTTTATTGCATTTTTTTAATTTTATGTGTTACCATGACGGTGTTCAGTGTGTGTGTGAATGACATTGTGCAGCTTCTCTATATTAGTATTCACTCTCTTGTGGAAAAGCTGTTTGTGATGAGCTTTGATTCATCATGTGACTCATCTCCACTGTGATTGGTGGTTGTCGGTGTATTAAATTGGTACAAAACAGATATTAATACTTCAATAGTTCGGTAAATTAACATTATATCAGATGATGAAATACATTTTTTTACGGTAAATTTAAGTCTGTAAAACCTAAAATATTTCTACCGTATTTTTTACTGTAAATTTCTGGCAACCACAGCGGACGTTTTTTACCGTAAATTTAAAGATTTTTTTTATTTTTTATTATTCTACATTTGATCTTTGCATTGGTCTGAACTAAAACGACAGACGCGCTGAATGAAAATGCACGTTCCCTCTCTGCCAGTAGGTGGCGCTGATGGAAGAGCATGAAAACACACCTTTGCGCACGGTGCGAACCTCAGACACGTCCTCCTGTAGAGCCAGGCTGGCCTGCCGCACCACAGCACTGTTGCCCTGGCCCATCTCTGCCGCCAGGAACGGGCACTTGGAGGAGGAGGAGCCGGTGGAGGCGGCGGGAGGGTGCGCCTCGGGGGGAGCGGGGCCGGCGGAGGGGCCCTCAGGGGCCAAGGGGACATCTACAGCACAGAGAACACACTTCAGCACACACACCTCACTCACACACACACACACACACACAGCACAGAGAACACACTTCAGCACACACACCTCACTCACACACACACACACACATCTACAGCACAGAGAACACACTTCAGCACACACACACCTCACTCACACACACACACACACACACACACACACCTACAGCACAGAGAACACACTTCAGCACACACACACCTCACTCACACACACACACACACACACACACACACACACACACCTACAGCACAGAGAACACACTTTAGCGCACACACACACCTCACTCACACACACACACACACACCTACAGCACAGAGAACACACTTCAGCACACACACCTCACTCACACACACACACATCTACAGCACAGAGAACACACTTCAGCACACACACACCTCACTCACACACACACACACACACACACACACACACACACACCTACAGCACAGAGAACACACTTTAGCGCACACACACACCTCACTCACACACACACACACACACCTACAGCACAGAGAACACACTTCAGCACACACACCTCACTCACACACACACACATCTACAGCACAGAGAACACACTTCAGCACACACACACCTCACTCACACACACACACACACACACACCTACAGCACAGAGAACACACTTTAGCGCACACACACACCTCACTCACACACACACACACACCTACAGCACAGAGAACACACTTCAGCACACACACCTCACTCACACACACACACACACACACATCTACAGCACAGAGAACACACTTCAGCACACACACACCTCACACACACACACACCTCACACACACACACACCTCACACACACACACACACACACACACACACACACAGCACAGAGAACACACTTTAGCGCACACACACACCTCACTCACACACACACACACACCTACAGCACAGAGAACACACTTCAGCACACACACCTCACTCACACACACTCGGGGCCGCGGGCACATCTACAGCACGGAGAACACACTTCAGCACACACACCTCACTCACACACACACACACATCTACAGCACAGAGAACACACTTCAGCACACACACACACACTCACACACTCACACTCACACACTCACACACTCACACTCACACTCACACACTCACACACTCACACTCACACACTCACACACTCACACACTCACACTCACACACTCACACACTCACACTCACACACTCACACTCACACACTCACACTCACACACTCACACACTCACACTCACACACTCACACACTCACACACTCACACACTCACACTCACACTCACACTCACACACTCACACTCACACACTCACACTCACACTCTCACACTCACACTCTCACACTCTCACACTCACACTCACACACTCACACTCACACACTCACACTCACACACTCACACACTCACACACACACACACACACACACACACTCACACACACACACACTCACACTCACACACACTCACACACACACTCACACACACACACACTCACACACACACACACTCACACACACACACACTCACACACACACGGGGCCGCGGGCACATCTACAGCACAGAGAACACACTTCAGCACACACACCTCACTCACACACACACACTCGGGGCCCTCAGGGGCCGCAATCACATCTACAGCACAGAGAACACACTTCAGCACACACACACCTCACTCACACACACTCGGGGCCGCGGGCACATCTACAGCACAGAGAACACACTTCAGCACACACACCTCACTCACACACACACACACACATCTACAGCACAGAGAACACACTTCAGCACACACACACACACACACACTCACACACACACTCACACACACACTCACACACACTCACTCACTCACACACTCACTCACTCACACACTCACTCACACACTCACACACACACACACACTCACACACACACTCACACACACACTCACACACTCACACACTCACACTCACACACTCACACACTCACACTCACACTCACACTCACACTCACACTCACACTCACACACACACTCACACACACACTCACACACACACTCACACACACACACACTCACACACACACTCACACACACACTCACACACACACTCACACACACACTCACACACACACTCACACACACACACACACACACACTCACACACACACACACACTCACACACACTCGGGGCCGCGGGCACATCTACAGCACAGAGAACACACTTCAGCACACACACCTCACTCACACACACACACTCGGGGCCCTCAGGGGCCGCAATCACATCTACAGCACAGAGAACACACTTCAGCACACACACCTCACTCACACACACACACACACACACACACACACACACACACACACACACACTCGGGGCCCTCAGGGGCCGCAATCACATCTACAGCACAGAGAACACACTTCAGCAAACACACACACACACACACACACACACACACTGACCGTGACCGCTGGAGGTCGTGGACCCGAGTGAGCGCACCAGTGGCCTCGAGGCGAGGTCCATCATGACGGGACACTTCACGGCGTACGCCACCAGGCTCTTGCGGGTCTGCTGCAGGAAGGCCTGAGGGACGCGGGACAGGAACGGGCAGCGCATGAGGGCGTCCATGATGAGTCTGAAACACAAGAGGCTCGTCAGATCCGGCAGTCTCTGAGGTCGCGAGTGTGAGCGTGTTTCTGTAACTCTCACACGATTGGCTCAGAGCCACGGCCTGAATCACATGATCACGGCTCACAGGGATCAAACCACTGTAATGCTGAACTCCTACAGTAATCTGACCCCAAACACACCTTCAACTGTAGAGGTGCTCAACACACACACACACACACACACACACACACACACACACACACACACACACACACACTGTTAGACCATTATTACATCTGATGATTTCCTCATTCAGATCACTGTGATTAGGAGGAAAGCCTGTCAGGTCATGATGATGATCTCTGATCAGTGTGTGTGTGTGTATGTGTGTGTGTGTCACCTCTGTGTGAAAAGAGCTGTATATATATATATATATATATACACACACAAACTAAAAATTGATGAATTCTAACTATGAATAGTATTTGATAAATGAGCATTTGTCTTGTTCCCTATTGAACTCTCACTTCACTTCACGCCGTTTTCAGACACATAATGAAATAACATCTAGATTTGAAGATAATCTTCCGCTAAAGTAAAAGACTTTGACAAGTATTCGCTCTGACCAGGGGTTTAGTAACGTTAACCCTTTAAAGCTCGATTAGAAGCGCGACGCGTCCTTCGATGAAGCCACGACTCTTTAATAAACAAATCACTTAAATAACTCACCTCACTGATGTCCGAGATTATTACTCCTTTCTATCACTGAGTCGCGCTGTCGATGAAGAGAGTTTTATCGCCGGTTTGTGTGTGTTCTGTGTGCGATGAGCGCGTTGTGTCGTTATCCTGCACTGAGGACGAACGAGAGGGCGAGCGGCGCACAGGGATTATATCAAACCATCAAATATCGCGAGACTTGCGTAACTGCGCACCGGAATTGTAAAAAAACATCAAATATCGCGAGACTTGCGTCACACTGGCCGTCAGCGCACGCAAGACTATTTCCTTCCTTGAATTCATCATATCATAAACCATTTACAGTATAAAAACACTTTAATATTTCCTGTTAGGGTTGTGCCTCTAATATTTGTTTATGCTGTTAAATGGGAGTGTACAGGTAGAAAGTTGAGCAATACCAGATACTTTAAGGGCGTTTGACGATACGCCGTGACAGAAATATTGCACATCTAAAATGAAAATGTATAACGTTACTTTAAAAGGCACGTATGACTCTTTCCTTCGCGGAACACAAAAGACAGATTACTACTCACTGTCATTGTACTATTGTTATTGTATTCTTGTAAAGCGCTTTGAGAGGAAACTTCTAAACGCGCCATAAAAAAATTAAGTTTATTATTATAGTTTATTATTTCCGCGTTTCGCACATCGTTTCAAAGCAGATTTCCAAGAATTCATTCTGTTATAACATATGATATACTGTTTATGACACCTAATTGTTCACATTATTGTATAGTTTATGATGACAATATGCAGTGTGATTTGCACTATTTTTTTACCATATGAACGTGTAAAAAACAAGCTATAAAAGTGAATGATGCATGAGACTGTCAGTTCCCAAATTTATGTTTAATATCTTGTGTTCCACGGAAGAAAAAACTAATTGAGTCATTGGAATGACATGAAGGTGAGGAATGGACCATTTTCATTATTGGATTAAAAATACATTTATTGAGAAACATGTTCACAGCCAAAAGTGTAATTGTGATGGTATGTATGTATATTATTATTTTCTTTTTCCTCACTATTATATGCTGGAAGTTATCTTCATTGTACTCAAGTAAATAGTCAAGTGTGACCATGCCGTGGGTGTTATTGGAGTAAAAATTAAAAATGTTGATTCTGTACATGTGTTGTATTCTGGAAAGTTTCTGAGAATCAATAAAACTGTTAATCATAAAAAAAATTAAAAACAACATTACTTAAGTGTTAATGAATGTAAGACATGTAGTCTATAACAAATATATAGGAAATAGAGTTCATTCAATCACGATAAATGAGTTGTTTAAACGTGCTGGAGGAGGAGGAAACATGAAACATCTGTAGACATTAAAGTCACCATGAAATCAAAGTGATCAGTTCTGTTGCAGAATGACGCGTACCGATATTTTTCTGGATAAATGACATTAAATTTATAACATGAACAGAGAGAATAAAGAGCCTCGTTAAAGAAAAACGCTTTAAAGATCTACAGCAAAATAGAGCGAGCATTAGTGATTACAAACATTTAATACTACAATATTGTAGTACGTTGGACAAAAACGTACATTTACACACAAACTGGCCACCAGCTGCAACTTCCAGACGCTCCGCTCTCTCGCACAGGATTCTGGGATATCAAGCCTGCGCATCATCATCAGATGAAGGCATCATGGGACACGGTCACCGGATCCCGACGGGTCTTCTTGTCTTCCTGCTTTCAGACACATCATACAGATGGATATGACAAAATTAATGTATGCATTATGTCATTATATTAATTGTTTTAATCTTAAGTCTGAGTGGATCTGTAACTTGAGGTCAGTCTCATTTTCCTATTACAATTAAGGAGCAAAATCTGTATAGCAACTGATTTCTGTGTCTCCAGTCGAGCAGGAGTTCGCAACACACGGGGCACGGGTTCGAGTCCCAGGAGACGCATGGACTGGTGAGATCTGTGTAAATGTAATGAAGTGTAAATCATAGCAGGAGTGAACAGGTTTATTTTGTTAATGATACTTTGATTTGACTGAGTAACTGAAGCATTTTCTACATGTTGCAGGAATAAGACATGGAATTTCTTACACATTGTTTGAAGTCTGTTAAATCATTACCCAACAGGCCCAGCGGCGTGTGTGTGTGTGTGTGTGTGTGTGTGTGTGTGTGTATGTGAGCGCCCTCTGCTGACAGCAGCAGGTCCAGTGGTGTGTGTGTGTGTGTGTGTGTGTGTGTGTGTGTGAGCGCCCTCTGCTGACAGCAGCAGGTCCAGTGGTGTGTGTGTGTGTATGTGAGCGCCCTCTGCTGACACAACTGAAGTCTGGTTGGCCAGTTTGAGGCAGCAAATCCAGCATTTCTCAGGACGAGTTGATGTGTGTGTGTGTGTGTGTGTTCTCCTCAGAGTCGTGTGTGTGTGTGTGTGTGTGTTCTCCTCAGAGTCGTGTGTGTGTGTTCTCCTCAGAGTCATGTGTGTGTGTGTTCTCCTCAAAGTCGTGTGTGTGTGTGTGTGTGTGTGTGTGTGTGTGTTCTCCTCAGAGTCGTGTGTGTGTGTTCTCCTCAGAGTCGTTCATGTGTGTGTGTGTGTGTGTGTGTGTGTGTGTGTGTTCTCCTCAGAGTCGTTCATGTGTGTGTGTGTGTGTGTGTGTGTGTGTGTGTGTGTGTGTGTGTTCTCCTCAGAGTCATTCATGTGTGTGTGTGTGTGTGTTCTCCTCAGAGTCATTCATGTGTGTGTGTGTGTGTGTGTGTGTGTGTGTGTTCTCCTCAGAGTCGTGTGTGTGTGTGTTCTCCTCAGAGTCGTTCATTTGTGTGTGTGTGTGTGTGTTTCTCCTCAGAGTCGTGTGTGTGTGTTCTCCTCAGAGTCGTTCATGTGTGTTTGTGTGTGTGTGTGTTTCTCCTCAGAGTCGTGTGTGTGTTTGTGTGTCCAGTGTGTCTGAACTCTCACTGTCAGAATCACCTGCAACAGAGGCTCTTGAAGAGCAGGAGCACAGCCTGATGGAGCCACCGATCGACTGACAAACAGGCATTAAAGTCACCATGAAATCAAAATTGACTTGCTTTTTTTGGTCACTCTTTAGATTAGGGTCCAATTCTCACTTATTAACTATTAACTACAACTTTTTCCTCAATAAACTCCTGATAACTGCTTATTAATGTTAGGTAGTTGTTATGTTAAGATATTAGGTGATTAAGGGATGTACTAGAATATGGTCATGCAGAAATAACGCATTAATATGTGCTTTATAAGTACTAATAAACAGCCAATATCCTAGTAATATGCATGAAGATCTGCAACTAGTTCACAGTGAGAATTTGACCCTGTTTTTATGGAATATTGCAGTGTTTATTCTAAATGATTTATCGGTGCACATCATTCTTGTGTTAATAATGTTGAATCAGAATAAGTTCCTCTGGCAGCATCTCTTCTCTGATGATGATGTGGGCGGGGCAACCTGTCACTCACATGAGATCCACCAATAGCAAACCACAACCATCCAAACATCCAATCAATTCCCCACAGACACAATCAAGCCCTGCCCACATTTGTTCTTGTTCCAGAAGTGTTTCACTCGATATACGGAACAATAGAGCGGATCAGGTAAGATGGATCAGGTTTGACATCACTATGACGGATCAGGTGTGACATCACTATGACGGATCAGGTGTGACATCACTATGAAGTATCAGGTGTGACATCACTATGACGGATCAGGTATGACATCATTATGACGGATCAGGTGTGACATCACTATGAAGTATCAGGTATGACATCATTATGACGGATCAGGTTTGACATCATTATGACGGATCAGGTGTGACATCACTATGACGGATCAGGTTTGACATCATTATGACGGATCAGGCTTGACATCATTATGACGGATCAGGTTTGACATCACTATGACAGATCAGACATTACATCACTATGAAGTATCAGGTTTGACATCACTATGACGGATCAGGTTTGACATCATTATGACGGATCAGGTGTGACATCACTATGAAGTATCAGGTATGACATCATTATGACGGATCAGGTTTGACATCATTATGACGGATCAGGTGTGACATCACTATGACGGATCAGGCTTGACATCATTATGACGGATCAGGTGTGACATCACTATGACGGATCAGACATTACATCACTATGAAGTATCAGGTTTGACATCACTATGACGGATCAGGTTTGACATCATTATGACGGATCAGGTGTGACATCACTATGAAGTATCAGGTATGACATCATTATGACGGATCAGGTTTGACATCATTATGACGGATCAGGTGTGACATCACTATGACGGATCAGGCTTGACATCATTATGACGGATCAGGCTTGACATCACTATGACGGACCAGACATTACATCACTATGAAGTATCAGGTTTGACATCACTATGACGGATCAGACATTACATCACTATGAAGTATCAGGTTTGACATCACTATGACGGATCAGGTTTGATGTTATGACGGATCAGGTATGACATCACTATGACGGATCAGGTGTGACATGACTATGAAGTATCAGGTTTGACATCACTATGACGGATCAGGCGTGACATCACTATGACGGATCAGGCGTGACATCACTATGACGGATCAGGCATGACATCACTATGAAGTATCAGGTATGACATCACTATGACGGATCAGGCATGACATCACTATGACGGATCAGTTTTGACATCACTATGACAGATCAGGTTTGACATCATTATGACGGATCAGGTTTGACATCACTATGACGGATCAGGTTTGACATCACTATGACGGATAAGGTTTGACATCACTATGACGGATCAGGTTTGACATCACTATGACGGATCAGGTATGACATCACTATGACGGATCAGGTGTGACATCACTATGAAGTATCAGGTTTGACATCACTATGACGGATCAGGTGTGACATCACTATGAAGTATCAGGTTTGACATCACTATGACGGATCAGGTATGACATCACTATGACGGATCAGGTTTGGCATCACTATGACGGATCAGGTTTGACATCACTATGACGGATCAGGTGTGACATCACTATGAAGTATCAGGTTTGACATCACTATGACGGATCAGGTGTGACATCACTATGAAGTATCAGGTTTGACATCACTATGACGGATCAGGTATGACATCACTATGACGGATCAGGTGTGACATCACTATGAAGTATCAGGTGTGACATCACTATGAAGTATCAGGTTTGACATCACTATGACGGATCAGGTTTGACATCACTATGACGGATCTGGTTTGACATCATTATGACGGATCAGGTTTGACATCACTGTGACGGATCAGGTTTGACATCACTTTGACGGATCAGGCATGACATCACTATGACAGATCAGGTTTGACATCACTATGACGGATCAGGTATGACATCATTATGAAGGATCAGGCTTGACATCACTATGAAGTATCAGGTATGACATCACTATGACGGATCAAGTTTGACATCACTATGACGGATCAGGTTTGACATCACTATGACGGATCAGGTATGACATCACTATGATGGATCAGGTGTGACATCACTATGAAGTATCAGGTATGACATCACTATGACGGATCAGGTTTGGCATCATTATGACGGATCAGGTTTGACATCACTATGACGGATCAGGTGTGACATCACTATGAAGTATCAGGTATGACATCATTATGACGGATCAGGTTTGGCATCATTATGACGGATCAGGTTTGACATCACTATGACGGATCAGGTATGACATCATTATGACGGATCAGGTGTGACATCACTATGAAGTATCAGGTATGACATCATTATGACGGATCAGGTTTGGCATCATTATGACGGATCAGGTTTGACATCACTATGACGGATCAGGTATGACATCATTATGACGGATCAGGTGTGACATCACTATGAAGTATCAGGTATGACATCATTATGATGGATCAGGTGTGACATCACTATGAAGTATCAGGTTTGGCGTCATTATGACGGATCAGGTTTGACATCACTATGACGGATCAGGTGTGACATCACTATGAAGTATCAGGTGTGACATCACTATGACGGATCAGGTATGACATCATTATGACGGATCAGGTGTGACATCACTATGAAGTATCAGGTTTGGCGTCATTATGACGGATCAGGTTTGACATCACTATGACGGATCAGGTGTGACATCACTATGAAGTATCAGGTTTGACATCACTATGAAGTATCAGGTTTGGCGTCATTATGACGGATCAGGTGTGACATCACTATGAAGTATCAGGTGTGACATCACTATGACGGATCAGGTATGACATCATTATGACGGATCAGGTGTGACATCACTATGAAGTATCAGGTTTGGCGTCATTATGACGGATCAGGTTTGACATCACTATGACGGATCAGGTGTGACATCACTATGAAGTATCAGGCGTGACATCACTATGAAGTATCAGGTTTGACATCATTATGACGGATCAGGTATGACATCACTATAACGGATCAGGTGTGACATCACTTTGACGGATCAGGTGTGACATCATTATGAAGTATCAGGTTTGGCGTCATTATGACGGATCAGGTTTGACATCACTATGACGGATCAGGTGTGACATCACTATGAAGTATCAGGCGTGACATCACTATGAATTATCAGGTTTGGCGTCATTATGACGGATCAGGTTTGACATCACTATGAAGTATCAGGTTTGGCGTCATTATGACGGATCAGGTTTGACATCACTATGACGGATCAGGTGTGACATCACTATGAAGTATCAGGCGTGACATCACTATGAAGTATCAGGTTTGGCGTCATTATGACGGATCAGGTTTGACATCACTATGAAGTATCAGGTTTGACATCACTTTGACTGATCAGGTTTGACATCATTATGACGGATCAGGTGTGACATCACTATGAAGTATCAGGTTTGGCGTCATTATGACGGATCAGGTTTGACATCACTATGACGGATCAGGTGTGACATCACTATGAAGTATCAGGCGTGACATCACTATGAAGTATCAGGTTTGGCGTCATTATGACGGATCAGGTTTGACATCACTATGAAGTATCAGGTTTGACATCACTTTGACTGATCAGGTTTGACATCATTATGACGGATCAGGTATGACATCACTATAACGAATCAGGTATGACATCACTATAACGGATCAGGTTTGACATCATTATGACGGATCAGGTTTGACATCACTTTGACGGATCAGGCATGACATCACTATGACAGATCAGGTTTGACATCACTATGACGGATCAAGTATGACATCATTATGAAGGATCAGGTTTGACATCACTATGACGGATCAGGTGTGACATCACTATGAAGTATCAGGCGTGACATCACTATGAAGTATCAGGTTTGGCGTCATTATGACGGATCAGGTTTGACATCACTATGAAGTATCAGGTTTGACATCACTTTGACTGATCAGGTTTGACATCATTATGACGGATCAGGTGTGACATCACTATGAAGTATCAGGTTTGGCGTCATTATGACGGATCAGGTTTGACATCACTATGACGGATCAGGTGTGACATCACTATGAAGTATCAGGCGTGACATCACTATGAAGTATCAGGTTTGGCGTCATTATGACGGATCAGGTTTGACATCACTATGAAGTATCAGGTTTGACATCACTTTGACTGATCAGGTTTGACATCATTATGACGGATCAGGTATGACATCACTATAACGAATCAGGTATGACATCACTATAACGGATCAGGTTTGACATCATTATGACGGATCAGGTTTGACATCACTATGACGGATCAGGTATGACATCATTATGAAGGATCAGGCTTGACATCACTATGAAGTATCAGGTATGACATCACTATGACGGATCAGGTTTGACATCACTATGACGGATCAGGTTTGACATCACTATGACGGATCAGGTATGACATCACTATGATGGATCAGGTGTGACATCACTATGAAGTATCAGGTATGACATCACTATGACGGATCAGGTTTGACATCACTATGACGGATCAGGTTTGACATCATTATGACGGATCAGGTGTGACATCACTATGAAGTATCAGGTATGACATCATTATGACGGATCAGGTTTGGCATCATTATGACGGATCAGGTTTGACATCACTATGACGGATCAGGTATGACATCATTATGACGGATCAGGTGTGACATCACTATGAAGTATCAGGTATGACATCATTATGACGGATCAGGTGTGACATCACTATGAAGTATCAGGTTTGGCGTCATTATGACGGATCAGGTTTGACATCACTATGACGGATCAGGTGTGACATCACTATGAAGTATCAGGTGTGACATCACTATGACGGATCAGGTATGACATCATTATGACGGATCAGGTGTGACATCACTATGAAGTATCAGGTTTGACATCACTATGAAGTATCAGGTATGACATCATTATGACGGATCAGGTGTGACATCACTATGAAGTATCAGGTTTGGCGTCATTATGACGGATCAGGTTTGACATCACTATGACGGATCAGGTGTGACATCACTATGAAGTATCAGGTTTGACATCACTATGAAGTATCAGGTATGACATCATTATGACGGATCAGGTGTGACATCACTATGAAGTATCAGGTTTGGCGTCATTATGACGGATCAGGTTTGACATCACTATGACGGATCAGGTGTGACATCACTATGAAGTATCAGGTGTGACATCACTATGACGGATCAGGTATGACATCATTATGACGGATCAGGTGTGACATCACTATGAAGTATCAGGTTTGGCGTCATTATGACGGATCAGGTTTGACATCACTATGACGGATCAGGTGTGACATCACTATGAAGTATCAGGCGTGACATCACTATGAAGTATCAGGTTTGACATCACTATAACGGATCAGGTGTGACATCACTTTGACGGATCAGGTGTGACATCATTATGACGGATCAGGCACTCATAGGCCACACACAGAGGCGAGTTGCATTTTAGCACTTCCGGTCCCATCTTCAGTGGGTTTAAGAAGGGTTTTGAGGTAAATGGCTGAAATAAGGTCTGTGACGAACACAAGCTCAAGACACTTTCACCTCTTATTCTACGACATGAAATACATCAGTAAGAAAAAGATAAGTATCATAAACCCATGTTGATCACACAGCTTGTGTTTTAGTGATTATCCAAAAGCCTCTGGGAAAATCCTGTTGGGTGTTTGTCGAGGGAACCGGTGCGATGGGAACTGATGATTGGCCTACCGTGACTCTATAGGGAAGAAAAGACCAGCTGTTACGTTCTGGTAGTAGTTGAAGCGCAAGACGAAGATGAGGGTTAAACACAAACTTTACTGGTTAAGCTCAAGCAGGACAGACACAACCACGTCCAACATCAAGAGAACCGACGAGGAACTGAACAGAACAGGGAGAATAAATATACAGGATGAAATGAGGAAACTAACCAGACACAGGTGGAGGAAGATAAACTAATCAGGGACTAACGGTTGCAGACTAGACAGAACATAATTGTGACACCAACGCAACTTGCATTTCATGACAAATTGAAATGGTTTATATGGATGAACTGATCATTTAATTTTCAGCCTTTCATTAGTGTTTTAATCAGTGTTTTATTGAGCTTTCACTCCATATTTGATTTTTGATAATCAGCATTCACTCTTAAAAATAATGGTTCCAAAATAAAGGGTTTTCACTGTGATGCCATTTTTTCCCCTCAACGAACCTTTCAGCCATCAGTTCTTTAAAGAGCCATTTTTTATTAGTGTGAAAAATATTTTAATAATCTGAGGAACCTAAAGCAGCAGAAGACACACCGGTGACTCACACACCTGTAAGATGAGAACAGCAAACTGAGACTACAATCACACACACACACACACACACACACACACACACACACACACACACACACACACACACACACACACACACACACACACCAGAGCCACTCCTGTCACCTGAGGACAGGAAACTAAGGCTATAATTCACACGGGCTCACAGAAACTGGACAATAGAAGATTGGAAAAACTGGTTGGATGAGTCTGGATTTCTGCTGCAGATGAAGGGCCAGAATCTAGAGTGAACAACATGAAGCGTGGATCATCTTGCCCTGTGTCAGCGGTTCAGGCTGATGCTGGTGTAATGGTGTTTTCTTACCTCACTTTAGGCCTCTTTATCAGACCTGAGTATTGCTGACCATGACCTTCCCTTTATGACCACAGTGGACCATCAAGCTCAAATCATCTCAAACTGGTTTCTTGAACATGACAGCGAGTTCACTAAACTCAAACGTCTCCACAGTCAGAAGATCTCTTTGGATGTGGAGGAACGGGAGATTTGCATCATGGATGTGCAGCTGATAAATCTGCAGCAACTGATAATATCATGACATTATGGACCAGAATCTCAGAGGAATGTTTCCAGTAGCTAGTTGAATCTCTGCCATGAAGAATTAAGGCAGTTCAGAAGGCAAAAGGGTGTCGAGCAGTGTGTACCTAATAAAGAGGCCAGTGCTTTAAGTAAAGTGTTACCACCATCATTTCTATTTACCTCAGATTATAACGAAATTGTCTTTTGGTTTCCAAAGTAACATGGACTGAGATCATTGCCACTCCTGAATCTCAATGGCCTTCAGCGAAGCTTGATGACGAGATATGCAGCTTTCCGTTAGAGAAACACCCAGAGCGTTGCTGACAGACTGGGAAGAGAGGAGCTGCAACAATGGAGAATATGGGGGAATAATCAACACTCAAGCAGGAAAACCTGCTCTAGTAGAGCCTGAAACATCAAGACTGTGTAAAAGGGCAGAATATGGCCTCTTTAAAATAATACAGAACAGCAGATGTAATAGAGTAACTTATTGTCCACAATCACTGTGAAATATTACAGTATATTACTAGAGTAAGAATCTAATCTCATCAGATTAATCTAATAATGATTTTAATTTGCAAGTGTGAGAAGAATCAATGTGGAGGAGCATTCATTCACATTAACAACAAAATCATATTATATACCAGTTAAACCAGATGGAACTGGATAATATCCTGAATGTGTCGATCCAGTCTGACTTCTGACCTGTAATGCCTGAATCATAATCATACACTGTTTGTTCGTTGGCTAAAGGAGAACTAAGCGACTGAGTCTGGGTTCTCCCAAGGTTTTTTTCTCTATTCTGTCACTGATGGAGTTTTAGTTCCTTCACTGTTGCCTTTTTCACCTTTGGCTTTTGGCTTGCTTAGTTGGGGACATTTAATATTCAACAATAATATTGATCTCCTGCACTGACACCATTTTATGAGAACTGAACGGAGCTGGACGATGACATCACTGTTTTCTCCAGAGCAGCTATATACATAAATTAACTAAATTAATAACTTTTTTTACAACAAAAATTAACCATTACTGAACTTACTTAAAGCTACACTGTGTAACTTTTTAAGTCGATTCTTAGCAAAAAACACTTTGTTCTATCAAAAGTATATGTGCTCATTAATGAGTAATTACTTCCACCAACTAATAAAGTATTCTTGTAAGCGTAAAATCTGCCATTTATAATACATACGAGTGAGTCGCTCGAATGGCGGCAGCCATGTTGTGCCTCCATCTTGAAAATACATTCGCCAAAGAGGAACATACCTGGAAATTCAAACTTCGCCTTTCGCGTTTTACACTCAGTGACACCGCAACGAATGCGAGGGGGAGATTACTCGCGACTGCCGGCAGATTTGAAAGATTGCTGAAGATGGAGGATCACGCCTATTTTCAAGGTCGCCAAGGAAGCGAAAGAGAGAATTAAAAGGTCAACACGACAGCCAAATCAGCAAGACCAAAGTCAACATTGGAGTAACTTTTCCCAGATGGAAAGAGCTCATGAGGAGCAAAGATTTTAAAACGGATGCTGAAGTTGCCTGCTTTCTTCTCGACAGGTCATTCAGCCTATTTGTGTAAATTCAAAGTTTTATAGTTGCTTGTCTAACCATAGCATGGTTGTGAATAACGCCAGAACGACCTCTAGTATAACTTGCGTTACTTTTCCTTGCGTCAATGCTGAAAAAGTATTGTTTACCTTGTAACATAAATCTGTGCTGCGACGGATCACAGGTGATGAATAGTTTTAGTTTTAAAGGCGCAATTTGGAAGCCATGTTAATCTTGGAATAACACGGCCACCGTAGGAGTTAAAACGCCCTCGGAATTGAAAGGAACAGAAACTAATATTCACTGGGTAGTCATATACAATTTCACCGCTAGATGGGGGAAAATATCACACAGTGTAGCTTTAAGCTGGACCATGATGCCATTTTCTTCTAGATCTGCTGTACAGCAGAAACAAACTGTTGCATTATTTTCCTGTTTTCACTGTAAAGCTGCTTTAAAACAATCTGTATTATAAAAAGCGCTATATGAATAAAGGTGACTTGACTTGACTTGACTTACGTTCCAGAAAGATCATGTTGATTCTTCAGCATATTGGGGTTGTTTAACATGTGCACCAGACTAAATGAGGTTATCTTGCCTTGAATCACAGATGAAATAGAGCTTGATCTATTCCTTCTCCTTTGTGATTACAATTACCTGCATTGCATAAAAATAAAATAAAATAAATAAAAAGCTCAACCAATACTGTTGACAAAATCTCAAGAACAAGAACCACCAGAAAGGTCTCTCAACAAGCAGAGCTGATCATTTATTTATACACAGAAAATACACTACACAACACATTCAATGATTATGAAGTAGAATGGATTAAAAATCAAAACATGCCCTCACACGTATACAGAACTTATTAAACAATTACTACACTTAAATATTATTGTTTTGACGTGTTATAATTACTATCACATTTTTCATGAAATGTAAAGAAGAGCTGACTTTTATTTTGGAATGTAGTGGAGACAGAAATTAATGAAATGCTTTTAGATGTTTCTGATCAAATAATTCACCTTTCTATTTATACAATACTCTGAAGGCATCACTCAATTTCTATGCTGGCTTGGTGTTATTTTTTGCCAAATCTTTGTGGCACAGCCATGCTCCATATCTGTCCGGGAACCGTCTCCCAGTCCCGAGACTGTATCCTTTCCTCTGTGGACAAGCCACTCCGAGCCCCCCGACCAAACCTGGAAAGCAGAAGAATAATGCCAGCGTTGACTCAAAGTGAATATTTTTGTCTTTCAATGCCAGAGAATATTATGGACCACAAACTTCAACACTCATTAACATGTTAAAACTGGTGTACAATATTAAAGAACAGCTGAACAAGCGATGCACTTATGCCGTCTCGGCGGTGAGAGGCGCCTACGCCACGTCAACTAACCGCTGGGGTACCTCAGGGTTCGGTCTTGGGCCCCTTCCTCTTCTTACATCACTGAGACCTTCCTGCACGTTTTCCTACCACCGCTACATCAATAAAGCGGTTGCATTTCTCATGTTATTGCCTCTTTTTGAATCACTAATACTGTGGCAAGTCTAAAATCATATACTAATGAACAAATCTAAAAATTTGTAGTAAGAATACATATATGATGACTGTTTGTGTAACAACATATAATATTATTCAGTACTTGACCAGTATGACAAAGAATAGAACTCACAACTCATGAGTTTTTACCTGGTTGACATTCATCATTATAATTTAAGATGGTTACTTTAAAGATTATAATGTGCTGTGGCTGGTTGAAATATACGCACCGCTGGGGCTGGTGCAGCACTGAAGGGTTGCGTTCATATCTCTGAGAGTCGTGGAGTAAAGACCGCAACATTTCGACCAGAAGACGATCCTCCAGTAGATGATCCATCTGCTCCTCAGTGGCCTGATACACATCAATAACAGAGTCATCATCACCATCTCTGTTTCTTCACAAACACTGATGTTACACAGTATTTCAGATTGACCAGGTGCTCTTTTACTTGAATGTCGGTCAAGTATGCTACAGAAACGAGCTGACGAACGTCCTTTTAATTTAGAGAACTTTGCAGACCACATTTCATAGCCATAAGAATCTATCGGCTGCTTCTGATGATTCAAACAGTATTTGAATAGGTTTCAAATGACATGTGAATTATACCATCCAACAAGAAACAAGATGTCTTGGTACTTTTATTGGTTTGATTGGTTCTTTTAAAGGTATTGTGGTAAAAGTTATTTTTTCTTTTAAAATAATAAAGTTAATATAATACTAACAAATTACTATAATATAACATTAAAATTTAAAAAGTACACTTTGTAATATTCAAAATAAAATTTAAGGTAACACATTATATTACGACCCGCAAACAACTGCGTAAGTAAACCGAAATTACGGTGTACGTTTCTGTAATTATAGTGTACCTCCGTGTAGGTATAAGGGAACAATGTTACGTTTTGGGTAATAAAGGGGTAACAAGCAGATATACAAGCAAATTATTTATAATGTAATTATTTTAAAACTAACAGGTACCTATTCTGTTAATATATTCCAGGCAAAAATTGTACGTCTGTTGTATATAAAAGTTTTTATCACATTTCTGGCAAAATATGTTCTTGTGCAATGTAGTTACAGGGTAATTTTGACATCTGTGGGTTGTAAATTAAACTTATATATATGGCTGCATGTAAGCACAGTATGATAAAAATTGAATTTATTGGCTTTTCTTACTAAACTACTTAACGTTAAGCCAAAAAAAAAAATAGTTTCTGCTATGATTTTAATTTAGAACGTACCATGTAGTACTTACTCGCCTTATCACATTGTATTGCAATGACACTTAAATGTCAGGGCAAATATACTGTGTAATTAAAACGTTTTTTTTTTTTTTTTTTTCTTAATAAGAGTACCTTTCTCTGTAATTACTGTGCAAATAGTGTTGTTTCGTATTGTTACATAGTAAGTGGCGCTTGTTACCCCCTTGTTCTGTGTAGTTACAGGGTAAATACAACTTTAAACCAGTATGCTGAAACAGACAAACCTAGCTTTACCATTAGCATTATCAACAAATTTCTAAATTAGTACTTGTAAAAGAACAGTAGCACAATTAAACCAAAAACATTTATTAAAACAAGTTTAACAATAAACAATCACAATGTTGAAATGACATCAACACTGTACAAACTGTAAACAGAACAGTAATAATCTTGAAATCACACTGTACGAAGTGTATAAATAACAATAATCGCCAACAATTGAACAGAGAAAACAAACAATTGGTTTAAACAAATTGTACAAAAAAATAAAATAAAATCAATGCCGAAACTTATTTTTTATAGGTAGCAGCTTATTTTCTTTTTTCATGCCCTCAATTTTCTTCCGAAGTTGGGCGCAATGATCATTTTCACGTTTAGCGCCATGTTGTTTAAACAGCAAATGCATTTGCGCCCATGAGCGTTCTGGTCTGAAAATGAGGTGTGTTCAGGCACATTGTTGGCGTATTGCTATTTTGAGGCAACTAACATAGACTACGCCATTGACCAACTAAAACCTGCTCTAAAGTCTAAAGTAAATGGCGCAATATTGTTTTTGTTATTTAATGAGCGCATTAGTAATACGGGACCATACGGGACGACAATGCGCGTTTGCTTATCACACATGGATGCGCAGCAGCACACAACCCTTTTTATAATATGAAAAATTAAAGGATTAAAATGTAAAAGATTATTATTGAGTCTCTTGGACATAAATGAGGACCGATTACGAGACAAAGCACAAGAACATATTTTGCCAGAAATGTGATAAAAACTTTTATATACAACAGACGTACATTTTTTGCCTGGAATATATTAACAGAATAGGTACCTGTTAGTTTTAAAATAATTACATTATAAATAATTTGCTTGTATATCTGCTTGTTACCCCTTTATTACCCAAAACTTAACATATTGTTCCCTTATACCTACACGGAGGTACACTATAATTACAGAAACGTACACCGTAATTTCGGTTTACTTACGCAGTTGTTTGCGGGTCGTAATATAAAGTGTTACCAAATTTTACTTTCAAGTACATTTTTAATCATTGTTTAAATAACATTTTGTCATGCTTTAAAGAAGTACACTTATTTTGCTGTGTTGACTAACATGCTCAAGCACGTGAAGTACTTGATTATAATTTTAGTATGTTATATGACTAAACTTCATTACATACAAGACTTCTTTTTTTGAGTTACTGCCCTAAAAATACCAATACAGTGTGGCACTACTTAATTTTTACAGCAGGATTAGATGAACAGATCATTACTGAATGTTGTGTGTGTCTTTTACCCCTCGACTCTCCAGCATGTTCCCGTCGGAGTCCTCACGTGATTCCAGCGGGTGTTTGCTCTGCTCCAGCACGTCATCTTTCGGGATGGACTGGCTCATATCAGTCATCACCAGCAGTACGCCTATCACCAACCACACACCTGCATCCATCACTGCAGTTTGACTAGTTCAGGCTCTGCTCATGTGGATCTGCACTAGTTTTATGGTGTACGTGGAGCCAATCTGGCCAAGCTTTCGAACGGCCGTGGCAACTGTCCTTATATACAGTGAGTGTGTGACTCCAGAGACTAATGAGTGTTCGACGGTCCATCTGCTATGCTGGGGATTTGGTGATGGTCTGTATTATGGATCCCACAGGAACTCAGGGATGAACATACTTATTAAATCTAGATCATCAGCAAACACACTCCCAATACATTGGCCAGCTCTTTCTTCGCTCATATCAATCAATGACACTCTGCCAGTTCTCAATGACACAAAATCATTTCATTAAAGTCATTAAAGACATCAGAGAGTCATAATATACTATAGTAATTACTATTTTACTACTATAGTAATAAGATACTCATGTGAAAATATATCTGATATGATTGAGGTCCTGGAGTCTCGATTCATTAACATTTATCTCAAAGACAGCAGAACGACTGATACTGGAGAATGTAATTTTAATATATTGTTTTTGTTTTAAATGCTTACAAAAACGTTACTTTAGTAGAATACACACCAACTTTTGAATGGCTATGGGGAAAAAAACTAAGGACTTAAATACTCATGGAAAGATCATTAACAGAACAGGGAACAGGTGTGTAACTAACAAGTAACATTGAGAGTAACTTTCTCAATGTTACTCAGAAAACGGGTTATAAGTTTATTTCGTTTGAAGTACTTGTACTAAATGTTACGCTCTTAGATGCTAGAAAAAAAATCCATATTATCTCTAGCCTTGGCTACCGTATATAGACCGCCTGGGCCTTACGCTGATTTCCTAAAAGAGTTTGCAGATTTTCTCTCAGATCTATTGGTCAATGTCGATAAAGCATTAATTGTTAGAGATTTTAACATACACGTAGATAATCCAAATGATGCGTTAGGGGCTGCGTTTATAGATTTATTAAATTCCTTTAGGGTCAAGCAAAACGTCACCGGACCAACTCATCGTCTTAATCATACACTCGATTTAATTATATCACATGGAACCGATCCAACCGATATAGATATCATTCCACAAAGTGATGATGTCACTGACCATTATATGGTAACTTGCATATTACGCACTGCTGTAATATGTCATGCGTCGCCGCGTTATCGACCAGGCAGAACAATCCTTCCATCCACCATAGATAATTTCTCAAATTGCTTATGTAATCTGTCTCAGCTGCTGCCTGAACCCAAACAAACAGATGAACTAGAAGAACTAACTAGCACTATGAGCTCCATTCTCTCTAGAACATTGGATGTTGTTGCACCCGTTAAATTAAAAAAGGTCAGAGAGAAAATTAAATAATTATTATAATCAGATAACAAGATGGGAGGGGCTAGACAATAGACACAAGCACATGGCCCAAAATAACAAAACACCCATGTGCATAACAAGACAGGACAGGCATGTGACAGTCACGTTATAAAAAGGCCCTAAAAGCGGCCAGGGCTGAGCACCTCCGCAAACTAATAGAAAACAACCAAAACAATCCTAGGTTTTTATTTAACACTGTGTCTAGACAAAATATCCCGTTACAGTTTAGTAGTAATGATTTTATGAACTTCTTCACTGAGAAAATAGAAAACATCAGGACCACAATTGTAAACGTTCAATCCTCAATCGCACCTTATAATTCAGCCTCAATTATCCCCCCGCAAGAACAATTACAGTGCTTTACAACTATAGAACAAAAAGAGTTAAATAAACTTATCACTTCATCTAAAACAACAACATGTTTATTAGATCCTATACCCACTAAACTACTGAAGGAAGTGTTACCTGTAGTGGAAGAGCCTCTCCTCAATATTATTAACGTCTTTATCTTTAGGTCATGTTCCAAGAACATTTAAACTGGCAGTTATAAAACCTCTCATTAAGAAACCACAATTAGATCATAATAATCTAGCAAATTATAGACCCATTTCAAATCTACCTTTTATGTCTAAAATACTAGAAAAAGTTGTGTCCACTCAACTGGGCTCTTTCTTGCAAGAAAATGATATCTATGAAAAGTTTCAGTCTGGATTCAGACCGCATCATAGCACTGAAACTGCGCTTGTTAAAATCACAAATGATTTACTTTTAGCTTCTGACCAAGGCTGTATCTCAATACTAGTTTTACTCGATCTTAGTGCTGCGTTTGATACTATAGATCACACAATACTCTTAGATCGACTACAAAATTATACTGGTGTTCAAGGACAAGCATTAAGCTGGTTTAGATCATACTTATCTGACCGCTACCATTTTGTCTATTTAAATGGAGAAAAATCTATCATAACTCCAGTAAACTATGGAGTGCCGCAGGGATCTGTGTTAGGCCCTCTATTATTCTCAATATATATGATGCCACTTGGAAATATTATAAGGAAACATGGAATTAGTTTCCATTGTTATGCTGATGACACTCAAATATATATTTCATCACGGCCGGATGAAAACGCTAAATTATCCAAATTGACAGAGTGTGTTAAAGATATAAAAGATTGGATGATGCATAATTTTCTTTTATTAAATCCAGACAAGACAGAGGTAATACTTATCGGTTCAAAAAACCGCCCACAGAACCTCTCACAATACAACTTTGACATCATAGGATGTCCTGTTACTTTATCCTCTACAGTAAAAGACCTGGGTGTTATACTCGATTGTAACCTGTCTTTTGAAAATCATATTTCGTATGTTACAAAAACAGCCTTTTTCCACCTTAGAAACATTGCTAAGCTACGTAATATGCTATCAGTTTCTGATGCAGAAAAGTTAGTTCATGCATTCATGACCTCGAGACTAGATTACTGTAATGCTTTATTAGCCGGTTGTCCTGCATCCTCAATAAACAAGCTACAGTTAGTCCAAAATGCAGCCGCTAGAGTTCTTACTAGATCAAGAAAATATGATCATATAACACCGATTTTATCATCACTACATTGGCTACCTATAAAGTTCCGTATTAATTATAAGGTATTGCTACTGACTTATAAAGCCCTAAACGGCTTAGCTCCAGTCTATTTAACGGATCTTCTATCACCCTATAATCCATCGCGCTCTTTAAGATCAATAAATTCGAGGCTTTTGGTCATACCTAGGATATCCAGATCAACCAAAGGAGGGAGAGCATTTTCACATTTGGCTCCGAAACTCTGGAATAGTCTTCCTGATACTGTTCGTTGCTCGGACTCGCTCTCCCAGTTTAAAACTAGATTAAAGACGCATCTTTTCGGCCAGGCATTCATATAATATTGTTAATCTCACAGTTCAAACTACAATCCGGCCTCTAGTTCATAAATGCCAGAGGAGAACTGGCCCCCGACTGAGCCTGGGTTCTCCCAAGGTTTTTTTTTTTCTCCATTAGGTCACCTGATGGAGTTTTAGGACACCATTAGGTCACTTGATGGAGTTTTTTCGGTTCCTTGCCACTGTTGCCTTTGGCTTGCTCAGTTGGGGATATTTTGGGGATATTTAATTTTATTCTATCAATCACTAAATTCCACTAGAAACAAACTTAGTTGTATTATTTTATTTTAATTTAATACTGTGAAGCTGCTTTGATACAATCTGTATTGTGAAAAGCGCTATACAAATATACTTGATTTGATTTGATAACAAGGAACGAGAACTTAGGCAAACAGGAACATGGAAAATAATGAAAATGAAACCAAAACAGAATAAACAAGACCATTACAGTAACTCCGGAGGAAGACGCGGATCTGGAAAGATTGTGACAGAGGAGAGGCTAGCAGAGGGAAACCCCACGGAGGAGACAATGAAGGGAGGAGATGATGGAACACGAAGACCCAGAGCACAGCCAGGACGAAAGGCTGAGACAGAACCAATGGAGGAAGAAGCCTAGGTGGAGCCAGGAACCAGACCAACAGCGGTGGAGCCAGGAGAGTTGGAGACCCAGGTGGAGCACGGTGACGAGTGGCCGAGGTGGAGGCAGGGTGACGGGTGGCCGAGGTGGAGGCAGGGTGACGGGTGATGGGTGACGAGTGGCCGAAGTGGAGCCGGGGTGATGAGTGGGTGAGGTGGAGCCGGGGTGCGAGTGACAAAGGTGTAGTGGCGATGACGAGTGGCCGAGGTGGAGGCAGGGTGACGAGTGGTCGAAGTGGAGCCGGGGTGACGGGTGGCCGAGGTGAAGCCAGGGTGACGGGTGGGCGAGGTGGAGGCAGGGTGACGGGTGATGGGTGACGAGTGACGAGCGGCCGAAGTGGAGCCGGGGTGATGAGTGGCCGAGGTGAAGCCAGGGTGACGGGTGGGCGAGGTGGAGCCAGGGTGACGAGTGGGCGAGGTGGAGCCGGGGTGCGAGTGGGCGAGGTGGAGCCGGGGTGCGAGTGACAAAGGTGTAGTGGCGGTGACGAGTGGCCGAGGTGGAGGCAGGGTGTGAGTGGCCGAAGTGGAGCCGGGGTGACGAGTGGCCGAGGTGGAGCCGGGGTGCGAGTGACAGAGGTGGAGTGGCGGTGATGAGTGGCCGAGGTGGAGGCAGGGTGTGAGTGACGAGTGGCCGAAGTGGAGCCGGGGTGACGGGTGGGCGAGGTGGAGCCAGGGTGACGGGTGGCCGAGGTGAAGCCAGGGTGACGAGTGGGCGAGGTGGAGCCAGGGTGACGAGTGGGCGAGGTGGAGCCGGGGTGCGAGTGACAAAGGTGTAGTGGCGGTAACGAGTGGCCGAGGTGGAGGCAGGGTGTGAGTGGCAGAAGTGAAGCCGGGGTGACGAGTGGCCGAGGTGGAGTGGCGGTGATGAGTGGCCGAGGTGGAGGCAGGGTGTGAGTGACGAGTGGCCGAAGTGGAGCCGGGGTGACGGGTGGCCGAAGTGAAGCCGGGGTGACGAGTGGCCGAGGTGGAGCCGGGGTGCGAGTGACAGAGGTGGAGTGGCGGTGATGAGTGGCCGAGGTGGAGGCAGGGTGTGAGTGACGAGTGGCCGAAGTGGAGCCGGGGTGACGGGTGGGCGAGGTGGAGCCAGGGTGACGAGTGGGCGAGGTGGAGCCGGGGTGCAAGTGACAAAGGCGGAGTGGCGGTGACGAGTGGCCGAGGTGGAGGCAGGGTGTGAGTGACAAAGGTGGAGTGGCGATGACGAGTGGCCGAGGTGGAGGCAGGGTGTGAGTGACAGAGGTGGAGTGGCGATGACGAGTGGCCAAGGTGGAGGCAGGGTGTGAGTGACGAGTGGCCGAAGTGGAGCCGGGGTAACGGGTGGGCGAGGTGGAGTGGCGGTGACGAGTGGCCGAGGTGGAGGCAGGGTGACGGGTGATGAGTGGCTGAAGTGGAGCCGGGGTGACGAGTGGCCGAGGTGGAGGCAGGGTGACGGGTGACGAGTGGCCGAAGTGGAGCCGGGGTGACGAGTGGCCGAGGTGGAGGCAGGGTGACGGGTGACGAGTGGCCGAGGTGGAGGCAGGGTGACGGGTGACGAGTGGCCGAAGTGGAGCCAGGGTGACGAGTATGGCCGGTGCTCCACTCCATGAGAGTGGCCACAGGAGCGGACGATGTTGCCGGCTCTCGCACCTGGTTCTGACCTGCTGAGCTCGGGCTCTGGGATAAAGTTGGGCTCAGGCGTTGGCTCTGGCACTGGTTTCGTGGTGGGCTCGGGATGGGACTGTGGTTGACGGCTGGCTGGGCTCTGGGGCTGGAGTGAGGCTGGTGCTGGCCTCCTCTGCGAGGCAGATGGTGAACGGAGAATCATTTTGGACCAGCAGAGTCCACCCCCCTTCTCACAAACCATAATCATACACTGTTGTGTTAGCCAGAGGAGAAATGGCCCAGACTGAGCCTGGTTTCTCCCAAGGTTTCTTTCTCCATTCGTCTTTTTTTGCCTTTGGCATTTGGCCGCTTAATTGGGGAATTAATTAATTAATTAATTTAATATTCAACAATATTATTGATCTGCCTGCATTGACACCATTATATGAGAACTGCGGCTATATATATATATATAAATTAATAACTTTTTTACAACAACAATTAACCCTCACTGAACTTACTTAAGCTGGACTGTGCCGCTATTTTCATCTAGAAACAACCTTTGTTGCATTATTTTCCTGTTATCTCTGTAAAGCTGCTCTGATACAATCTGTATTGTAAAAAGGGTTACATAAAGGTGACTTGACCAGCACCCACTCCACATAAGCAGGGAAACTCCCAGAGGAACGTTCAGGCCAGGCCTGGTAAGTGAGTGAGGCACACGGATCAAGAAAGTCCCTGGTGTGGTCCTCGAGGGAGCGATCTCCTCCAGCAAAAGCAGGCGGACAGCAGGTAAATCCATTTTTCTATCCAGCTAATCGAGTCTGTTGTAAGGAACCTTTAATTTTTCAGGATTATATACATTTTATAGACTGCAAACGTACTACGCATGTGCATGACGTCACCGTTTTCACAGTTTCACAGTAGTTCACACAGAGATGATAAGTGTGTCGCTTTCAAAAACCTGTTTTCAAAAGTTTGCGTTTTCATGCCACCAAAACGCCTTTGTCGTGTAAATGAACGGCCAAAACGCACAAAAAGTCTTCCATTTTTAGATGAAAACAGTGTAGTGTAAACGGCCCCTAAGACTTAAATACACAAGGGAAGATCATTAACAGAACAGGGAACAGATGTGTAACTTAATTAGTAACCATAGCAAATAAAAATGAACGAGAACTCATGCGAACAGACTTTTTTCCTCGCAATTCTGAATTTCTGTTATTTAGATATAACTCAGAATTGCGAGAAAAAAAGTCAGAATGACTTCAAAATGTCATCAGAATTACTTTTTTTCTCAGAATTTTGAGATTTAAACTTGCCATTGTAAGAAAAAAGTCATCATTTTGAGATAAAAAGTAGCAATTACCTTTTCATGTGGAAACCAGCAAACAAACAAAATTCTGAGAATGTTTTGCTACCGTTCCCATTAAGTTATGAAACCGCTGTTTCTGAATGTTCTCTGACGTTTAAAACGTCCAGATTTTTAGATGTTTTAAAAACGTTTTTCCTTGGTTATGTGAACGTTATGGGGACATTCCTCTGTATTATTCTTCAAACATTATGGGAATGTTACTTTTGAATGTTCTCTGAATGTTCTGAAACAAGGAGCAACATTTAAAAAACGTTACATGAACATCCAACTACGTTTCAGAATTTTTTTTCCATGAACAATGTTTAAATAATGTTTTAGTGCTAACGTTTTGAGAACATTATTAAAGACCAGATAACTTTAGAAGTACATTTGTTCATAACTTTGAGAGAATCTTGCCGGAACGTTATAGTTAAAGTACTGAGAACGTTCCCTTTTATCTGTGAAACAAGCTTCCCTAATAAGTTTCCATACTAGCTGAACCAACCAGCTGAAGCCTGAACACACACACACACACACACACGGAGGGATAAAACACAAATCTGCCATTAAAGTGCTGGTCATGTCATCAGGGACGAACCTACGCAACACATCCATTAACCACCATGACAACTAATAGGCTTACAGACTAAAGCATCGATGAGTATTTGAGGTGACTGAGATACTGTTTCTGTCTTATTACAGCTTAATGTCCAGTGATGATTCACAGCAAGATTACTAAAACAGCACAAAACAGACGATGGCCATGCCGGAGATCTTGATTAAGTGCAAACTGCAGAGTCGAGTCTGAAACGCTCTGTTGATACTACGGTTAGCGTTCATCTAGACATCTGTCAGTGATGCAGTTTTACGGCAGCGATGCTGAAAGTGAAAGACTCTTTAGATAAAAGCATCTGCCAGACGTGTGTGAATGAGTGAACATGATGGAGATTCAGTAAGTCTCAGAACACGTGCTGACGCTGAAGCCGAGGTCTCAGGGGAACCGCCGGCGTTCGAGAGATCCGCTGTTCCTGACGAGCCATCACACACATGACCAGCATCGGCCAATAGTGAGCCTACGTGTGACGTGCAACACAGACGCGCTGCGCTAAAACACTACGTGAACTCACTCGAGGCCCAGAGAGAAGGAAATGAATAGTGGAACAAAGTCGTTATTTTAGTTTTTTTTTGCGCACAAAAAGTATTCTCGTCGCTTTATAAACTTAAGATTGAGCCACTGGAGTCACTTGGACTATATTAACGATCTCTTTAATAACTTTTCTGGGCCAGCAAGTTATAATGTCTTAGAAGCCTATGGAGGAGTGAGACAGCTCTCAGATTTAATCAAAAATATCTTAATTTGTGTTCTGAAGATGAACGAAGGTCTTACAGGGTTGGAACAACATGAGGGTGAGTAATTACTGACAGAATTTTCATTTTTGGGTGAACTAACCCTTTAACTCACACTCTCGTCTCCGTGCAGCAAGAAACACATCACTGTATTAACATCTCAATGTATGCATACTTGCTTATGAAGGCAGATCTGAGAGACAAACAGACTAACAAAGCTTATTTTATTATTACTATTATATATACGTATTATTTAGTTGACTTCATATTGTCAGGTACTTGTATGTAAAGGCTACCGGTATATTTGTTTAATTGAAACATGATTTTCCCCTTCATTGCTGTACATTTACTGCACAATCTGGTCTGTTTGCACACAATACATTATTTTCTGCAGATTCACACAGTTCTGCCTCAATTGTTGTTTGTTTCTGCAGCAATAAAACATCTGACATCAGACTTGAAGCTGGTGACATTCTGGACTTTTATTCGTTTGTCAGCATGTACAGTGTCAATAATGTTCATCAGGGCATACGGATCATGTCTTGCAAACATAAATACATCTCAGCCATTCTTCATGTTCCACAGCATGGAATGTGTTTAAAACAAACACCAAAACGAAACATGGGATACGCCACAATAACTCACATCTGTTATTACGAGAGAAACGCTAAATTAAATTCATCAAGACTGGCATTTCAGAGCACAAACATGAATGAGACGAAACTTCAGAAGATCAATGACAAGACTGTAGAATATGACATGGAAAAGTAGTTTGTCGAATTGATTTAAAGGCACTTTTGTGGCTTCTTGAAGGTTTTTGAAAAGCTGAATCAACTATTACGCCTCACTGGTGTTAAACTGTCAAATGAAGGCAGAAAATCTGTTGCCTAAACAGATGAAGGTCATGCACAATCAGCATGGATGTGAAATGATTCAATGAAAATGATGATGGATTAATGATTTATTGATGGAAACGAGAACCAGAATGTTTGATTTCAGCCCAGATAAAGACTGTCGACAGGATTCATGAGCTGACGCGTCTGATGCCGTTTGTGCCGTTCCTTCAATAAAAGAAATACTCATTCTTCTTTGATTCAGCTATTTACTTAAAACACACGTTGTAGTGTGAAAACATTACTACAGGTCATAAAACACTTCATCGGTGTATTCATGTTAACAAAAACAACAAATATGTAAGAACCTTTAAATAACTGTTGAAATCATCCAGTCTGCCGTTCATCATTAGTAAGTTAGTGAGTCAAACTGACTTTGTACGGCTGAATTATCTTCACAGACTGTTCTTCTGTCATTTCAGTAATTCATTATTTTAAATGCATATTTATGCAGCTGTTGCAGTGAATAACTTATTTCAGTAGATCTACTCTATCGGTTCTGCCAGACCTACAATAGTAGATCTATAAAACGTGGCAAAGGAAAAGAGCCACGGATCAGGAAAGGAAACAGGAAAAGAAACACATATTTGGATTGTACTGTTTGTCACAGTATGACGTTCCTCACATTAGAAGAACAAACGTTCATACTTTGGATGCGATCATGCGTTTGGTTCAGGAATCGAGCTCCGGCTGTTCGTCGATCAGAACGGCTGGTGGAAACTGAACCGTTCCTCTGAAGTCCAGACGAGAGACGCCGAGAGCGATCAGACAGATCCAGACCTGAGGACAGAAGAAGCGGCACACATGACCACGGCTCTCACCCACTAATGACTGATCATCCAAAGACTCCCACCTGATTCTCAACATGCACGTACGCTAATTACTTCTTAATGAATTAGTAGTATTTTAAATGAGCGATGCGTGTCATAAGAGACGCCCATATAAGGGAATTCTGCACAGACTTTCCTGACTCCCAGCAAACATGAGACGTACAGCAAAAAGCCTAGTGTGTCAAATCCAGTTCAAACTCAAACAATTTTAATCGATTTTGAATGAATCAAGAAATGATTCTGGATTGATTTCAATTTTTTCCGAATGCATCGCAATTCTCTCTCTCTCGATTCTGAGCTTCGTTTTTAACAGCAAAAATGATTTTAGTTTTTAGCTTTCCTGTAGCTCAAACAGTAGAGCGTTGGCGCTTGCAACGCTGAGGTCATGGGTTCGAGTCCCAGGGAAAGCAAGAATTGTTAAGAATGTGAATGTGTGAACCTTGAAATGCAATGTAAGTTGCTCTGGATAAAAGTGTCTGCCAAATTCATAAATGTAAATGTAAACAGCAGATGAGTGTGTGCTTTAGAGACAGCCGTAATCTGCTGGCTTCCAATGCCTTACACACACACACACCACTGGAACCTTCTATAAAATAATCATTCATAAGCGAATAAGTGTGTTTACATTAAGGAGCGCCGCTGTCTGCTGTTAAACACTAGCCTAGAGCGTCACCGTCTGCTGTTAAACACTAGCCTAGAGCGCCACCGTCTGCTGTTAAACACTAGCCTAGAGCGCCACCGTCTGCTGTTAAACACTAGCCTAGAGCGCCACCGTCTGCCGTTAAACACTAGCCTAGAGTGCCGCCGTCTGCTGTTAAACACTAGCCTAGAGCGCCGCCGTCTGCTGTTAAACACTAGCCTAGAGCGCCGTCTGCTGTTAAACACTAGCCTAGAGCGCCACCGTCTGCCGTTAAACACTAGCCTAGAGCGCCACCGTCTGCCGTTAAACACTAGCCTAGAGCGCCACCGTCTGCTGTTAAACACTAGCCTAGAGCGCCACCGTCTGCTGTTAAACACTAGCCTAGAGCGCCACCGTCTGTGGTTAAACACTAGCCTAGAGCGCCGCCGTCTGCCATTAAACACTAGCCTAGAGCGCCACCGTCTGCTGTTAAACACTAGCCTAGAGTGCCACCGTCTGTGGTTAAACACTAGCCTAGAGTGCCGTCTGCCGTTAAACACTAGCCTAGAGCGCCGCCGTCTGCTGTTAAACACTAGCCTAGAGCGCCACCGTCTGTGGTTAAACACTAGCCTAGAGTGCCGTCTGCCGTTAAACACTAGCCTAGAGCACCGCCGTCTGCTGTTAAACACTAGCCTAGAGCGCCGCCATCTGCCATTAAACACTAGCCTAGAGCGCCACCGTCTGCCGTTAAACACTAGCCTAGAGCGCCACCGTCTGTGGTTAAACACTAGCCTAGAGCGCCGCCGTCTGCTGTTAAACACTAGCCTAGAGCGCCGTCTGCTGTTAAACACTAGCCTAGAGCGCCACCGTCTGCCGTTAAACACTAGCCTAGAGCGCCACCGTCTGCCGTTAAACACTAGCCTAGAGCGCCACCGTCTGCTGTTAAACACTAGCCTAGAGCGCCACCGTCTGCTGTTAAACACTAGCCTAGAGCGCCACCGTCTGCTGTTAAACACTAGCCTAGAGCGCCACCGTCTGTGGTTAAACACTAGCCTAGAGCGCCGCCGTCTGCCATTAAACACTAGCCTAGAGCGCCACCGTCTGCTGTTAAACACTAGCCTAGAGTGCCACCGTCTGTGGTTAAACACTAGCCTAGAGTGCCGTCTGCCGTTAAACACTAGCCTAGAGCACCGCCGTCTGCTGTTAAACACTAGCCTAGAGCGCCACCGTCTGCTGTTAAACACTAGCCTAGAGCGCCACCGTCTGTGGTTAAACACTAGCCTAGAGCGCCACCGTCTGCTGTTAAACACTAGCCTAGAGCGCCGTCTGTGGTTAAACACTAGCCTAGAGGGCCACCGTCTGCTGTTAAACACTAGCCTAGAGCGCCACCGTCTGTGGTTAAACACTAGCCTAGAGTGCCGTCTGCCGTTAAACACTAGCCTAGAGCGCCACCGTCTGCTGTTAAACACTAGCCTAGAGCGCCGTCTGTGGTTAAACACTAGCCTAGAGGGCCACCGTCTGCTGTTAAACACTAGCCTAGAGTGCCACCGTCTGTGGTTAAACACTAGCCTAGAGTGCCGTCTGCCGTTAAACACTAGCCTAGAGCGCCGCCATCTGCTGTTAAACACTAGCCTAGAGCGCCACCGTCTGTGGTTAAACACTAGCCTAGAGTGCCGTCTGCCGTTAAACACTAGCCTAGAGCGCCACCGTCTGCTGTTAAACACTAGCCTAGAGTGCCATCTGCTGTTAAACACTAGCCTAGAGCGCCGTCTGTGGTTAAACACTAGCCTAGAGCGGCGCCTGCCATTAAACACTAGCCTAGAGCGCCGCCTGTCGTTAAACACTAGCCTAGAGCGCCGCCGTCTGCTGTTAAACACTAGCCTAGAGCGCCGTCTGTGGTTAAACACTAGCCTAGAGCGCCGCCGTCTGCTGTTAAACACTAGCCTAGAGCGCCACCGTCTGCTGTTAAACACTAGCCTAGAGCGCCACCGTCTGCTGTTAAACACTAGCCTAGAGCGCCACCGTCTGCTGTTAAACACTAGCCTAGAGTGCCGTCTGGCGTTAAACACTAGCCTAGAGCGCCACCGTCTGTGGTTAAACACTAGCCTAGAGCGCCACCGTCTGCTGTTAAACACAAGCCTAGAGGGCCACCGTCTGCTGTTAAACACTAGCCTAGAGCGCCGCCGTCTGCTGTTAAACACTAGCCTAGAGGGCCACCGTCTGCTGTTAAACACTAGCCTAGAGGGCCACCGTCTGCCGTTAAACACTAGCCTAGAGGGCCGCCGTCTGCTGTTAAACACTAGCCTAGAGCGCCGCCGTCTGCTGTTAAACACTAGCCTAGAGCGCCGTCTGCTGTTAAACACTAGCCTAGAGCGCCACCGTCTGCCGTTAAACACTAGCCTAGAGCGCCACCGTCTGCCGTTAAACACTAGCCTAGAGCGCCACCGTCTGCTGTTAAACACTAGCCTAGAGCGCCACCGTCTGCTGTTAAACACTAGCCTAGAGCGCCACCGTCTGCTGTTAAACACTAGCCTAGAGCGCCACCGTCTGTGGTTAAACACTAGCCTAGAGCGCCGCCGTCTGCCATTAAACACTAGCCTAGAGCGCCACCGTCTGCTGTTAAACACTAGCCTAGAGTGCCACCGTCTGTGGTTAAACACTAGCCTAGAGTGCCGTCTGCCGTTAAACACTAGCCTAGAGCGCCGCCGTCTGCTGTTAAACACTAGCCTAGAGCGCCACCGTCTGTGGTTAAACACTAGCCTAGAGTGCCGTCTGCCGTTAAACACTAGCCTAGAGCACCGCCGTCTGCTGTTAAACACTAGCCTAGAGCGCCACCGTCTGCTGTTAAACACTAGCCTAGAGCGCCACCGTCTGTGGTTAAACACTAGCCTAGAGCGCCACCGTCTGCTGTTAAACACTAGCCTAGAGCGCCGTCTGTGGTTAAACACTAGCCTAGAGGGCCACCGTCTGCTGTTAAACACTAGCCTAGAGCGCCACCGTCTGTGGTTAAACACTAGCCTAGAGTGCCGTCTGCCGTTAAACACTAGCCTAGAGCGCCACCGTCTGCTGTTAAACACTAGCCTAGAGCGCCGTCTGTGGTTAAACACTAGCCTAGAGGGCCACCGTCTGCTGTTAAACACTAGCCTAGAGTGCCACCGTCTGTGGTTAAACACTAGCCTAGAGTGCCGTCTGCCGTTAAACACTAGCCTAGAGCGCCGCCGTCTGCTGTTAAACACTAGCCTAGAGCGCCACCGTCTGTGGTTAAACACTAGCCTAGAGTGCCGTCTGCCGTTAAACACTAGCCTAGAGCGCCACCGTCTGCTGTTAAACACTAGCCTAGAGTGCCATCTGCTGTTAAACACTAGCCTAGAGCGCCGTCTGTGGTTAAACACTAGCCTAGAGCGGCGCCTGCCATTAAACACTAGCCTAGAGCGCCGCCTGTCGTTAAACACTAGCCTAGAGCGCCGCCTGTCGTTAAACACTAGCCTAGAGCGCCGCCTGTCGTTAAACACTAGCCTAGAGCGCCGCCTGTCGTTAAACACTAGCCTAGAGCGCCGCCTGTCGTTAAACACTAGCCTAGAGCGCCACCGTCTGCTGTTAAACACTAGCCTAGAGCGCCGCCGTCTGCTGTTAAACACTAGCCTAGAGCGCCGTCTGTGGTTAAACACTAGCCTAGAGCGCCGCCGTCTGCTGTTAAACACTAGCCTAGAGCGCCACCGTCTGCTGTTAAACACTAGCCTAGAGCGCCACCGTCTGCTGTTAAACACTAGCCTAGAGCGCCACCGTCTGCTGTTAAACACTAGCCTAGAGTGCCGTCTGCCGTTAAACACTAGCCTAGAGCGCCACCGTCTGTGGTTAAACACTAGCCTAGAGCGCCACCGTCTGCTGTTAAACACAAGCCTAGAGGGCCACCGTCTGCTGTTAAACACTAGCCTAGAGCGCCGCCGTCTGCTGTTAAACACTAGCCTAGAGGGCCACCGTCTGCTGTTAAACACTAGCCTAGAGGGCCACCGTCTGCTGTTAAACACTAGCCTAGAGGGCCGCCGTCTGTGGTTAAACACTAGCCTAGAGCGCCACCGTCTGCTGTTAAACACTAGCCTAGAGGGCCACCGTCTGCTGTTAAACACTAGCCTAGAGCGCCACCGTCTGTGGTTAAACACTAGCCTAGAGCGCCACCGTCTGCTGTTAAACACTAGCCTAGAGGGCCACCGTCTGCTGTTAAACACTAGCCTAGAGCGCCACCGTCTGTGGTTAAACACTAGCCTAGAGTGCCGTCTGCCGTTAAACACTAGCCTAGAGCGTCACCGTCTGCTGTTAAACACTAGCCTAGAGCGCCACCGTCTGCTGTTAAACACTAGCCTAGAGCGCCACCGTCTGCTGTTAAACACTAGCCTAGAGCGCCACCGTCTGCTGTTAAACACTAGCCTAGAGTGCCGTCTGCCGTTAAACACTAGCCTAGAGCGCCACCGTCTGTGGTTAAACACTAGCCTAGAGCGCCACCGTCTGTGGTTAAACACTAGCCTAGAGCGCCACCGTCTGTGGTTAAACACTAGCCTAGAGTGCCGTCTGCCGTTAAACACTAGCCTAGAGCGCCACCGTCTGCTGTTAAACACTAGCCTAGAGCGCCACCGTCTGTGGTTAAACACTAGCCTAGAGCGCCACCGTCTGCTGTTAAACACTAGCCTAGAGCGCCACCGTCTGCTGTTAAACACTAGCCTAGAGCGCCACCGTCTGCTGTTAAACACTAGCCTAGAGCGCCACCGTCTGCTGTTAAACACTAGCCTAGAGCGCCACCGTCTGTGGTTAAACACTAGCCTAGAGTGCCGTCTGCCGTTAAACACTAGCCTAGAGCGCCACCGTCTGCTGTTAAACACTAGCCTAGAGCGCCACCGTCTGCTGTTAAACACTAGCCTAGAGCGCCACCGTCTGCTGTTAAACACTAGCCTAGAGCGCCACCGTCTGCTGTTAAACACTAGCCTAGAGCGCCACCGTCTGCTGTTAAACACTAGCCTAGAGCGCCACCGTCTGCTGTTAAACACTAGCCTAGAGCGCCACCGTCTGCTGTTAAACACTAGCCTAGAGCGCCACCGTCTGCTGTTAAACACTAGCCTAGAGCGCCACCGTCTGCGGTTAAACACTAGCCTAGAGCGCCACCGTCTGTGGTTAAACACTAGCCTAGAGTGCCGTCTGCCGTTAAACACTAGCCTAGAGCGCCACCGTCTGCTGTTAAACACTAGCCTAGAGCGCCACCGTCTGTGGTTAAACACTAGCCTAGAGTGCCGTCTGCCGTTAAACACTAGCCTAGAGCGCCACCGTCTGCTGTTAAACACTAGCCTAGAGTGCCGTCTGCTGTTAAACACTAGCCTAGAGCGCCACCGTCTGCGGTTAAACACTAGCCTAGAGCGCCACCGTCTGCTGTTAAACACTAGCCTAGAGCGCCACCGTCTGCTGTTAAACACTAGCCTAGAGCGCCACCGTCTGCTGTTAAACACTAGCCTAGAGCGCCACCGTCTGCTGTTAAACACTAGCCTAGAGTGCCGTCTGCCGTTAAACACTAGCCTAGAGCGCCACCGTCTGCTTTTAAACACTAGCCTAGAGTGCCGTCTGCTGTTAAACACTAGCCTAGAGCGCCACCGTCTGTGGTTAAACACTAGCCTAGAGCGCCACCGTCTGCTGTTAAACACTAGCCTAGAGCGCCACCGTCTGCTGTTAAACACTAGCCTAGAGCGCCACCGTCTGCTGTTAAACACTAGCCTAGAGCGCCACCGTCTGCTGTTAAACACTAGCCTAGAGTGCCGTCTGCTGTTAAACACTAGCCTAGAGCGCCACCGTCTGCTTTTAAACACTAGCCTAGAGTGCCGTCTGCTGTTAAACACTAGCCTAGAGCGCCACCGTCTGTGGTTAAACACTAGCCTAGAGCGCCACCGTCTGCTGTTAAACACTAGCCTAGAGCGCCACCGTCTGCTGTTAAACACTAGCCTAGAGCGCCACCATCTGCTGTTAAACACTAGCCTAGAGCGCCACCGTCTGCTGTTAAACACTAGCCTAGAGTGCCGTCTGCCGTTAAACACTAGCCTAGAGCGCCACCATCTGTGGTTAAACACTAGCCTAGAGCGCCACCGTCTGCTGTTAAACACTAGCCTAGAGCGCCACCGTCTGTGGTTAAACACTAGCCTAGAGTGCCGTCTGCCGTTAAACACTAGCCTAGAGCGCCACCGTCTGCTGTTAAACACTAGCCTAGAGCGCCACCGTCTGCTGTTAAACACTAGCCTAGAGTGCCGTCTGCCGTTAAACACTAGCCTAGAGCGCCACCGTCTGTGGTTAAACACTAGCCTAGAGCGCCACCGTCTGCTGTTAAACACTAGCCTAGAGCGCCACCGTCTGCTGTTAAACACTAGCCTAGAGCGCCACCGTCTGCTGTTAAACACTAGCCTAGAGCGCCACCGTCTGCTGTTAAACACTAGCCTAGAGTGCCACCGTCTGCTGTTAAACACTAGCCTAGAGTGCCACCGTCTGCTGTTAAACACTAGCCTAGAGCGCCACCGTCTGTGGTTAAACACTAGCCTAGAGCGCCACCGTCTGCTGTTAAACACTAGCCTAGAGCGCCACCGTCTGCTGTTAAACACTAGCCTAGAGCGCCGCCGTCTGCTGTTAAACACTAGCCTAGAGCACCGTCTGCTGTTAAACACTAGCCTAGAGCGCCACCGTCTGCTGTTAAACACTAGCCTAGAGTGCCACCGTCTGCTGATAAACACTAGCCTAGAGCGCCACCGTCTGCTGTTAAACACTAGCCTAGAGCGCCGCCGTCTGCCGTTAAACACCCGCCGTTAAACACTAGCCTAGAGTGCCACCGTCTGCTGTTAAACACTAGCCTAGAGAGCCGTCTGTGGTTAAACACTAGCCTAGAGCGCCGTCTGCCGTTAAACACTAGCCTAGAGCGCCGTCTGTGGTTAAACACTAGCCTAGAGCGCCACCGTCTGCTGTTAAACACTAGCCTAGAGCGCCGTCTGTGGTTAAACACTAGCCGTTAAACACTAGCCTAGAGTGCCACCGTCTGCTGTTAAACACTAGCCTAGAGAGCCGTCTGTGGTTAAACACTAGCCTAGAGCGCCGTCTGCCGTTAAACACTAGCCTAGAGCGCCGTCTGTGGTTAAACACTAGCCTAGAGCGCCACCGTCTGCTGTTAAACACTAGCCTAGAGAGCCGTCTGTGGTTAAACACTAGCCTAGAGTGCCGTCTGCCGTTAAACACTAGCCTAGAGCGCCACCGTCTGCTGTTAAACACTAGCCTAGAGCGCCACCGTCTGCTGTTAAACACTAGCCTAGAGTGCCGTCTGCCGTTAAACACTAGCCTAGAGCGCCGCCATCTGCCATTAAACACTAGCCTAGAGCGCCACCGTCTGTGGTTAAACACTAGCCTAGAGTGCCGTCTGCCGTTAAACACTAGCCTAGAGCGCCACCGTCTGCTGTTAAACACTAGCCTAGAGCGCCACCGTCTGTGGTTAAACACTAGCCTAGAGCGCCACCGTCTGCTGTTAAACACTAGCCTAGAGCGTCACCGTCTGCTGTTAAACACTAGCCTAGAGTGCCACCGTCTGCTGTTAAACACTAGCCTAGAGCGCCACCGTCTGTGGTTAAACACTAGCCTAGAGCGCCACCGTCTGCTGTTAAACACTAGCCTAGAGCGCCACCGTCTGCTGTTAAACACTAGCCTAGAGCGCCGCCGTCTGCCGTTAAACACTAGCCTAGAGCGCCACCGTCTGTGGTTAAACACTAGCCTAGAGTGCCGTCTGCCGTTAAACACTAGCCTAGAGTGCCGTCTGCTGTTAAACACTAGCCTAGAGCGCCACCGTCTGTGGTTAAACACTAGCCTAGAGCGCCACCGTCTGCTGTTAAACACTAGCCTAGAGCGCCACCGTCTGCTGTTAAACACTAGCCTAGAGCGCCACCGTCTGCTGTTAAACACTAGCCTAGAGCGCCACCGTCTGTGGTTAAACACTAGCCTAGAGCGCCACCGTCTGCCGTTAAACACTAGCCTAGAGCGCCGCCGTCTGCCGTTAAACACTAGCCTAGAGCGCCACCGTCTGCTGTTAAACACTAGCCTAGAGCACCACCGTCTGCTGTTAAACACTAGCCTAGAGCGCCACCGTCTGTGGTTAAACACTAGCCTAGAGTGCCATCTGCTGTTAAACACTAGCCTAGAGCGCCACCGTCTGCTGTTAAACACTAGCCTAGAGTGCCATCTGCTGTTAAACACTAGCCTAGAGCGCCACCGTCTGTGGTTAAACACTAGCCTAGAGTGCCGTCTGCCGTTAAACACTAGCCTAGAGTGCCGTCTGCTGTTAAACACTAGCCTAGAGCGCCACCGTCTGTGGTTAAACACTAGCCTAGAGCGCCACCGTCTGCTGTTAAACACTAGCCTAGAGCGCCGTCTGTGGGTAAACACTAGCCTAGAGCGCCACCGTCTGCTGTTAAACACTAGCCTAGAGCGCCGTCTGTGGTTAAACACTAGCCGTTAAACACTAGCCTAGAGTGCCACCGTCTGCTGTTAAACACTAGCCTAGAGAGCCGTCTGTGGTTAAACACTAGCCTAGAGAGCCGTCTGTGGTTAAACACTAGCCTAGAGCGCCGTCTATGGTTAAACACTAGCCTAGAGCGCCGTCTGTGGTTAAACACTAGCCTAGAGCGCCACCGTCTAGCCTAGAGCGCCGCCGTCTGCTATTAAACACTAGCCTAGAGCGCCGTCTGTGGTTAAACACTAGCCTAGAGCCCCACCGTCTCTGGTTAAACACTAGCCTAGAGCGCCGTCTGTGGTTAAACACTAGCCTAGAGCGGCGCCTGCCATTAAACACTAGCCTAGAGCGCCGCCTGTCGTTAAACACTAGCCTAGAGCGCCGCCGTCTGCTGTTAAACACTAGCCTAGAGCGCCGTCTGTGGTTAAACACTAGCCTAGAGCGCCGCCTGCCGTTAAACACTAGCCTAGAGCGCCGTCTGTGGTTAAACACTAGCCTAGAGCGCCGTCTGTGGTTAAACACTAGCCTAGAGCGCCGTCTGTGGTTAAACACTAGCCTACTAGCCTAGAGCGCCGTCTGCTGTTAAACACTAGCCTAGAGCGACGTCTGTGGTTAAACACTAGCCTAGAGTGCCGTCTGCTGTTAAACACTAGCCTAGAGCGCCCTCTGCCGTTAAACACTAGCCTAGAGCGCCGTCTGTGGTTAAACACTAGCCTAGAGCGCCGTCTGCTGTTAAACACTAGCCTAGAGCGCCGTCTGCTGTTAAACACTAGCCTAGAGCGACGTCTGTGGTTAAACACTAGCCTAGAGTGCCGTCTGCCGTTAAAAACTAGCCTAGAGCGCCCTCTGCCGTTAAACACTAGCCTAGAGCGCCGTCTGCAGTTAAACACTAGCCTAGAGCGCCCTCTTCCGTTAAACACTAGCCTAGAGCGCCGTCTGCCGTTAAACACTAGCCTAGAGCGCCGCCGTCTGCTGTTAAACACTAGCCTAGAGTGCCGTCTGTGGTTAAACACTAGCCTAGAGCGCCGTCTGCTTTTAAACACTAGCCTAGAGCGCCGTCTGTGGTTAAACACTAGCCGTTAAACACTAGCCTAGAGTGCCACCGTCTGCTGTTAAACACTAGCCTAGAGAGCCGTCTGTGGTTAAACACTAGCCTAGAGCGCCGTCTGTGGTTAAACACTAGCCTAGAGCGCCGTCTGTGGTTAAACACTAGCCTAGAGCGCCACCGTCTAGCCTAGAGCGCCGCCGTCTGCTATTAAACACTAGCCTAGAGCGCCGTCTGTGGTTAAACACTAGCCTAGAGCCCCACCGTCTCTGGTTAAACACTCGCCTAGAGCGCCGTCTGTGGTTAAACACTAGCCTAGAGCGGCGCCTGCCATTAAACACTAGCCTAGAGCGCCGCCTGTCGTTAAACACTAGCCTAGAGCGCCGCCGTCTGCTGTTAAACACTAGCCTAGAGCGCCATCTGTGGTTAAACACTAGCCTAGAGCGCCGCCGTCTGTGGTTAAACACTAGCCTAGAGCGCCGTCTGTGGTTAAACACTAGCCTAGAGCGCCGCCTGCCGTTAAACACTAGCCTAGAGCGCCGTCTGTGGTTAAACACTAGCCTAGAGCGCCGTCTGTGGTTAAACACTAGCCTAGAGCGCCGTCTGTGGTTAAACACTAGCCTACTAGCCTAGAGCGCCGTCTGCTGTTAAACACTAGCCTAGAGCGACGTCTGTGGTTAAACACTAGCCTAGAGTGCCGTCTGCTGTTAAACACTAGCCTAGAGCGCCGTCTGCCGTTAAAAACTAGCCTAGAGCGCCCTCTGCCGTTAAACACTAGCCTAGAGCGCCGTCTGCAGTTAAACACTAGCCTAGAGCGCCCTCTTCCGTTAAACACTAGCCTAGAGCGCCGTCTGCCGTTAAACACTAGCCTAGAGCGCCGCCGTCTGCTGTTAAACACTAGCCTAGAGTGCCGTCTGTGGTTAAACACTAGCCTAGAGCGCCGTCTGCTTTTAAACACTAGCCTAGAGCGCCACCGTCTGCTGTTAAACACTAGCCTAGAGCGCCACCGTCTGTGGTTAAACACTAGCCTAGAGCGCCACCGTCTGCCGTTAAACACTAGCCTAGAGCGCCGCCGTCTGCCGTTAAACACTAGCCTAGAGCGCCACCGTCTGCTGTTAAACACTAGCCTAGAGCACCACCGTCTGCTGTTAAACACTAGCCTAGAGCGCCACCGTCTGTGGTTAAACACTAGCCTAGAGTGCCATCTGCTGTTAAACACTAGCCTAGAGCGCCACCGTCTGCTGTTAAACACTAGCCTAGAGTGCCATCTGCTGTTAAACACTAGCCTAGAGCGCCACCGTCTGTGGTTAAACACTAGCCTAGAGTGCCGTCTGCCGTTAAACACTAGCCTAGAGTGCCGTCTGCTGTTAAACACTAGCCTAGAGCGCCACCGTCTGTGGGTAAACACTAGCCTAGAGCGCCACCGTCTGCTGTTAAACACTAGCCTAGAGCGCCGTCTGTGGTTAAACACTAGCCGTTAAACACTAGCCTAGAGTGCCACCGTCTGCTGTTAAACACTAGCCTAGAGAGCCGTCTGTGGTTAAACACTAGCCTAGAGAGCCGTCTGTGGTTAAACACTAGCCTAGAGCGCCGTCTATGGTTAAACACTAGCCTAGAGCGCCGTCTGTGGTTAAACACTAGCCTAGAGCGCCACCGTCTAGCCTAGAGCGCCGCCGTCTGCTATTAAACACTAGCCTAGAGCGCCGTCTGTGGTTAAACACTAGCCTAGAGCCCCACCGTCTCTGGTTAAACACTAGCCTAGAGCGCCGTCTGTGGTTAAACACTAGCCTAGAGCGGCGCCTGCCATTAAACACTAGCCTAGAGCGCCGCCTGTCGTTAAACACTAGCCTAGAGCGCCGCCGTCTGCTGTTAAACACTAGCCTAGAGCGCCGTCTGTGGTTAAACACTAGCCTAGAGCGCCGCCGTCTGTGGTTAAACACTAGCCTAGAGCGCCGTCTGTGGTTAAACACTAGCCTAGAGCGCCACCGTCTGCTGTTAAACACTAGCCTAGAGCGCCGTCTGTGGTTAAACACTAGCCTAGAGCGCCGCCTGCCGTTAAACACTAGCCTAGAGCGCCGTCTGTGGTTAAACACTAGCCTAGAGCGCCGTCTGTGGTTAAACACTAGCCTAGAGCGCCGTCTGTGGTTAAACACTAGCCTACTAGCCTAGAGCGCCGTCTGCTGTTAAACACTAGCCTAGAGCGACGTCTGTGGTTAAACACTAGCCTAGAGTGCCGTCTGCTGTTAAACACTAGCCTAGAGCGCCCTCTGCCGTTAAACACTAGCCTAGAGCGCCGTCTGTGGTTAAACACTAGCCTAGAGCGCCGTCTGCTGTTAAACACTAGCCTAGAGCGCCGTCTGCTGTTAAACACTAGCCTAGAGCGACGTCTGTGGTTAAACACTAGCCTAGAGTGCCGTCTGCCGTTAAAAACTAGCCTAGAGCGCCCTCTGCCGTTAAACACTAGCCTAGAGCGCCGTCTGCAGTTAAACACTAGCCTAGAGCGCCCTCTTCCGTTAAACACTAGCCTAGAGCGCCGTCTGCCGTTAAACACTAGCCTAGAGCGCCGCCGTCTGCTGTTAAACACTAGCCTAGAGTGCCGTCTGTGGTTAAACACTAGCCTAGAGCGCCGTCTGCTTTTAAACACTAGCCTAGAGCGCCGTCTGTGGTTAAACACTAGCCGTTAAACACTAGCCTAGAGTGCCACCGTCTGCTGTTAAACACTAGCCTAGAGAGCCGTCTGTGGTTAAACACTAGCCTAGAGAGCCGTCTGTGGTTAAACACTAGCCTAGAGCGCCGTCTGTGGTTAAACACTAGCCTAGAGCGCCGTCTGTGGTTAAACACTAGCCTAGAGCGCCACCGTCTAGCCTAGAGCGCCGCCGTCTGCTATTAAACACTAGCCTAGAGCGCCGTCTGTGGTTAAACACTAGCCTAGAGCCCCACCGTCTCTGGTTAAACACTCGCCTAGAGCGCCGTCTGTGGTTAAACACTAGCCTAGAGCGGCGCCTGCCATTAAACACTAGCCTAGAGCGCCGCCTGTCGTTAAACACTAGCCTAGAGCGCCGCCGTCTGCTGTTAAACACTAGCCTAGAGCGCCATCTGTGGTTAAACACTAGCCTAGAGCGCCACCGTCTGTGGTTAAACACTAGCCTAGAGCGCCGTCTGTGGTTAAACACTAGCCTAGAGCGCCGCCTGCCGTTAAACACTAGCCTAGAGCGCCGTCTGTGGTTAAACACTAGCCTAGAGCGCCGTCTGTGGTTAAACACTAGCCTAGAGCGCCGTCTGTGGTTAAACACTAGCCTACTAGCCTAGAGCGCCGTCTGCTGTTAAACACTAGCCTAGAGCGACGTCTGTGGTTAAACACTAGCCTAGAGTGCCGTCTGCTGTTAAACACTAGCCTAGAGCGCCGTCTGCCGTTAAAAACTAGCCTAGAGCGCCCTCTGCCGTTAAACACTAGCCTAGAGCGCCGTCTGCAGTTAAACACTAGCCTAGAGCGCCCTCTTCCGTTAAACACTAGCCTAGAGCGCCGTCTGCCGTTAAACACTAGCCTAGAGCGCCGCCGTCTGCTGTTAAACACTAGCCTAGAGTGCCGTCTGTGGTTAAACACTAGCCTAGAGCGCCGTCTGCTTTTAAACACTAGCCTAGAGCGCCACCGTCTGCTGTTAAACACTAGCCTAGAGCGCCACCGTCTGTGGTTAAACACTAGCCTAGAGCGCCACCGTCTGCCGTTAAACACTAGCCTAGAGCGCCGCCGTCTGCCGTTAAACACTAGCCTAGAGCGCCACCGTCTGCTGTTAAACACTAGCCTAGAGCACCACCGTCTGCTGTTAAACACTAGCCTAGAGCGCCACCGTCTGTGGTTAAACACTAGCCTAGAGTGCCATCTGCTGTTAAACACTAGCCTAGAGCGCCACCGTCTGCTGTTAAACACTAGCCTAGAGTGCCATCTGCTGTTAAACACTAGCCTAGAGCGCCACCGTCTGTGGTTAAACACTAGCCTAGAGTGCCGTCTGCCGTTAAACACTAGCCTAGAGTGCCGTCTGCTGTTAAACACTAGCCTAGAGCGCCACCGTCTGTGGTTAAACACTAGCCTAGAGCGCCACCGTCTGCTGTTAAACACTAGCCTAGAGCGCCGTCTGTGGGTAAACACTAGCCTAGAGCGCCACCGTCTGCTGTTAAACACTAGCCTAGAGCGCCGTCTGTGGTTAAACACTAGCCGTTAAACACTAGCCTAGAGTGCCACCGTCTGCTGTTAAACACTAGCCTAGAGAGCCGTCTGTGGTTAAACACTAGCCTAGAGAGCCGTCTGTGGTTAAACACTAGCCTAGAGCGCCGTCTATGGTTAAACACTAGCCTAGAGCGCCGTCTGTGGTTAAACACTAGCCTAGAGCGCCACCGTCTAGCCTAGAGCGCCGCCGTCTGCTATTAAACACTAGCCTAGAGCGCCGTCTGTGGTTAAACACTAGCCTAGAGCCCCACCGTCTCTGGTTAAACACTAGCCTAGAGCGCCGTCTGTGGTTAAACACTAGCCTAGAGCGGCGCCTGCCATTAAACACTAGCCTAGAGCGCCGCCTGTCGTTAAACACTAGCCTAGAGCGCCGCCGTCTGCTGTTAAACACTAGCCTAGAGCGCCGTCTGTGGTTAAACACTAGCCTAGAGCGCCGCCGTCTGTGGTTAAACACTAGCCTAGAGCGCCACCGTCTGCTGTTAAACACTAGCCTAGAGCGCCGTCTGTGGTTAAACACTAGCCTAGAGCGCCGCCTGCCGTTAAACACTAGCCTAGAGCGCCGTCTGTGGTTAAACACTAGCCTAGAGCGCCGTCTGTGGTTAAACACTAGCCTAGAGCGCCGTCTGTGGTTAAACACTAGCCTACTAGCCTAGAGCGCCGTCTGCTGTTAAACACTAGCCTAGAGCGACGTCTGTGGTTAAACACTAGCCTAGAGTGCCGTCTGCTGTTAAACACTAGCCTAGAGCGCCCTCTGCCGTTAAACACTAGCCTAGAGCGCCGTTTGCTGTTAAACACTAGCCTAGAGCGCCGTCTGCTGTTAAACACTAGCCTAGAGCGACGTCTGTGGTTAAACACTAGCCTAGAGTGCCGTCTGCCGTTAAAAACTAGCCTAGAGCGCCCTCTGCCGTTAAACACTAGCCTAGAGCGCCGTCTGCAGTTAAACACTAGCCTAGAGCGCCCTCTTCCGTTAAACACTAGCCTAGAGCGCCGTCTGCCGTTAAACACTAGCCTAGAGCGCCGCCGTCTGCTGTTAAACACTAGCCTAGAGTGCCGTCTGTGGTTAAACACTAGCCTAGAGCGCCGTCTGCTTTTAAACACTAGCCTAGAGCGCCGTCTGTGGTTAAACACTAGCCGTTAAACACTAGCCTAGAGTGCCACCGTCTGCTGTTAAACACTAGCCTAGAGAGCCGTCTGTGGTTAAACACTAGCCTAGAGAGCCGTCTGTGGTTAAACACTAGCCTAGAGCGCCGTCTGTGGTTAAACACTAGCCTAGAGCGCCGTCTGTGGTTAAACACTAGCCTAGAGCGCCACCGTCTAGCCTAGAGCGCCGCCGTCTGCTATTAAACACTAGCCTAGAGCGCCGTCTGTGGTTAAACACTAGCCTAGAGCCCCACCGTCTCTGGTTAAACACTCGCCTAGAGCGCCGTCTGTGGTTAAACACTAGCCTAGAGCGGCGCCTGCCATTAAACACTAGCCTAGAGCGCCGCCTGTCGTTAAACACTAGCCTAGAGCGCCGCCGTCTGCTGTTAAACACTAGCCTAGAGCGCCATCTGTGGTTAAACACTAGCCTAGAGCGCCGCCGTCTGTGGTTAAACACTAGCCTAGAGCGCCGTCTGTGGTTAAACACTAGCCTAGAGCGCCGCCTGCCGTTAAACACTAGCCTAGAGCGCCGTCTGTGGTTAAACACTAGCCTAGAGCGCCGTCTGTGGTTAAACACTAGCCTAGAGCGCCGTCTGTGGTTAAACACTAGCCTACTAGCCTAGAGCGCCGTCTGCTGTTAAACACTAGCCTAGAGCGACGTCTGTGGTTAAACACTAGCCTAGAGTGCCGTCTGCTGTTAAACACTAGCCTAGAGCGCCGTCTGCCGTTAAAAACTAGCCTAGAGCGCCCTCTGCCGTTAAACACTAGCCTAGAGCGCCGTCTGCAGTTAAACACTAGCCTAGAGCGCCCTCTTCCGTTAAACACTAGCCTAGAGCGCCGTCTGCCGTTAAACACTAGCCTAGAGCGCCGCCGTCTGCTGTTAAACACTAGCCTAGAGTGCCGTCTGTGGTTAAACACTAGCCTAGAGCGCCGTCTGCTTTTAAACACTAGCCTAGAGCGCCCTCTGCCGTTAAACACTAGCCTAGAGCGCCCTCTGCCGTTAAACACTAGCCTAGAGCGCCATCTGTTGTTAAACACTAGCCTAGAGCACCGTCTGCTGTTAAACACTAGCGTAGAGCACCGTCTGCTGTTAAAAACTAAGCTCAGATTCGCGATGCATTCTGAAAAAATTGGAATCGATCCACAAATGGCGATGCATCGATATATTATCCCAGCCCTATTTAATACAGACTCTCACTGGCAGCTGATCGTGTTATAAAGAGAAACCTCGCAGCTCCAGCTGTTCTTACTCTGTCACTGGATATGATGGAATATTGATGTCTAAAACTTCATCTGACGAACCTCTGACCTGCAGGATCTGCACAACTGAGCCATTCAAATGAAGGATGCATTGAGTCTAGAGTTCAGACACTGCGCATGATCTCACCAGATAGATGACGAAGCTCAGATATGCGATGGAGAGGAGGGCAGAGAAGACGTAGAGGATGGTGCTGTTGAGAGCCGTCACGTACACCACCACAAAGTACATGTTGATGGCACACACCAACAGGATGAGCACACCACCGCTGATCTTCCACACGCTGCAAACACAGAACAATCCTCAGTCCACTGGACTACACGACAGGACTGGAACTGTTGATCAGATCTACTGAAACAGCTGACTGATTTGATGAAGTTTACCTCACTGATCATTATTTTCCTACTGTGAAGTTGCTTTGTATAAAGTGTGGTTCATAGTTATCAAGTGACGTCACACCCTTATATTGGAGGGCAAAGCAAGGCTTTCCTCCATCCGTCGCCAATCATTTTTCACATTTCACATGCACACTTTTCACGCTAGTGTAAATTGGCGGAGGAAAGCAAAACACAAAAGCGAGTAATAATAAAAATGCACTCTCTATTTCAGGGTTCCCACACCTTGGTTAACTTCAAATTCAAGGACCTTTCAAGCACTTTCCAGGTCTAATACCCTCAAATTCAAGGACTTAATGTGAGGACACATTTCAAGTGAGAGCAAGGTCACATCGTGTTACCTTGTAAGATACATTGTTATAGTTTTTACGTGTCAAACACAACTATGCAAAAAAGCTTATTTTTGCATTTATTTTTGGCCATATGACAGAGATCTGATATTCTATTTGTCGTATTTCTGTTTTGCATAAAACTGAAGAATATTTGGTACATCCTTTATTCTAAAATGATCAGATACTAACTGTTGCATGGATTTTATTGAAAAGAGCTTAGGCTCATGTAACCAGCCTATTTTTGCAATGTTTGCAACGTTGAGGTACCATCGTGGTAGTTTTGTGCACGCGTGAACGCCATGGCAACGTACAACACAGGGTTAGCAAGCAAGTTAGAAAAGCAAGTTACAAAGCAAGCTAGTATGCATAGGCCACGAAGTGTTGGCGAAATAACTCATTAGCGCACCGGAGGAAATATGGAATTTTTTCCACAAAACGTCTTGCACAAAATAAATTCAACACTTCAAGGAGCTGTATCTATGCATGTATCTATTTATTTTCAAAAACTTCCAGGGCCTTGAATTTTTTTGTTTCAGATTTACAAACATCCAAGGATTTCAAGGACCTGTGGGAACCCTGCTATTTTAACATTTAGAGCGTGTGTGCAAGTGTGTGTGCGCATTCGACTGTGTGTGTGTGTGTGTGCGTTTACATAATCATAATGGAATTGAATTGTGAGACCAGTGACAATTCACACCCCTAACAGGGATATTAAAAGACCAAATACAGTATACAGATTACTGAAGAAACATATACAGGCAAACAGATGAACCCAGAATATAAACAGCTCATTTTTTCTCGAGTTTGCAGTCCAGTACAGTATAGATACTCACAGTCCGTTAGCGAAATCGTTCATTAGTGACGTCAGACTGGTGAAGGTCAGGATGGGGATCAGAGCAAACGGCAGCTGTTGGAAACAGAGCAGAAGATCAGAAGAGCTGCACGGGTCAGGAGTGTCTACGGCGTCAGGAGTGTCTACAGAATCAGGAGTGTCTACGGAATCAGGAGCGTCTACGGAATCAGGAGCGTGTACAGAATCAGGAGCGTCTACAGAATCAGGAGTGTCTACGGCGTCAGGAGTGTCTACGGAATCAGGAGTGTCTACGGAATCAGGAGTGTCTACAGAATCAGGAGTGTCTACAGAATCAGGAGTGTCTACGGCGCCAGGAGTGTCTACAGAATCAGGAGTGTCTACGGCGCCAGGAGTGTCTACAGAATCAGGAGTGTCTACAGAATCAGGAGTGTCGAATCAGGAGTGTCTACAGAATCAGGAGTGTCTACAGAATCAGGAGTGTCGAATCAGGAGTGTCTACAGAATCAGGAGTGTCTACGGCGCCAGGAGTGTCTACAGAATCAGGAGTGTCTAAAGAATCAGGAGAGTCTATGGCGTCAGGAGTGTCTACAGAATCAGGAGTGTCTACGGCGTCAGGAGTGTCTACAGAATCAGGAGTGTCTACGGCGCCAGGAGTGTCTACAGAATCAAGAGTGTCTACAGAATCAGGAGTGTCGAATCAGGAGTGTCTACAGAATCAGGAGTGTCTACGGCGCCAGGAGTGTCTACAGAATCAGGAGTGTCTACAGAATCAGGAGTGTCTATGGCGTCAGGAGTGTCTACAGAATCAGGAGTGTCTACGGCGTCAGGAGTGTCTACAGAATCAGGAGTGTCTACGGCGCCAGGAGTGTCTATAAAATCAGGAGTGTCTACAGAATCAGGAGTGTCTACAGATTCAGGAGTGTCTACAGAATCAGGAGTCTCTACAGATTCAGGAGTGTCTACAGATTCAGGAGTCTCTACAGATTCAGGAGTCTCTACAGATTCAGGAGTCTCTACAGATTCAGGAGTGTCTAAAGCATCAGGAGTCTACAGATTCAGGAGTGTCTACAGAATCAGGAGTCTCTACAGATTCAGGAGCGTCTACAGAATCAGGAGCGTCTACAGAATCTACGGCGTCAGGAGTGTCTACGGATTCAGGAGTGTCTACAGAATCAGGAGTCTCTACAGATTCAGGAGTCTCTACAGATTCAGGAGTCTCTACAGATTCAGGAGTGTCTAAAGCATCAGGAGTGTCTACAGAATCAGGAGCGTCTACAGAATCAGGAGCGTCTACAGAATCAGGAGTGTCTACAGAATCAGGAGCGTCTACAGCGTCAGAAGTGTCTACAGAATCAGGAGTGTCTACGGCGTCAGGAGTGTCTACAGGATCAGGAGTCTCTACAGAATCAGGAGTGTCTACAGAATCAGGAGTGTCTACAGAATCAGGAGTGTCTGCTGCGTCAGGAGTGTAGAATCAGGAGTGTCTGCTGTGTCAGGAGTGTCTACAGAATCAGGTGTGTCTACAGATTCAGGAGTGTCTACAGAATCAGGAGTGACTACAGCATCAGGAGTGTCTACAGAATAATCAGGAGTGACTACAGAATCAAAAGTCTCTACAGATTCAGGAGTGTCTACAGCGTCAGGAGTGTCTACAGAATCAGGAGTGTCTACAGAATCAGAAGTCTCTACAGATTCAGGAGTGTCTACAGCGTCAGGAGTGTCTACAGAATCAGGAGTGTCTACAGAATCAGGAGTGTCTACAGGATCAGGAGTGTCTACAGAATCAGGAGTGTCTACAGCATCAGGAGTGTCGAATCAGGAGTGTCTACAGAATCAGGAGTGTCTACAGAATCAGGATTGTCTACAGATTCAGGAGTGTCTACAGAATCAGGAGTGTCGAATCAGGAGTGTCTACAGAATCAGGAGTGACTACAGCATCAGGAGTGTCTACAGAATCAGGAGTGTCTACAGAATCAGGAGTGTCTACGGCGTCAGAAGTGTCTACAGAATCAGGAGTGTCTACAGAATCAGGAGTGTCTGCGGCGTCAGGAGTGTCTACAGATTCAGGAGTCTCTACAGATTCAGGAGTGTCTACAGAATCAGGAGTGTCTACAGCGTCAGGAGTGTCTACAGAATCAGGAGTGTCTACAGAATCAGGAGTGTCTACAGCGTCAGGAGTGTCTACAGAATCAGGAGTGTCTACAGAATCAGGAGTGTCTGCGGCGTCAGGAGTGTCTACAGAATCAGGAGTGTCTACAGCGTCAGGAGTGTCTACAGAATCAGGAGTGTCGAATCAGGAGTGTCTACAGAAACAGGAGTGTCTACAGAATCAGGAGTGTCTACGGCGTCAGGAGTGTCTACAGAATCAGGAGTGTCTACAGAATCAGGAGTGTCTACAGAATCAGGAGTGTCTGCGGCGTCAGGAGTGTCTACAGATTCAGGAGTCTCTACAGATTCAGGATTGTCTACAGAATCAGGAGTGTCTACAGCGTCAGGAGTGTCTACAGAATCAGGAGTGTCTACAGAATCAGGAGTGTCTGCGGCGTCAGGAGTGTCTACAGAATCAGGAGTGTCTACAGAATCAGCAGGAGTGTCTACAGATTCAGGAGTGTCTACAGAATCAGGAGTGTCGAATCAGGAGTGTCTACAGAAACAGGAGTGACTACAGCATCAGGAGTGTCTACAGAATCAGGAGTGTCTACAGAATCAGGAGTGTCTACAGATTCAGGAGTGTCTACAGAATCAGGAGTGTCGAATCAGGAGTGTCTACAGAAACAGGAGTGACTACAGCATCAGGAGTGTCTACAGAATCAGGAGTGTCGAATCAGGAGTGTCTACAGAAACAGGAGTGACTACAGCATCAGGAGTCTCTACAGATTCAGGAGTGTCTACAGCGTCAGGAGTGTCTACAGAATCAGGAGTGTCTACAGAATCAGGAGTGTCTACAGGATCAGGAGTGTCTACAGAATCAGGAGTGTCTACAGCATCAGGAGTGTCGAATCAGGAGTGTCTACAGAATCAGGAGTGTCTACAGAATCAGGATTGTCTACAGATTCAGGAGTGTCTACAGAATCAGGAGTGTCGAATCAGGAGTGTCTACAGAATCAGGAGTGACTACAGCATCAGGAGTGTCTACAGAATCAGGAGTGTCTACAGAATCAGGAGTGTCTACGGCGTCAGAAGTGTCTACAGAATCAGGAGTGTCTACAGAATCAGGAGTGTCTGCGGCGTCAGGAGTGTCTACAGATTCAGGAGTCTCTACAGATTCAGGAGTGTCTACAGAATCAGGAGTGTCTACAGCGTCAGGAGTGTCTACAGAATCAGGAGTGTCTACAGAATCAGGAGTGTCTACAGCGTCAGGAGTGTCTACAGAATCAGGAGTGTCTACAGAATCAGGAGTGTCTGCGGCGTCAGGAGTGTCTACAGAATCAGGAGTGTCTACAGCGTCAGGAGTGTCTACAGAATCAGGAGTGTCGAATCAGGAGTGTCTACAGAAACAGGAGTGTCTACAGAATCAGGAGTGTCTACGGCGTCAGGAGTGTCTACAGAATCAGGAGTGTCTACAGAATCAGGAGTGTCTACAGAATCAGGAGTGTCTGCGGCGTCAGGAGTGTCTACAGATTCAGGAGTCTCTACAGATTCAGGATTGTCTACAGAATCAGGAGTGTCTACAGCGTCAGGAGTGTCTACAGAATCAGGAGTGTCTACAGAATCAGGAGTGTCTGCGGCGTCAGGAGTGTCTACAGAATCAGGAGTGTCTACAGAATCAGCAGGAGTGTCTACAGATTCAGGAGTGTCTACAGAATCAGGAGTGTCGAATCAGGAGTGTCTACAGAAACAGGAGTGACTACAGCATCAGGAGTGTCTACAGAATCAGGAGTGTCTACAGAATCAGGAGTGTCTACAGATTCAGGAGTGTCTACAGAATCAGGAGTGTCGAATCAGGAGTGTCTACAGAAACAGGAGTGACTACAGCATCAGGAGTGTCTACAGAATCAGGAGTGTCTACAGATTCAGGAGTGTCTACAGAATCAGGAGTGTCTACAGCGTCAGGAGTGTCTACAGAATCAGGAGTGTCTACAGAATCAGGAGTGTCGAATCAGGAGTGTCTACAGCGTCAGGAGTGTCTACAGAATCAGGAGTGTCTACAGAATCAGGAGTGTCTGCGGCGTCAGGAGTGTCTACAGAATCAGGAGTGTCTACAGAATCAGGAGTGTCGAATCAGGAGTGTCTACAGAAACAGGAGTGTCTACAGAATCAGGAGTGTCTACGGCGTCAGGAGTGTCTACAGAATCAGGAGTGTCTACAGAATCAGGAGTGTCTGCGGCGTCAGGAGTGTCTACAGATTCAGGAGTCTCTACAGATTCAGGAGTGTCTACAGAATCAGGAGTGTCTACAGCGTCAGGAGTGTCTACAGAATCAGGAGTGTCTACAGAATCAGGAGTGTCTGCGGCGTCAGGAGTGTCTACAGAATCAGGAGTGTCTACAGAATCAGGAGTGTCTGCGGCATCAGGAGTGTCTACAGAATCAGGAGTGTCTACAGAATCAGCAGGAGTGTCTACAGATTCAGGAGTGTCTACAGAATCAGGAGTGTCGAATCAGGAGTGTCTACAGAAACAGGAGTGACTACAGCATCAGGAGTGTCTACAGAATCAGGAGTGTCTACAGAATCAGGAGTGTCTACAGATTCAGGAGTGTCTACAGAATCAGGAGTGTCGAATCAGGAGTGTCTACAGAAACAGGAGTGACTACAGCATCAGGAGTGTCTACAGAATCAGGAGTGTCTACAGAATCAGGAGTGTCTACAGAATCAGGAGTGTCTACAGAATCAGGAGTGTCTGCGGCGTCAGGAGTGTCTACAGATTCAGGAGTCTCTACAGATTCAGGAGTGTCTACAGAATCAGGAGTGTCTACAGCGTCAGGAGTGTCTACAGAATCAGGAGTGTCTACAGAATCAGGAGTGTCTACAGAATCAGGAGTGTCTACAGAATCAGGAGTGTCTACAGCGTCAGGAGTGTCTACAGAATCAGGAGTGTCTACAGAATCAGGAGTGTCTACAGATTCAGAAGCGTCTACAGCGTCAGGAGCGTCTACGGCGTCATGCGTCACACGTGTACCTGCATGCTCTGCAACACGTTGAGGAAGTCGTTCATGCCTGTGAGATGCCGCACGTCCTGAAAGACGGCCACCAGGAGAGTGGGGAATATGGCGATGGAGCGTGTCAGCAACACGCGAGCGAAGCGAGACCAGCGCAGGTTCAGGAAACCCTGCGAGAAAAAACAGCTCGTACAGATGCACATTCCCAAATGCAATGCCATTAGATGAACAAATAAAGAGTACATCTGTAGATGAACATACCTCCATCACAAACTGACCAGAGTAGGTTCCCGTCATAGTTGAACTCTGTCCAGCCGCAAGGATCCCAATCGCCCAAATATAGAGTGCAGCGGGGCCAAAAAAACAGCCCAAAACCACACCCTTCAATCACAGGAAGACAAAATAAGGACATTCATAAGCACACAAACCTCACATGAACCACGTCAGTATTGGACTGAATATAAAATTGCAGTGACTATTTCAATTAAAGAGGAACACTCTACAGGCAAAACAATTTTTTTCATGCACTGATTCATTTTGGGCTGTTTCTGTTTCAGACTATTGAAAGGAAACCTTCAAGACACATTTAAGTGAAATCTACAGACGCAAATATATGAAGTGCAATAAAATAAACAATCTTTAAAGGCGGTGAGTTTGAGTAAGAAATCTCCACATCGGCAGCTTTACACACACCAAAGCTTTTATTCATATCTATATTCTGAAGGTTTGTTCAGATATCATTCACCTGATTTATGCAACATTGTACTCCTAAATGTATTTGGTGAAAAAAAAGGTGAACATCTGTTTGTTTTCAGTCTGTTGACAGTATTTTCTATTATATTTTCAGTATTTTCTTTGTTATCCAAAGTCTCCTCTGTAAAAACCTTTAACTATAATCAACAAAATCAAACAAGAATTATGAACCTGCTTTATCCAATTATCAGATTTGTGTTCTGGGAATGTATGCAAATTAGTGCATATTTCATAAAACTTATACCATAATGTCTGTAATTCTTAATGTAAATCAATCAAATGTGGAAAGTATGGTGATATCTATTAGTTTAATTGTTTTCTATTAAGCTCAAGTTATTGAACATGAACTTTTGACCCACAGGTGGCACCATCACCAAACTCCTCAGCTCATATCAAGTTATGAATATGCTGATCCTCAGGGTCTGTTCGCCGTCTGATGCAGCACACGAGAAGGGCAAGGTTATCAGATTGTGTAGTTGTGCTTGTTTTATTTGTGATGATAACGCAATGAAACATGACAAATTGTGCATCATTTTTGGCCACATGCAAAAACAAAAGAGAACTGTTGTTGTCAATGTGTGCTTTTTCCCATCGGCTTTTTTTCTTGTAAAATAGTCAAATAAAACCTATAGCTGTAGTTTGCCTTTGCTAAATAATTTTGTCAGATGAATACCATAAACCAAGATTAGTGTTTTGTTCTTCCCTCATATTGAACATGTTTAATAAATATGAAATATTTTCCTCATATTTTGATGGTATTAATCAAACTTGTAGGGTCATTAAAAACAAATCTCTCCTCCAGATATAACTTTTGGACACTACTATATTCATTGTAAAATTATTCTGATGATTGTTCCGTCATACCCCTTTGTAGATGTCGACTTCCAGTGTCTCGTTGTTGGCTGGGAAGAGATCGCTGTGTGGACTTCCAGACGCATTACACTGCTGGCCCTGAAGGGAACATGTCAACCAAGAGCTCAGAGGAACCGCACTCAAACATACCGATATAAGAGTCTTTAACAGGAGGCAGATATAAGTCCTCACCACTTCCATGTTTGTCTTGCCATAAAAGGCCTCAGCAAAGACGGCCACCACAAAAACATTGATGAGGAAGGAGACGAAGAGCGCGATGGTGGACTCGATGAAGTAGTACTTGTTGGCCTCCTTCACCTCCTTCTTGTTGCCTCGATTGATGTCTCGTGACTGAAGCAAAGATAAACACCAATCAGCCAAATATGTCAGATTAAACATCAGATGGATTCAGCACAGTTGTAAAACCAGTTACTGTAATAACAAATGTTTTCACTGATTTATTCACTTATTTTACCAAAATTATGAAGTATAAAACGTATACAAGTATGAAATGACATTGTGTTTTTTGTTTAATTGGATTGTCTTTGTAAAAAAAGACCCTTTTAAGAATAAACTTTCTGCTTTTCTGCTATAAAGCGTCTCAGTGTTCATGTTTTTACTCGTGTCTCGACGGACTGAACATAAGAAATGAACCGAGAAGATTTACACCTCAAGGGAGGCGGAGCCTCAGAGACACACCTACCTATTACATCACCACTGACCAATGGGAGTGTGAAGGTGTTTACCAGCTGGAGCGAACTTTTCCGGAAATTTCAAACTCTCGAAACGAACTCCAAATTAACTTCATTTTGGCCTGATTTTGTTCGAAATGATGTCACAGCAGTTCTTCGCTTTCGCTTGAAGTATATTGGTGCCTTTAATGTAAAATTTATGCAGAAATACAGAAAATGCTGCTTGAAAACTCTGAGATGGAGTTTAACTTGTCAGGCCACAGGACATCTGCTAACTCTGCACTGATTCTTGTCTGTCTGTCTGCTAACAGCACAACGTTTTATAAACTATGCCTTCAAACCAATATATGTAAGCTGATCAGGTCTGGTGCTGTTAGGTTTGTGGTTGGGTCTAACTCTAACTCTAACTCTAACTCTGATCAGGTCTGGTGCAGTTCACTGACCTTAACGAGAGCAGAATGCAGATAGATGTTGTGAGGCATTATTACGGCTCCCACGATCCCGACGGCCTGCTCGAGCTGCACGGGTCCACAGCCGCTGCAATACGGCAAAAACATGCCCTTCAGAACCTCCGCCTGGTCCGGAGCCACACGCACATACTGCAAACACACACACACACACACTCAAACACTGCAGAGACGTGTCTACCTCACAGAGCGAGTCTACAGAGGAACAAGCTTTACTGAACCTCGTAGCCGAAGCTGATAGCCATGATGGTGATGAGGAACCCAAAGAAAGCCTCCAGCTTCCTCAGACCTGACCAAAACAAACCAGATATGCTAATCAGATCGAGATACGAGTCGCTCTCTTCACTCTAACTCTCTTCAGTGCTGACCTACCGTACTTGTCCAGAAACAGGAACACAAACGTGTCGATGATGGTGATCAGCACTCCAGCCCACAGAGGAATCCTGCAGAAGAACAAACACAAGCTTCCTCAAGATCAACTCTAATAAACTCAAACAGCAAACATTAAAACCCTCTAACAAAAAATGTAATTCAGTTAAGAGCTCTTTATTTATCAGATTTACAACTTCAATTGTTTTCAGAGGAAAAACTGGGTTTGTTGAAGAATATATCAAAATGTCCACATTGATGATGCAACCCAATTGTTTCTCTCTTTATGATAGTGATAGACATGAAATTAAGAGAGTGTTGCTGAACAATAATATCAGCTATATGTACAGGGAACTACACTGCAACCTTTTGAAATGCCATTGCGACCCTAATTTTTAATGGGTCGCAAATGTATCACTGATTATTTTTGCACCTGTGTTTTAAGCAATGCTATGATTTACTATGAGCATTTATTAAAACAGAAATGTGTATTTTAAGAATACGTTTTATAACGTGCTCTGAGCATTCAACACATCAAGTTGGCTTCAGCCCCGCGACCGTTACTTAGACGTAGTAACGTTCAGTGCTGCGCGAGCTCTCTCTCAAAACACGGACGCGCGCACACAGAGAGAGAAGAGAAGATTGTAAAATGAAAATTTACGGGCTATAGTTTAAATTTTGTTCTTGCTTTTTTTTTTCTGTCAAAATGTCAGAAAGCATTTTGTATTATCCATCCGTGTTTTTAAAATTCGTTAAATGACGGACATTTTACTGTTAACACAGCCCTCGTTATATGTCGGATTCGTCTAACTTATACTTCATATTATCTTTAGAATAAGTGATTCGTTATGCTATTATTGGACTCCTGTCTATTCATTGTCAACTGTTTTCTATTCAGCTAATGCGTGTCCTGGTTAAAATGTGCAATGTTCAAATGCAAAGACAGCACATCACATATAGAAGCCCTTTTCCCTGTGCTATTTAGTAGGCTATCATATTTGGATATTGGAGTAATAAATTAAGTAGCCTATCTTAATAGTACACAATGTTCCTGTTTTTTTTTTTTTTTTTTTTTTTTACTGTTTTCTAGGGGTTTCTTAATTTTAGACAAGTTGACCAGCACACATTATATGCAATGCAATGCAATATAATGCATGTGTGTCCTATGTGTGACATATTTTGCAAACACAGGTAAAGGTGCTGTGAAAAAGTGTTTTGGAAAATATCTCTTTATTTGATTATCAGTAAATTTGTTTTCTATACAGAGATATCGGTATTGGCCATAATTTTCACATCGGTGCATCACTATTTAAAGGGATACTTCAGGATTTAGCATTAAGCTTTGTATTAGTAGAAAACCTGTAGTATTTTCGAATTACCGTGCTTTCCACCGTCATATCCCCCTGAGACAAGAGATTTATGTATTTTTTGTCTGGAAAAAATCCTCCGATGACGCAAAAATCGTCATATTGCGTCATCAGAGGATTTTCTGGCCAGAGGCTAAAGACTACAGCCAGTAGGAGGCGCTGTCCCGCATGTTTTCAGCCCGCCCATAGAGGGTGGGATCTCACTCACAGAATCTACACACAGTGTCAGCCGTGTTTCTTTGGAAGCTAAGCTAGCAGGCTCTTGTTCTGTGGAGAAAGCTGAGTAGTAGGAGAAAGCTGAATGGGTTACCATCCTCTTTTTCCCGGACTTGTCGGGCGGGCGAGATCGTTTAAAATGTCCGGGATTCAGGATTTGCTTTCTGCAGTCGCCATTCATTGTTTACATGCGCACCTTTTGTTTCAATATAACTGAATTCATTCCGATTGGTGAATCTGAATGTAGTGTTTACATGAACGCTAAACAAGTGATCGGTTGATGTGCGTTTTAACATTGCTAAGAAAATTCCCGCTCCTCCGTGAGAGATACGAGACCAGTCTCAGTAATGACGCCACCGGCCTCGCGCCGTTCTCCCGCGGCCCTCAGCCTCGTCCTGCTCGCCACAGTAAACATGATGAATGGCGACTGTAGAACGCTAAAGCCAAATCCCGGACATTTTGGGCGATCTCAAAATCCCTGGCAGACTCGTCACGGAGTCTCAATAGTAGCCTAGCCTTGTTGTTTTCAACTGCGCTCTTACCGGTAGGCGTGGCTTGGGAGTGGCCTCCTAGGGCAGCGAAGCAAGTGCATTCTGGGAGTTGTTGTCTTTCATCCACATGAGCCAAAAATACATTTTCTGGCTTTTCTCAGTCTAGAAAGCTCCAAATTCAAAAATTTCTTCTACATAAATGACCTATTTTAAATACACATTCATCTTTCCAGAGGTGAAGTATCCCTTTAAGAGTTCAGGAGTCTGCCCATCTGTGCCAACCATAGCATGTTGAAATCCATTTTGCACTTTATTGTGTACTGTATTTTCTATTGCAGTAAATCTATCCCAACCAATGTTAAAGAAAACAAAATCAAGAAGGCATGTAGTTTAAAAGATGGCAAGTAAAATAAAAAGCACATCTGTATGCAATACAGTTTCATTATTGTTCATTATTATCCAGTGCGGCTTACTATAAACAATTTGTGCGACCAAATCATGTTTTGCGCCAGTAACTGAAAAAGTTAGTAGCGCAAGTGCCACCATTGGAAAAGGTTAGTGTAGTTCCCTGATATATGTAAGGGATAATCCACGGCTAGCCATGCATTAAAGGATTTTAATGCACGACGTAGAGGCGAAGAACCACCCGACGCGAAGCCTCTACGAAGTGCATTAACATTCTTTAATGCATGGCTAGCCGTGGATTATCCCGCTTATACCTTGGTTATTGGTTATTTTTGTCATTCAACGTCTTCTCCAAGTCTTCTATTTCGTCTTGTGCCTGGGCCCATTTCTCAGAGTTGCCATATTCACCACCATACAAATTAAACGATATGCAAAAATCATCCATTTAGCCTACCTAAATAAACGTTTTCATATGCGTCTCGCAAGTGTATCTGTGTTACTATGGTTACCAATGTAGCGGATTAATTTCGAACTGTTATCAAACTGACTGGAACTACCTGTGCATTAAACGGTTTTACTGCACACCTTCCAGCCAATCAGAATCGAGTATTTAAACAGCCCATGGTATAAATATATATATCTGATATGTCCTTATATCTAGAAAACACTGTGCTTCCACTTAGAAACAGTAATCAGGGTTCCCACACCTTGGCTAACATCAAATTCAAGGACCTTTCAAGGACTTTCCAGGTCCATACCCTCAAATTCAAGGACTTAATGTGGGGACACATTTGTTGTGTCCAACAACAAACGTTGAGGTACCATTGTAGTTTCATGCGCGCACGAACGTCATACCAACGTACAACACAAAGTAGCCTACCTCATGCGGGAACTTTCCGGGCTCAAAATGAGGCGGTAAAATCCTAATAATGTATTTTAATAATAAGATAATAAAATTTGTATTTTTTGTAGATCATCATATAGCCTAATGTGCTTTCCCACATTATTTTTGTGGGTGGAGTTTGGTACCTCTAGGGGGGTCTGGGGGCATGCCCCCCCCATAAGAAAATTTTGTACATTTTAAAGATAAATTCATTAATCTGGTGCACTTTGAGTCACCCGAATCCACTGTTAAAAATAAATAATCCACCCGCAAACCGCCTATATTCTCTGATTTAGATATCTGCATCTGAACATCACATTACAATTATTCAAATTCTTAGTGTTAAGTATGATAATATGGTAACATCACACTGAAGTTGGCTGATTTAAAATGAACATTTATTTAAAATAAAAGTTCTTCTTTTGGCAAAATTACATTTCCTTAATAGCCTAAACAGAGGCTTTACTCCCTTCAAATAAATTGTCAATGTTTCATTACATCACTGTTTGAAAACACTAATTTTTTGTACCTTTTATAAAGGGCACTTTTCCCCTAATTTTATTAAATGTTTGCTCCATCTTTCATTTCAAATTCTTACATTTTATCAATATATTCAATTAAAATAATAAGACACTAGGCTGTTACCAATCAAATTAAATAATTTACATTGAAAAATTATAACTGTATTAAATTAGATTATTTTAAATATTTTTGAATATACAAATAAGGGATGTTGAAAAGAATGATACTTTATGAAACTAAAGCACCAGTAGGAGGCGGCAGGCGACCGTCTTAATGAGTGAGTCATTGAGTCATTCATTCAAACGATTCGTTCAAACGGCTGATTTATTCAGATTGAGGCAGTTTATGAATGGGTAATTGAATCTTTGACTCAACCGATTCGTTCAAAACGCTGAATCATTCAGTAATGCAACAAGTGTTGCTGTGAGATGCGCCATGGTTCTTCTGCTGTGATCTTTGTTTGGAACTATTTTCGCTGCTGAAACAGAACAAAAACAGTCATTGCGTCTAAAATGTAAGTGACTTCATTTTAACTATTTGTTTATTGAACTGTTATGAAATCAGTCTCGGTTTCAGTCTTGATGGCATTCAGGAAAACAGTTCTCTGGTCGTGTGTAGCCTAGGCTATATATTGTTTCTTAACTATAATATGTTATAAATAACTGCGCGAGCCTCAACAGCGCAACATTGTTACCGTCAGTACATTAGGTAGGCCTATATTATTATCAACTATAGGCTATCAATCACCACTTACATTAAATGAAATAAAACAGAATCATCCTCACGTTTTTGGTGATTCCCTAGTTATTTTTTATTTTTATATTAAAAATTGTTTTAATAAGGGCATTTGTCCGGTTGGGCTACAATTCTCTCTCACTTTTCCCTTCAAAAAAAAAGTCAGATGGTCCCAGTCTATGGTCCCGGACAAGCGTTACTCGATCCCTGATATGTTTTCCTTGATGGGTTTTCCCTGAAGAGAATTACGTTGTTGAAAACGAAAGTAAAAGAGTCACGCACGATCACTGCGTTTTACCGTGATGAGAGTTCCTTGTCTGTATTAAACTCAACACATTATAATGATTTATCTGTCATCCACCCTCGATTAATTGGAATGGAATGTTTGTATTACTTGGCCCGCCCGAGCAAGCTAGTATGCATAGGCCATGAAGTGTTGGCGAAATAACACATTAGGGGACCGGAGTGAATATGTAATTTTTTCCAGAAAACTTATTGCACAAAATAAAATCAAGCACTTTCAAGGACCTGTCTCTATGTAGGTTTATTTTCAAAAACTTTCCAGGGCTTTGAAAACATTTTTTCAGATTCACAAACTTTCAAGGATTTCAAGGACCCGTGGGAACCCTGAGTAATAGATCTCACGACATGTGGAAGATTAACATGAGCTTTAAATGTTTCATCCCACTGAACTGATGCCACAAATGTTTGAGTAATTGTTTGCCGCAGTCCTACAGGCGGACCTCCTACACGCCGACCTCCTACAGAGTGACCTCCTACTTGCTGACCTCGTACACGCGGACCTCCTACAGAATGACCTCCCACAGGCGGACCTCCCACAGGCGGACCTCCCACAGGCGGACCTCCCACAGGCGGACCTCCCACAGGCGGACCTCCCACACGCTGACCTCCCACAGGCGGACCTCCCACAGGCGGACCTCCCACAGGCGGACCTCCCACAGGCTGACCTCCCACAGGCTGACCTCCCACAGGCTGACCTCCCACAGGCTGACCTCCCACAGGCGGACCTCCCACAGGCGGACCTCCCACAGGCGGACCTCCCACAGGCTGACCTCCCACAGGCTGACCTCCCACAGGCTGACCTCCCACAGGCGGACCTCCCACAGGCGGACCTCCCACAGGCTGACCTCCCACAGGCGGACCTCCCACAGGCGGACCTCCCACAGGCGGACCTCCCACAGGCGGACCTCCCACAGGCTGACCTCCCACAGGCTGACCTCCCACAGGCTGACCTCCCACAGGCTGACCTCCCACAGGCGGACCTCCCACAGGCGGACCTCCCACAGGCGGACCTCCCACAGGCTGACCTCCCACAGGCGGACCTCCCACAGGCGGACCTCCCACAGGCGGACCTCCCACAGGCGGACCTCCCACAGGCTGACCTCCCACAGGCTGACCTCCCTCTTACAGGCTGACCTCCCTCTTACAGGCTGACCTCCCTCTTACAGGCTGACCTCCCTCTTACAGGCTGACCTCCCTCTTACAGGCTGGCTGACCTCCCTCTTACAGGCTGACCTCCCTCTTACAGGCTGACCTCCCACACGCGGACCTCCCACACGCGGACCTCCCACACGCGGACCTCCCACACGCGGACCTCCCACACGCGGACCTCCCACACGCGGACCTCCCACACGCGGACCTCCCACACGCGGACCTCCCACACGCGGACCTCCCACACGCGGACCTCCCACACGCTGACCTCCCACACGCTGACCTCCCACAGGCGGACCTCCCACAGGCGGACCTCCTACAGGCGGACCTCCCACACGCGGACCTCCCACACGCTGACCTCCCACAGGCGGACCTCCCACAGGCGGACCTCCCACACGCGGACCTCCCACACGCGGACCTCCCACACGCTGACCTCCTACAGGCGGACCTCCCACAGGCGGACCTCCCACAGGCGGACCTCCCACACGCGGACCTCCCACACGCGGACCTCCCACACGCTGACCTCCCACAGGCGGACCTCCTACAGGCGGACCTCCTACAGGCGGACCTCCCACACGCGGACCTCCCACACGCTGACCTCCTACAGGCGGACCTCCCACAGGCGGACCTCCCACAGGCGGACCTCCCACACGCGGACCTCCCACACGCTGACCTCCTACAGGCGGACCTCCCACAGGCGGACCTCCTACAGGCGGACCTCCCACACGCGGACCTCCCACACGCTGACCTCCTACAGGCGGACCTCCCACAGGCGGACCTCCCACACGCGGACCTCCTACAGGCGGACCTCCCACAGGCGGACCTCCCACAGGCGGACCTCCCACACGCGGACCTCCCACAGGCGGACCTCCCACACGCGGACCTCCCACACGCGGACCTCCCACAGGCTGACCTCCTACAGGCGGACCTCCCACAGGCGGACCTCCCACACGCGGACCTCCCACACGCGGACCTCCCACAGGCTGACCTCCTACAGGCGGACCTCCCACAGGCGGACCTCCCACAGGCGGACCTCCCACACGCGGACCTCCCACAGGCGGACCTCCCACAGGCGGACCTCCCACAGGCGGACCTCCCACAGGCGGACCTCCCACAGGCGGACCTCCCACAGGCTGACCTCCCACACGCTGACCTCCCACAGGCGGACCTCCCACAGGCGGACCTCCCACAGGCGGACCTCCCACACGCGGACCTCCCACACGCGGACCTCCCACACGCTGACCTCCTACAGGCGGACCTCCCACAGGCGGACCTCCCACAGGCGGACCTCCCACACGCGGACCTCCTACAGGCGGACCTCCCACACGCGGACCTCCCACACGCGGACCTCCCACACGCTGACCTCCCACAGGCGGACCTCCTACAGGCGGACCTCCCACAGGCGGACCTCCCACACGCGGACCTCCTACAGGCGGACCTCCCACACGCGGACCTCCCACACGCGGACCTCCCACACGCTGACCTCCCACAGGCGGACCTCCTACAGGCGGACCTCCTACAGGCGGACCTCCCACACGCGGACCTCCCACACGCTGACCTCCTACAGGCGGACCTCCCACAGGCGGACCTCCCACAGGCGGACCTCCCACACGCGGACCTCCCACACGCTGACCTCCTACAGGCGGACCTCCCACAGGCAGACCTCCTACAGGCGGACCTCCCACACGCGGACCTCCCACACGCTGACCTCCTACAGGCGGACCTCCCACAGGCGGACCTCCCACACTCGGACCTCCCACACGCGGACCTCCCACACGCGGACCTCCTACACGCTCCTACAGGCTGACCTCCTACTCGCTGACCTCCTACAGGCTGACCTCCTACAGGCTGACCTCCTACAGGCTGACCTCCTACAGGCTGACCTCCTACAGGCTGACCTCCTACTCGCTGACCTCCTACAGGCTGACCTCCTACAGGCTGACCTCATACAGGCTGACCTCCTACAGGCTGACCTCCTACTCGCTGACCTCCTACAGGCTGACCTCCTACAGGCTGACCTCCTACAGGCTGACCTCCTACAGGCTGACCTCCTACTCGCTGACCTCCTACAGGCTGACCTCCTACAGGCTGACCTCCTACAGGCTGACCTCCTACAGGCTGACCTCCTACAGGCTGACCTCCTACAGGCTGACCTCCTACACACACTTAGAAGAACAGTGTTTGATCATGATGATGTACCTGCCGACCGACAGCAGATTGAAGGCGATGGCGCACCCGATGACCTCCTGCATGTCCGAGCCGATGATGGCCAACTCTACCATCAGCCACAGGATGATCCGAGGCACCTGCACAAGAACAGGACACACTTCAGCACAGGAAACAGGAAACACTTCATTAAAAAAAATAACCACAGCCTTTGCGTTTTCATAATCGCAATAATCCAAATCAGTTTAAGCGCAATTTCAAGTAAATTGCGATTAATCGTACAGCCCTAATGCACATCATTATTGTTTTAAACTCATGTTCATCTTGAATCAGAATAACTTCCTCTTGCAGCATCTCTTATCTTCTCTGATGACGGGGGCGGGGCAATCTGTCACTCACATGAGATCCACCAATAGCAAACCACAACCATCCAATCAATTCCCCACAGACACAATCAAGCCCCGCCTACTACTTTCTCCAGGCTGTTGGTCTCGCTCAGGAACATACCGTGGGATAGTGGCGGTTGCAGACCTCAGCGAGATGCATCCCGGTGACGACCCCGAGCCGAGCGGCCAAACGCTGCAGCAGGAGCCCGATGATGGTGGAGCCCAGGAGCACCCAGAGCAGCTGCGGGACACACACACACAGGTTACACAGGTCTCACACACAGGTTACACAGGTCACACACACACACAGGTTACACAGGTCTCACACACAGGTTACACAGGTCTCACACACACACAGGTCAGGTCACACACACACACAGGTTACACAGGTCTCACACACACACTCACACACACACGCACCACAGGTTACACAGGTCACACACACAGGTTACACAGGTCACACACACACACACACAGGTTACACAGGTCTCACACACACACAGGTCAGGTCACACACACAGGTTACACAGGTCTCACACACACACTCACACACACACGCACCACAGGTTACACAGGTCACACACAGGTTACACAGGTCACACACACACACACAGGTTACACAGGTCTAACACTCAGGTTACACAGGTTACACAGGTCACACACACACACAGGTTACACAGGTCACACACACACAGGTCAGGTCACACACACACACACACAGGTTACACAGGTCTCACACACACACTCACACACACACGCACCACAGGTTACACAGGTCACACACAGGTTACACAGGTCACACACACACACACACACAGGTTACACAGGTCTAACACTCAGGTTACACAGGTTACACAGGTCACACACACACACAGGTTACACAGGTCACACACAGGTTACACAGGTCTCACACACACACAGGTCAGGTCACACACACACACAGGTTACACAGGTCTCACACACACACTCACACACACACGCACCACAGGTTACACAGGTCACACACACAGGTTACACAGGTCACACACACACACAGACAGGTTACACAGGTCTCACACACACACAGGTCAGGTCACACACACACACAGGTTACACAGGTCTCACACACACACTCACACACACACGCACCACAGGTTACACAGGTCACACACAGGTTACACAGGTCACACACACACACACACAGGTTACACAGGTCTAACACTCAGGTTACACAGGTTACACAGGTCACACACAGGTTACACAGGTCACACACACACACACACACAGGTTACACAGGTCTAACACTCAGGTTACACAGGTTACACAGGTCACACACACACACAGGTTACACAGGTCACACACAGGTTACACAGGTCACACACACACACACAGGTCACACACACACACACACACAGGTTACACAGGTCACACACACACACAGGTTACACACACACACACACACACACACACACACACACACACACACACACAGGTTACACAGGTCTCACACTCAGGTTACACAGGTCTCACACTCACACACACACACAGGTTACACAGGTCACACACACACACACACACAGGTTACACAGGTCACACACACACACAGACACACACACACACACACACACAGGTTACACAGGTCACACACACACACACACACATACAGGTTACACAGGTCACACACACGCATCACGTAATAAACCAGTGAAGATGAACCCTCACTCACCTTAAACCCTGCTTTAGCCCCGGACTGCAGGTCCGACTCGATGTTCCCCGGGTCCAGGTAGGCGATGCTCATCAGGAAACCCGGGCCAGTGAAAGCCCACAGTTTCCGAAAGCTGAACATCTAGAGAGAAGAAGAGCAGCGAGAGTCAACACAGCGATGCATCAGCAGAGCGCTCACGCTGTACACATCATGTGACTGCAGGGAAACGTAGGCATGACGACACTAGCTTCCGAACAGTATTATTTTGGGATATTGCATGAAAAAACACTGGATGGAAACGCCAAGATGTACATAAATTTAAAAAAAAAATGTTATGCACTTAATTGAGGCGGATCATTTTTTATCCAATAAGCAGACATGCACAAACTACGATGGAGTGACATTTACTAAATAGATCCCTCAAACCCTCATGAGACTTTGCCTCAGCAGAGGCTGTGATTGGATAACTGGAGTAACCAGTGGACCAATGGCATCACAGCATCTCTAATGGCCAGAGTCAAAGTGTGTGATCAGAATGATCTGGTTTAATTCCCTCCAGAAGCGTCTCACACACGAGTGTGTTCCCGAACACCAGCATCCGAACGCCAGAGAACACGACAGCGTTTACTGTGTTTCGTCTGACGCTCGAGACACACTCGTTTATGATGGAGGGGAAAACAGCCTGACTGAAGAAACTTACAGTTTATAACTCATATTTTGAGTTGATTTCACAGGAAGTGAAGATTTTGTTCTCTTGAGCACATGGGATGGAAACGATGCTTTATTCACAAATGTAATATGCATTATCCAGTTTGGTGCAGAAGTTGATTTCGCAGCTTTGGATGGAAACACCGCTAGCGAGAGTCTGACGGTCTGTATAAGCGTGCTCTGCTTTCACTTCTCCACAATCCTGATCCAGGTCAAAGGTCGGTGTAAAGCACATGCTGATGCACATGTTTTTGCCTCTACAGTCCCCTTTTTCTTTTAATATTAAATAAACTTTATTTTGATTGGCAGACTTTTGTTTTTGTGTCCTTTATGTTGCATCCCTAGAGCCAGGGTTGTAACAGTGTCGCATCCATATCGATCTCAAGAACACATGACGAGTGTACAGTTACGCTGCTTTCACTACTTCCCTTCCGTCTTTATTTTTCCACTTGAGTCTGTTCCTCTTGTTTGAGCTTGAAGAAATCAAGATTCGTGATGTTTTTAGACTAATTCATGATGAAGAATGTAATAATTATAAACATCACAATCTGACAAAGTACTGTGTGTTCCTTCCCATGACCCTTCACACACTCGAGGCTGATAACAACAGATCCCTCGCTCTCACGAACCCTCACTGTCATAGGCTGACAATATACTGACATGAAACAGTCTTAGCTTCAAATCCTGTCAGTTTCATCAGTAAATTCAGTCAGTAAATGTGTGTGTGTGTGTGTGTGTGTGTGTGTGTGTTTAATGTGCGTGACGGATGAACCGATCATCTCTTCCTCTTTACTACTAGTTACAGCAGCAAATAAACATCAATGAACATCAGAAGGAAAGTTGAAAGATACAGAACAACTTCCTGAAATCAATCATGTCTCAATCCATCAATCAGTGTTTCAACCATCAACAAAACAGCTGGAGAACAATAACGTCACATTATCCTCAGAAAAGCCTTTCAGTGACTAAACTCTAGAGAGGTGTTCTCACTAATATATACGATTACATATTGGTTATTTTTACGTCACCTGTCCTTAAATATCTAATGTATATTTGAATAAATCCATCAAGAAGAAATTACATCCACCATTTAAAGTTTAATTGGAGTTACTAAATTAATTTACATTAAAGGGCATCTATTATGCCCCTTTTCACAAAATGTAAAATAAGTCTCTGATGTCCCCAGAGTATGTATGTGAAGTTTTAGCTCAAAATGCCCCACAGATATGTTTTTACAGCATGTTTAAATGGTCACTTTTTGGGGCTCAGAAAAACGTGCCGTTTCAGTGTGTATCCCTTTAAATGCAAATGAGCTGCTGCTGCCAGCACAGGGGGCGGAGCTTCACGAGCTCACGCTCCGTCAGAGAATATACGCTGTATGAAGATAGAACAGGTATTACAGTTTAATTACAGTTATAACACACATTTATGTTCAAACACCATGTAATAGTGAATTATGCATAATAGGTGCCTTTTAAGTTAAACATGCAGTCAGGTCTCGGGAACAGTCAGGTCTCGGGAACAGTCAGGTCTCGGTTCGGGTCTCGAGTTTGGTCAGGTCTCGGGATCAGTCAGGTCTCGGTTCGGGTCTCGGGATCGGTCAGGTCTCGGTTCGGGTCTCGAGTTCGGTCAGGTCTCGGGTCAGGTCTCGGGATCAGTCAGGTCTCGGGATCGGTCAGGTCTCGAGATCGGTCAGGTCTCGGGAACGGTCAGGTCTCGGGAACAGTCAGGTCTCGGTTCGGGTCTCGGGTTTGGTCAGGTCTCAGGATCAGTCAGGTCTCGAGTTCGGTCAGGTCTCGAGTTCGGTCTCGGTTCAGGTCTCGGGATCAGTCAGGTCTTGGTTCGGGTCTCGGGTTTGGTCAGGTCTCGGGTCAGGTCTCAGTTCGGGTCTCAGGATCAGTCAGGTCTCGGTTCGGGTCTCGAGTTCGGTCAGGTCTCGGGTCAGGTCTCGGTTCGGGTCTCGGGATCGGTCAGGTCTTGGTTCGGGTCTCGGGTTTGGTCAGGTCTCGGGTCAGGTCTCAGTTCGGGTCTCGGGATCAGTCAGGTCTCGGTTCGGGTCTCGGGTCAGGTCTCGGTTCGGGTCTCGGGAACAGTCAGGTCTCGGGAACAGTCAGGTCTCGGTTCGGGTCTCGGGTTTGGTCAGGTCTCGGGTTTGGTCAGGTCTCGGGTTTGGTCAGGTCTCGGGTTTGGTCAGGTCTCGGGAACGGTCAGGTCTCGGGAACAGTCAGGTCTCGGGAACAGTCAGGTCTCGGTTCGGGTCTCGAGTTCGGTCAGGTCTCGGGTCAGGTCTCGGTTCGGGTCTCGGGATCAGTCAGGTCTCGGGTCAGGTCTCAGTTCGGGTCTCGGGATCGGTCAGGTCTCGGTTCGGGTCTCGAGTTCGGTCAGGTATAGGGTCAGGTCTCAGTTTGGGTCTCGGGATCAGTCAGGTCTCGGTTCGGGTCTCGAGTTCGGTCAGGTCTCGGATCAGGTCTCAGTTCGGGTCTCGGGATCAGTTAGGTCTCGGTTCGGGTCTCGGTTCGGGTCTCGGGATCAGTCAGGTCTCGGGAACAGTCAGGTCTCGGTTCGGGTCTCGGGATCAGTCAGGTCTCGGGATCAGTCAGGTCTCGGGATCAGTCAGGTCTCGGGAACAGTCAGGTCTCGGGAACAGTCAGGTCTCGGGAACAGTCAGGTCTCGGGAACAGTCAGGTCTCGGTTCGGGTCTCGGGTTTGGTCAGGTCTCGGGAACAGTCAGGTCTCGGTTCGGGTCTCGGGATCAGTCAGGTCTCGGGATCAGTCAGGTCTCGGGAACAGTCAGGTCTCGGTTCGGGTCTCGGGTTTGGTCAGGTCTCGGGATCAGTCAGGTCTCGGTTCGGGTCTCGGGATTAGTCAGGTCTCGGTTCGGGTCTCGAGTTCGGTCAGGTCTCGGGTCCGGTCTCGGGATCAGTCAGGTCTCGGGATCAGTCAGGTCTCGGGATTGGTCAGGTCTCGGGAACAGTCAGGTCTCGGTTTGGGTCTCGGGTTTGGTCAGGTCTCGGGATCGGTCAGGTCTCGAGTTCGGTCAGGTCTCGAGTTCGGTCTCGGTTCGGGTCTCGGGATCAGTCAGGTCTCGGGTCAGGTCTCAGTTCGGGTCTCGGGATCGGTCAGGTCTCGGTTCGGGTCTCGAGTTCGGTCAGGTCTCGGCTCAGGTCTCGGTTCGGGATCTCGGGATCAGTCAGGTCTTGGTTCGGGTCTCGGGTTTGGTCAGGTCTCGGGTCAGGTCTCGGTTCGGGTCTCGGGATCAGTCAGGTCTCAGTTTGGGTCTCGGTTCGGGTCTCGGGAACAGTCAGGTCTCGGGTTTGGTCAGGTCTCGGGTTTGGTCAGGTCTCGGGTTTGGTCAGGTCTCGGGAACAGTCAGGTCTCGGGAACAGTCAGGTCTCGGGAACAGTCAGGTCTCGGGAACAGTCAGGTCTCGGGAACAGTCAGGTCTCAGTTCGGGTCTCGGGATCAGTCAGGTCTCGGTTCGGGTCTCGAGTTCGGTCAGGTCTCGGGTCAGGTCTCAGTTCGGGTCTCGGGATCAGTCAGGTCTCAGGATCAGTCAGGTCTCAGTTCGGGTCTCGAGTTCGGTCAGGTCTCGGATCAGGTCTCGGTTCGGGTCTCGGGATCAATCAGGTCTCGGTTCGGGTCTCGGGTTTGGTCAGGTCTCAGTTCGGGTCTCGGGAACAGTCAGGTCTCGGGAACAGTCAGGTCTCGGTTCGGGTCTCGGGTTTGGTCAGGTCTCGGGATCAGTTAGGTCTCGGGTTTGGTCAGGTCTCAGTTCGGGTCTCGGGAACAGTCAGGTCTCGGGAACAGTCAGGTCTCGGGAACAGTCAGGTCTCGGGAACAGTCAGGTCTCGGGAACAGTCAGGTCTCGGGAACAGTCAGGTCTCGGGAACAGTCAGGTCTCGGGAACAGTCAGGTCTCGGGAACAGTCAGGTCTCGGGAACAGTCAGGTCTCGGGAACAGTCAGGTCTCGGTTCGGGTCTCGGGTTTGGTCAGGTCTCGGGATCAGTTAGGTCTCGGTTCGGGTCTCGAGTTCGGTCAGGTCTCGGGATCAGTCAGGTCTCGGTTCGGGTCTCGAGTTCGGTCAGGTCTCGGGTCAGGTCTCGGGATCAGTCAGGTCTCGGTTCGGGTCTCGAGTTCGGTCAGGTCTCGGGTCAGGTCTCGGTTCGGGTCTCGGGATCAGTCAGGTCTCGGTTCGGGTCTCGAGTCGGGTATCGTGTTGGTTCTTGGGTCAGGTATCGGTTTTGGTCTCAGGTTCGATCAGGTGTCAGGTCAGGTGTCGGTTCGGGTCTCGGGTTCGATCAGGTCTCGGTTCGCGTGTCGGTTTGTGTCTCGGTTCGGGTATCGGCTCTGGTATCGGTTCTGCTCTCGGGTTCGATCAAGGTCTCAGGTCGGTTCTCAGGTCGGGTATCGATTCGGATCGGGTGTTGTGTGGGATCTCCTCTACCTTCGCTTGGTCATCCTCCGGGATGGGGACCTTCTCCTCGAAGTATGTGGAGACCGGCTGATCCTGCGGGAGAGGAGACACGGGACTGTAGAGGCCCGGTTCCTGCGGGCTCTCTGAAACACACACACACACACACACACCAGAGAGAGAGGGACAAACGGGTCAGAAAGACTGAACCTTGAGATGTGGCAGAAACTCTCACACTTCAGTCACATGACCCTCAACACATGAACTCAAATTAAGACTCAAACATCCTGCAGTTAAAGATCCTCTTGATTGTCCTCACGCATTTATGAGCCAGAGATATGATCAGATCTCCTGTAATATAATCTCTCATTTCCTTCCACTGACATCATCAAACCCAAAACTGCTCAGAAAGCAAATAACATTTTAGTGTTGGTGTTAACTCATGAGAAGAGACGTACATTATGTAATCAGACAATAATGACAGCATATACATTTATACATTATTATTCCAGTTCTTTTTACTTAACCCTAGCCCTGTACATTACCCTGAAGTATTTTTAAAACAAAATGAAGGTGTATGTTTTATAGGCATTACTGCGTTAAATACTTGCAAAAAACAAAACAAAACAAAACAAAACAAAAAAAACACCTGCAAGGCCTGGAAGAGATTGCAAACATAAAACCATTAATGTAATGTAATGCAACTAGTTACTTTTTTAGGGAGTCACCATTATTGAAACGCATTACTTTTAAAAGTACGCTTCCCAATGCTGTGTAGAGAGTGTAAACAGCAGAGCAAACTGAGTGAGTTCAGAAGAGGATATGACTCTCCATAAACCTGGACATCACGAGAGCAACATCATAAACACGAGGAAACTACCCTGATGACTTCCTCTCAGTTACGACAGCCATTCATAAAACTCACTTACACACACAGCAATAATACATCTACCAGTCACACACTCACAGACACTGTACGTCCATCAGATCATCAGAGAAACAGGCCAGAGTCAGTGTTTTAAACCAGTTTAATCTTCTTTAATAAAGACATCTGATTAACTGGTCAACACTGGTTTTCCTGTGGTTTTGAATCATTGAGCTGCACTGAAACTCATTCAGGAGACGGGCATGTGCTGACGGTCACACGTGTCAGGAGACGGGCATGTGCTGACGGTCACGAGTGTCAGGAGACGGGCATGTGCTGACGGCAGGGTTATTATAGTTTTGCTTTTTTCATTAGTTTTATTTTTATTTCGTTTTGACTTTTTGTTTTCAAATTCAGTTTAGTTTTAATTAGTTTTTAAAGTGGGTTTTCTAGTTTAGTTTAGTTTTTATTTTTTGAAAATGCTTAGTTTTAGTTTAGTTTTTTATTAGTTTTAGTCTTTTTTTTTGTAATTTGGGTTATTAGATTCAAAAAGGTCAGAAAAAGTATTGTGTAATAATAACTCAACAAAAACATCATACAATATTAGAAAAAAAAATTCACACAACACTGAAATTCCTTTACCTCTTACAAAATCCACACGCCGTACCAAAAATCTACACATCTTCTATACAGATTTCACACCCTATACAAATACGTTACCACAGCTGTACAATTTTCACACCCTATACTAAATTCACCCTGTACAGTCAATAGCCTACTCATCTGGATTGAAGCAGCAAACATTCAGTGTAAAAGTAAAAAAAATGATATTATTTAATATTTGAATCACAGCTTATATAGTGTTTTGACATCGACAACCACAACCAAAAAGTGCATTTTACCTCAAACTTGCGAATAGTTAACTTTCTAAAGAAAGCGTAATCGCTTCTCGGGTCAACATTAACACACTGACAAAATTATATTCAGAGTTGAAAATATTGTTATACCACTTTTTAATGTGTGATTGTGTAAAGGTGTTCACGAGATAGAGATACCAACCTTTCGCGAACTTGCTTTCAACATCGAACGAACACTCGTTCTCATGGAGACGCGGTGTGCACGGACGGGAGGGGCTGTCTGTGTGTGCGAGTGTGTGCGCGCGCATGTGAGAGACGCATTAGTGACAGAGACACGGAGGGAGAGCAGGGAAAGGAAATGCAGCTGAACGAATATGCTGCGTGTTTTAAATAGCGTTGAAAAATGAAAGACCTTGACAAGGACGAAAACTAAGGACATTTACTCTATAATTTTAATTTTATTTTAGTTAGTTTTGCCAAACACACAATTACAGTTTTAGATAGTTATCGTTTTTTTTGTAATGTATAACCTGTGCTGACGGTCACGCGTGTCAGGAGACGGGCATGTGCTGACGGTCACGCGTGTCAGGAGGAGACGGGCATGTGCTGACGGTCACGCGTGTCAGGAGGAGACGGGCATGTGCTGACGGTCACGCGTGTCAGGAGGAGACGGGCATGTGCTGACGGTCACGCGTGTCAGGAGGAGACGGGCATGTGCTGACGGTCACGCGTGTCAGGAGGAGACGGGCATGTGCTGACGGTCACGCGTGTCAGGAGGAGACGGGCATGTGCTGACGGTCACGCGTGTCAGGAGGAGACGGGCATGTGCTGACGGTCACGCGTGTCAGGAGGAGACGGGCATGTGCTGACGGTCACGCGTGTCAGGAGGAGACGGGCATGTGCTGACGGTCACGCGTGTCAGGAGGAGACGGGCATGTGCTGACGGTCACGCGTGTCAGGAGGAGACGGGCATGTGCTGACGGTCACGCGTGTCAGGAGGAGACGGGCATGTGCTGACGGTCACGCGTGTCAGGAGGAGACGGGCATGTGCTGACGGTCACGCGTGTCAGGAGGAGACGGGCATGTGCTGACGGTCACGCGTGTCAGGAGGAGACGGGCATGTGCTGACGGTCACGCGTGTCAGGAGGAGACGGGCATGTGCTGACGGTCACGCGTGTCAGGAGGAGACGGGCATGTGCTGACGGTCACGCGTGTCAGGAGGAGACGGGCATGTGCTGACGGTCACGCGTGTCAGGAGGAGACGGGCATGTGCTGACGGTCACGCGTGTCAGGAGGAGACGGGCATGTGCTGACGGTCACGCGTGTCAGGAGGAGACGGGCATGTGCTGACGGTCACGCGTGTCAGGAGGAGACGGGCATGTGCTGACGGTCACGCGTGTCAGGAGGAGACGGGCATGTGCTGACGGTCACGCGTGTCAGGAGGAGACGGGCATGTGCTGACGGTCACGCGTGTCAGGAGGAGACGGGCATGTGCTGACGGTCACGCGTGTCAGGAGGAGACGGGCATGTGCTGACGGTCACGCGTGTCAGGAGGAGACGGGCATGTGCTGACGGTCACGCGTGTCAGGAGGAGACGGGCATGTGCTGACGGTCACGCGTGTCAGGAGGAGACGGGCATGTGCTGACGGTCACGCGTGTCAGGAGGAGACGGGCATGTGCTGACGGTCACGCGTGTCAGGAGGAGACGGGCATGTGCTGACGGTCACGCGTGTCAGGAGGAGACGGGCATGTGCTGACGGTCACGCGTGTCAGGAGGAGACGGGCATGTGCTGACGGTCACGCGTGTCAGGAGGAGACGGGCATGTGCTGACGGTCACGCGTGTCAGGAGGAGACGGGCATGTGCTGACGGTCACGCGTGTCAGGAGGAGACGGGCATGTGCTGACGGTCACGCGTGTCAGGAGGAGACGGGCATGTGCTGACGGTCACGCGTGTCAGGAGACGGGCATGTGCTGACGGTCACGCGTGTCAGGAGACGGGCATGTGCTGACGGTCACGCGTGTCAGGAGACGGGCATGTGCTGACGGTCACGCGTGTCAGGAGACGGGCATGTGCTGACGGTCACGCGTGTCAGGAGACGGGCATGTGCTGACGGTCACGCGTGTCAGGAGACGGGCATGTGCTGACGGTCACGCGTGTCAGGAGACGGGCATGTGCTGACGGTCACGCGTGTCAGGAGACGGGCATGTGCTGACGGTCACGCGTGTCAGGAGACGGGCATGTGCTGACGGTCACGCGTGTCAGGAGACGGGCATGTGCTGACGGTCACGCGTGTCAGGAGACGGGCATGTGCTGACGGTCACGCGTGTCAGGAGACGGGCATGTGCTGACGGTCACGCGTGTCAGGAGACGGGCATGTGCTGACGGTCACGCGTGTCAGGAGACGGGCATGTGCTGACGGTCACGCGTGTCAGGAGACGGGCATGTGCTGACGGTCACGCGTGTCAGGAGACGGGCATGTGCTGACGGTCACGCGTGTCAGGAGACGGGCATGTGCTGACGGTCACGCGTGTCAGGAGACGGGCATGTGCTGACGGTCACGCGTGTCAGGAGACGGGCATGTGCTGACGGTCACGCGTGTCAGGAGACGGGCATGTGCTGACGGTCACGCGTGTCAGGAGACGGGCATGTGCTGACGGTCACGCGTGTCAGGAGACGGGCATGTGCTGACGGTCACGCGTGTCAGGAGACGGGCATGTGCTGACGGTCACGCGTGTCAGGAGACGGGCATGTGCTGACGGTCACGCGTGTCAGGAGACGGGCATGTGCTGACGGTCACGCGTGTCAGGAGACGGGCATGTGCTGACGGTCACGCGTGTCAGGAGACGGGCATGTGCTGACGGTCACGCGTGTCAGGAGACGGGCATGTGCTGACGGTCACGCGTGTCAGGAGACGGGCATGTGCTGACGGTCACGCGTGTCAGGAGACGGGCATGTGCTGACGGTCACGCGTGTCAGGAGACGGGCATGTGCTGACGGTCACGCGTGTCAGGAGACGTGCGCATGTGCTGACGGACACGCGTGTCAGGAGACATGCGTGTGTGTGCTGATGGTCACGCGTGTCAGGAGACGTGCGTGTGCCGACGGTCACGCGTGTCAGGAGACGGGCATGTGTGCTGACGGTTACGCGAGTCAGGAGACGTGTGTGTGCTGATGGTCATGCGTGTCAGGAGACGTGCGTGTGCTGACGGTCACGCGTGTCAGGAGACATGCGTGTGTGCTGACGGTTACGCGTGTCAGGAGACATGCGTGTGTGCTGATGGTCATGCGTGTCAGGAGACGTGTGTGCTGATGGTCACGCGTGTCAGGAGACGTGCGTGTGTGCTGACGGTCACGTGTGTCAGGAGATGTGACAGGATGTGATGCGTGTGTCAGGAGACAGGAGGTGATGCGTGTGTCAGGAGACAGGATGTGATGCGTGTGTCAGGAGACAGGAGGTGATGCGTGTGTCAGGAGACAGGAGGTGATGCGTGTGTCAGGAGACGGGATGTGATGCGTGTGTCAGGAGACAGGAGGTGATGCGTGTGTCAGGAGACGGGATGTGATGCGTGTGTCAGGAGACGTGCGTGTGCTGACGGTCATGCGTGTCAGGAGACATGCGTGTGTGCTGATGGTTACGCGTGTCAGGAGACATGCGTGTGTGCTGACGGTCACGCGTGTCAGGAGAAGTGCGTGTGCTGACGGTTACGCATGTAAGGAGACAGGATGTGATGCGTGTGTCAGGAGACAGGATGTGATGCGTGTGTCAGGAGACAGGATGTGATGCGTGTGTCAGGAGACAGGAGG